>OY856410.1:965966834-966506834 GCA_963693085.1 Alisma plantago-aquatica
GAACTAGTGACAAACCATTAAAGAGATTTGATGGCTAACTTTACAAGCAAGACATGACAAATCCTAAATAAAAATGGTAGATATACCAAAAAAATGACAATCAAGAGAAATGCTAACATATATCTTATTTACATGAATACTCAAAAAGGAAAACAAGGTAGAAGTAATTGGGCCTAGAAGAATCTTTAATTCTACAACATATGGGTCCTTTTGAATATCTGATTACATAAGGAACCACTCATTGTTCATCTTTTGAATATCTGATTACATAAGGAACCACTCATTGTTCATTGGTTGCTAGATGAAATAGAAGCAAAAAAACAAAACAAAAACCCAAACAAAAGAAAACTTGTGAAAAGGAAAAGAAAACATCCTGGACTATCTAGTAATCCCTAGTCGAGTTGCCAGAGTATTTCACATTTGAAAAGGAAAAAATTCCACAAGAATCTAGATTTGAAGGTCGCCGTAAAAATCATAAAAATAATAAAATAATAAATCCCATAGTTGTCATTGTGTTTTATACTAAAAATAAGAAGATGGAGATTGACATTTAAACAGAAAACAACGTTAAACGTCCAAAAATATGACTCCACCCAAGGGTGAATAAAGTTAGAAAGTGTGGACAAAGATAAAATTCACATGCCTATTACAACTAGCACATGTATTAGGCACCCCCACGTCATTAGTAAGAACAATATCGTGTTTTATAAATCTCGAGTTTTGTAAAAGAGACGATTTAGGTTTAAATAATGTCAACAAAGTGATAGTTTGAGTAAATACAAATTTTAGTTTGTGAATCTTTAGGGACTAGATATGATTGCGACTTTACCATCATCACCCTTAAAGATCCTAATTTTTAGGTTATGGGATCTCACTTGCCTCAAGATATCCCACAATGGAGATTCATACCTGACTACTGGCATGAAAATGTGAGAAATGATAGCGAAGAATGCTGAGTGATTCAATATGAGAAAGATCTAAATTTTTAGTTCAATTAAATCAAGACAAAATTGGAATGACTAGATTACATGCAAGTAGATCTAGGCCATGCAATTATGATGGATAATTTTATAAAAGAATGACTTCATTCTTAACTATAAAATGAGTAGTTGATTTTGGGTAAGCAGTTTAGGAGAAACTAACAAAATGGTAAAGCATCATGGACAATTTTGGATCCTAAATCCTAACTAGTCTCATCTTCTTACTATTTTTTCATCCTTTTGGTGTCTGTAGAGCAGTTGTACAAGTTTAAGGATCCTCTAGTCATTCAAGAAACTTAAGTAAATAGGAAGTTAGCTTGCTCTTGGATTTAGGAGAGTCGGAAAGGGAAACCATGAATGTTGGGTATGGGGGGGTATATTTAGTATATAATTAGGGTTCAAGGGTGTAAATAATGTTCTAGAATAGGGCCTATGGGGTGGTGCATCCTGCGGGGCCAATCAGTTGTAGAACACATGATTTTGTCATATGGCACCTAGCATATTAGTTTGTGAATCATTAGGGACTAGATATGATTGTGACTTTACCGTCATCACCCTTAAAGATCCTAATTTTTAGGTTATGGGGTCTCACTTACCTCAAGATATCCCACAATGGAGATTCATACCTGACTACTAGCATGAAAATGTGAGAAATGATAGCGAAGGATGCTGAGTGATTCAATATGAGAAAGATCTAAATTTTTAGTTCAATTAAATCAAGACAAAATTGGAATGACTAGATTACATGCAAGTATATCTAGGTCATGCAATTATGATGGATAATTTTATAAAAGAATGACTTCATTCTTAACTATAAAATGAGTAGTTGATTTTGGGTAAGAAGTTTAGGAGAAACTAACAAAATGGTTAAGCATCATGGACAATTTTGGATCCTAAATCCTAACTAGTCTCATCTTCTTACTATTTTTTCATCCTTTTGGTGTCTGTAGAGCAGCTGTACAAGTTTAAGGATCCTCTAGTCATTTGAGAAACTTAAGTAAATAGGAAGTTAGCTTGCTCTTGTCTTTAGGAGAGTTGGAAAGGGCAACCATGAATGTTGGGTATGGGGGGTATATTTAGTATATAATTAGGGTTCAAGGGTGTAAATAATGTTCTAGAATAGGGCTTGTGGGGTGGTGCATCCCGTGGGGCCAATCAGTTGTATAGAACACATGATTTTATCATATGGCACCTAGCGTATGGCATGATTACATTGGGTTACCCGGAGTAGTAAAAATTGAAATGAAATTATTTTAGTTTTTGGATTTTGAGAGAATATTTTGAAGATATGTCAGACAGAAATGTTTGGACACATAATTGATTCTTATGGTAGATAAAACTTAAAGAATGGAAGGAAGATAAGAGATAAAACCTAGGGGTATTCTACCTTTTTTATCAAAATATTTGAATTTTCATTAATATCATGGTAACTGAATACCCCCGGGATTTGAAACTGGATATTATATTTAGGATAATTTGTTTGGTAAATTTATTAAAAAGTCTTGTAATAAGATCAAGTAAGAGGCAAATTGTGCTCAAGTCTAGATAAAGGTACTTTTTGTATGTCAACCATAGAACTATAACAAATGGGCAAAATGAGTAGATTCAATATGTGAAAATATGGGGAAATGCAGAATAAATGAGATGAACTCCATTATAATACAAAGATAGAAGATCTAATCTCAATTTTTGAATGAATCACCAATAATGGGATCTAAAAAGAATAAAAAGTAATCTTCATAAAAAAAATCATGATTATCTCATGAACTATAATATTCTCAACTCTACTCGTCTATTTAATATCAAAGTAATCAATTCATTACATGGTATTATATTATTATACGAAACTACATCCATATAAGAAACATATAAATTTAGGATTTATTGATAGTTACTTAAACATATGTTTTTATCAAATTAAAATTTTAATTACTTTGATGTATTCACACACGTTCCATTACATAAGTTAGTTCATTACTTATTATCAGTAAGAAAATGATTATTTAGCAATCATGATGATTAATCTAGGGTTAGTTTAACTTAGGAATGTGTTAGTGTAATTGTCCTTTGTCCATATGTGATGGAGTCCAACAATGCATGAAAGTGCTTATTTTTATCCTTATTGGTGAAAAGATCGTCATTGCAGTTGTATCTGTCTAGCAATTGACCAGGTTGCTTAAGTTTACCAAACCTCCACTATAAATTCAAAGTAAACAATGCATGGTCTTGGATTACTTCAATAGCCTACAAAAATATAGAGGAATGGGATTCAAATGGTTTTCCTACGAAGAATGCCCTTATTTGACATCTCTATACATGTATAAGCATTCTCTTTGGATGTGTGTGTCACAACCCAAACCCACTAAGTTTTAATCCCTCCAAGGATGATACTAGACTAACTTGTCACTTAAACACTAAATGAAAACCATATTAAAATTTTCTTTTATCAAACCATATTAAACTACTAAAAACATATTTCAATATTACTAAAAAATTATATATACTTGAATGTTAATTATTCGCAGCTAAGTTTGACTTTTATAATGTAACATAAACAAAAGTGAACTAGTTTTGTTGTTTCACATGCAACATGTACAAGATTATACAAAATTTCTCTCATCCTCACTCATAGATCCCCAGATTAGAGGAAGAATAATACACCTTATAACTAGGATAACTACTCTTCTCAACACCTTTGGTGATCTAATATTGCTAATAGCTAGCTTATGGCTACTCCTCTTGTTGGCATGATTACATCACGTTACCCAGAGTAGTAAAAATTGAAAAAAAAATTATTTTAGTTTTTGGATTTTAAGAGAATGTTTTGAAGATATCTCAGACCGAAATGTTTGGATGCGGAATTGATTCTTATGATAGATAAAACTCAAAGAATGGAAGGAAGACAAGAGATAAAACCTGGGGGTTTTCTCCCCTTTTTATCAAAATATTTGATTTTCATTAATATCATGGAAACTGAATACCCATGGGATTTGAATATGGATATTATATTTAGGATAATTCATATGGTAAATTTATTAAAAAGTCTTGTTATAAGATCAAGTAAGAGGCAAATTGTGCTCAAGTCTAGATGAAAGTACTTTTTATATGTCAACCACATAGCTATAGCGAATGGGCAAAATGAGTGGATTCAATAGGTGAAAATATAAGGAAATGTAGAATAAATGGGATGAACTCCATTATAATACAGAGATAAAAGATCTAATCTCAATTTTTGAATGAATCATCAATAATGGGATGAACTTTCATGCATTGTTTCTTTACTTAAACATATGTTTTTATCAAATTAAAATTTTAATTACTTTGATGTATTCACACACGTTCCATTACATAAGTTAGTCCATTACTTATTATCACTAAGAAAAGGATTATTTAGCAATCATGATGATTAATCTAGGGTTAGTTTAACTTAGGAATGTGTCAATGTAATTGTCCTTTGTCCATATGTGATGGAGGCCAACAATGCATGAAAGTGCTTATTTTTATCCTTATTGGTGAAAAGATTGTCATTGCAGTTGTATCTGTCTAACAATTGACCATGTTGCTTAAGTGTACCAAACCTCCATTGTAAATTTCAAGTAAACAATGCATGGTCTTGGATTACTTCAATAGCCTACGAAAATATAGAGGAATGGGATTCAAAAGGTTTTCCTACGAAGAATGCCCTTATTTGACATCTCTATACATGTATAAGCATTCTCTTTGGATGTGTGTCACAACCCGAACCCACTAAGTTTTAAGACCTCCAAGGATGATACTAGACTAACTCGTCACTTAAACACTAAATGAAAACCATATTAAAATTTTCTTTTATCAAACTGTATTAAACTACTAAAAACATATTTCAATATTACTAAAAATTTATATATACTTGAATGTTAATTATTCACAGCTAAGTTTGACTTTACAATGTAACATAAACAAAAGTGAACTAGTTTTGTTGTTTCACATGCAACATGCATAAGATTATACAAAATTGCTCTCATCCTCACTCATAGATCCCTAGATTAGAGGAAGAATAATACACCTTATAACTAGGATAACTATTCTTCTCAACACCTTTGGTGATCTAATATTGCTAATAGCTAGCTTATGGCTCCTTCTCTTGTTGGCATGATTACATCGGGTTACCCAGAGTAGTAAAAATTGAAAAGAAATTATTTTAGCTTTTGGATTTTAAGAGAATGTTTTGAAGATATCTCAGATAGAAATGTTTGGATGCGAAATTGATTCTTATGATAGATAAAACACAAAGAATGGAAGGAATACAAGAGATAAAACTTGGGGGTTTTCTTCCTTTTTATCAAAATATTTGATTTTCATTAATATCATGACAATTGAATACCCGTGGGATTTGAATCTGGATATTATATTTAGGATAATTCATATGGTAAATTTATTAAAAAGTCTTGTAATAAGATCGAGTAAGAGGCAACTTGTGCTCAAGTCTAGATGAAAGTACTTTTTGTATGTCAACCACAGAGCTATAGCGAATGGGAAAAATGAGTGTTCTCAATAGGTGAAAATATGGGGAAATGCAGAATAAATGGGATGAACTTCGTTATAATATAGAGATAAAAGATCTAATCTCAATTTTTGAATGAATCACCAATAATGGGATGAACTTTCATGCATTGTTTCTTTACTTAAACATATGTTTTTATCAAATTAAAATTTTAATTACTTTGATGTATTCACACACGTTCCATTACATAAGTTAGTTCATAACTTATTATCACTAAGAAAAGGATTATTTAGCAATCATGATGATTAATCTAGGGTTAGTTTAACTTAGGAGGTCAATGTAATTGTCCTTTGTCCATATGTGATGGAGGCCAACAATGCATGAAAGTGATTATTTTTATCCTTATTAGTGAAAAGATTGTCATTGCAGTTGTATCTGTCTAGCAATTGACCAGGTTGCTTAAGTTTACCAAACCTCCACTATAAATTCAAAGTAAACAATGCATGGTCTTGGATTACTTCAATAGCCTACAAAAATATAGAGGAATGGGATTCAAATGGTTTTCCTACGAAGAATGCCCTTATTTGACATCTCTATACATGTATAAGCATTCTCTTTGGATGTGTGTGTCACAACCCAAACCCACTAAGTTTTAAGCCCTTCAAGGATGATACTAGACTAACTTGTCACTTAAACACTAAATGAAAACCATATTAAAATTTTCTTTTATCAAACCATATTAAACTACTAAAAACATATTTCAATATTACTAAAAAATTATATATACTTGAATGTTAATTATTCACAGCTAAGTTTGACTTTACAATGTAACATAAATAAAAGTGAACTAGTTTTGTTGTTTCACATGTAACATGTATAAGATTATACAAAATTGCTCTCATCCTCACTCATAGATCCCCATATTAGAGGAAGAATAACACACCTTATAACTAGGATAACTATTCTTCTCAACACCTTTGGTGATCTGATATTGCTAATAGCTAGCTTATGGCTCCTTCTCTTGTTGGCATGATTACATCAAGTTACCTAGAGTAGTAAAAATTGAAAAGAAATTATTATTGTTTTTCGATTTTAAGAGAATGTTTTGAAGATATCTCAGACAGAAATGTTTGGATGTGAAATTGATTCTTATGATGGATAAAACTCAAAGAATGGAAGGAAGACAAGAGATAAAACTTGGGGGTTTTCTTCCTTTTTATCAAAATATTTGATTTTCATTAATATCATGGCAACTGAATACCCGTGGGATTTGAATCTGGATATTATATTTAGGATAATTCATATGGTAAATTTATTAAAAAGTCTTGTAATAAGATCGAGTAATAGGCAAATTGTGCTCAAGTCTAGATGAAAGTACTTTTTGTATGTCAACCACAGAGCTATAACGAATGGGAAAAATAAGTGGATTCAATAGGTGAAAATATGGGGAAATGTAGATGATGAATGCATATTCATCATGATTTTCAATCTCCTTTTTTAGACCATTTCGATTCAATACTTTTGATTTATCTCTTAAATCTCACAAATTGCAAGTTTTCTAAATAAATCTAATTATCATGATTTTTGATCAAAATTATATTAATTTGGTGCAAGTCTAAATAAAGATCTATCATCACATGGAATTCACCAAAGAACCTCCTACTTTTGATCTTGACCAAACGGTCTGCTCTAACGGTTCTGACCTTTCAGTTTCAGATATTCACCCACATGGTCTCAAGACCATTTGAGTCCATACAGTTTCAAGACCGTATGAGCCTAAATGATCTCGAGACCATTTGAGTCCATACAGTTTCAAGACTGCATGATCCTAAACAATCTTGAGACCGTTTGAGTCCATACGGTTTCAAGACCGAATGAACCCAAACGGTCTCAAGACTGGATGTCATCTAACGGTCTCAAAACTATTTGGACCTAGGACCGGTTGGATACTCGAAACCATTTGGGATGGAGACCGTTTGGATCAAGACTGTTTGGATCAAGACCGTTTGGGATGAAGACCGTTTGGATCAGGACCGTTTGGGATGAAGACCGTTTGGAACCATTCGGTCCCAAGACTGTTTGCTCTCAAGACCGGATGTCGTCTAACAGTTTCAAGACCGTTTGGACCCAAGACCGTTTGCTCTCAGGACCGTTTGGATCCATTCGGTTTGCAAAGACACAAGACCAGTCAAAGGAAGATCGTTAAAGATAAGACTGTTTGATGCCATTCGGTCTCCTAAACCTTTTGTCCATCAAACAGTCTCCAAGACTAAAAAAAATCAGATATTATTCAAGATCGTTTGGAGAACACCGATAGAACGCAAGACCATTTGGACACCAAATGGTCTCAAAACCGTTTGGACATCAAATGGTCTCAAAACCGTTTGAGCTGATTAGCACCAAAAAAGTGAAGCTCCCATCCAAGCCTATAAATAGAACCCCAAGGGTCCTCATTGGCATTGGATCTGGGACACTGCCAGGATGCTTCTAAACAAGCTCGACCCCTGCTCCCTCCAATCAGCTACATCTCCAGGCCATGTTTGAGAAGCACACATCCGCTTGGGCAACTCCTCCATCTACATATCTATCATCTTCCACTCCACCACCAGGCTACTTCCAGGAAGCTCGACCCCTGCTGGAGGACGACCAACTTTTCCAAGCTTAGCAGTAGGCTTGCGCATCCATACTTCATCCATTTCATCCACATCAACCATTACATCCTTATCCATTCCTTTTTCACTTCATCCACTACATCCACACTATCACCACTTAACCTGCTCCTCCTACTGTGAGCAAGGAGGCCAAAGTGAGAAGGAACATGGAGAAGAAGATCTGCCCAGTCTGTCTTGGTGGTTCCTCCTCCTCGTCTAAGTTTTGCCCCAACACGACGTAGAAGACCGCAACATCTTCACCGAGCTACGACCACCTTCTGCACCATGCTCATCGTGGAATCTTATCTCTCTCTTCTTCTTGTTTCTCATAACATGAGCGAGTAGTCTTCTTTCGCTGGGGTGTGGGGACTAGCCCCGCTGCCCATGCAAACATGTTCTTTTGTTAAGCATTCCATGGCAATGTATAAAACTTTTCATTTTTTTGTTAATTGGTATGTATGTACTTTATTATCTACTTGCTTTCATCTTGTTATTCCCTATATTGTGAAATCATCTATACGTAGGGTGGAATGGCGGTTTACAAAGTTTGACTCCTTGATTAGAAATAAGATAGGATTTCTTGAGGTAGTAAGTGCGTGATCTGTGAGGGGATGAGCCATCTAACCTTCAGTGATGCTTCTGTAGCCTAAACATCCCTTCGGGAGGGCCACAACCTTAGTTGGATTTTGTATCATCTTTGTTTATGGTCGATGTTTGTTTTTAGATTAATCACATGCTTGCCTATCGATTAGTATGGTTGACTCCTTGATGAGAAATTCTAAAAGGATTCCTTGAGGTCGTAAGTGTATGATTCGTGAGGAGATGAGACATCTAGCCTACGGTGATGCTTATGTGGTCTAAACATCCCTCAGGGAGGACCACATCCTTAGTTGGATGTTGTATCTCTAGAGCCGTAAGTATATGAACCGAATGGTGATGAGACATCTAATACCTAAGGTGATGTTTACGTAAGCCTAACGCCCGTATGGGGGGTTTGTAGCAACTCCATTTGGAAGGTTATATCTTGCCTGGATGTTTGATGTTTAGATGCGTTTGTATGCGTAGTGGTGGTGAAACGTGAGACCATCCCAGCGATTTCATATCATTGATCGCAATCCAACTTTAATTTAGCTTTTACTTTCTTGCAATTAGTTTAACCAATCTCAAATCAACCTATCATTTTAAATATTAGTCTTAACTTGAACTAGACTAGACTGACAAGGATTCTTAAAAGCGTTGTCCTTTGGGTTCAATCCTTAACTATACTGCGATAAGACTCGTCTGCTTGCGTTTGGTAGTATTGCACTTTGGTTTTTGTAAAAGCTCGGGGATTTCAACCCCGAGTGAGTTTGTAGGTGCGATAAAATCCCACATCAAATTCTGGCATCGTTGCCGGGGACAACGAAATTAGTTAGTCAAATCTAGTTCCTTTAAGGCTAATCTAGGATTTTTCTTTTTCTTTTTGAAAACTATTGATAATCTACTTGAATTTGACTCTACATTGTGGATCTCATTTTCAAAATCTTTGTATTTTTAAGGAACTTTAAAAAGGGCCAGTGTATGCACCGACTGAGCAGTCCTGGACTCGCAGCTAGCTTTGATCCAGAGATTGACAGAACCTTTCATCATCAGAATAGAGAGAATCAAGAAAGAATGTCCCAAGAAGAAGAGATAGTTCGAAGAGTAGCTCAAGCCCTCGAAGAAAGTAGAGAAAGGCTAAGAGCTGAGGTCCGACAACAAATTCAAGCAACACAAGCAACAACTCAAGCAGTAGAATTGCAAAAAGATCTTAGGGAATTCTCAATCCCTAAAGATGTTGACTTCCATCATCCAGTACAACCTCCTCCTATCCATGATACTAACTTTGAGATACGAGCACATTGGATTACCATGCTGCAAAACAACCCATTCTATGGTAAAATAGGAGAGGATTTCCAAGGACATCTTTTGAGGTTTATTGATTTATGTTATATGACAAAGTAAAATGGAGTTTCCAATGATGCTATCTGACTCTGAATTTTTAAGTATTCACTTTCTGACATAGTAATAAGTTGGTACAATTCTCTACAATGTGAACCCATCACTACCTGGGACCAACTTCAAAATGTCTTTTTAGAAAAGTTTTATCCTCCTTCTCTAACCTACGAAATCAGGGGACGAATATCAAACTTCACCCAAGTCCCTTGAGAAACACTTGTAGAAGCATGGGAAAGATATAAAAAGCTTCTACGCAAGTGTCCACACCATGGAATCCCAAAGAATCAAATCATTAAAATCTTCTATAGAGGTGTGGATGACAATATTAAAAGATTTCTAGATTCCTCATCCGGAGGAAATTTTATGCATCAACGTTATGAAAGTGCATGGAACATTGTCACCCTGGGAGCTAAAAACCAATCAAACTGGGGAAGATCTATAGGCAAAGGAATTTTGAAAGAGGCTATGACCGAAGAGTACAAGTCTATCACTAAAACCCTCAAACTCTTAGTTAATAAGCAAGATCATATAGATTCATCCCTTGCTGCTTATACTAGTAGATAAAGAGAAAATGACCAGATGGAAAGTTTGGATGTTGTCAACAAAATCCCTGGTCAAGGATACTACAATTCGGATATGAATAGAAACCACCCCGGTTTTTCATATGGAAATCCTTCTGCAGCAATTAACTCACATCAATTTGGTCCAAGCAATCAACAACAGAATCAGGGGAATTTTAAGAATAACTTTCAGAATAGGAACTTCAACGATTATCAAAACAATTCACAGTTCCAGAATCTTAATCAAATTCCCCCATTTTTTTTCTGATGACAAGCTATCAGCCATTGAAAAGATATTGCAAACTCAGCAAACTATGATATCTAACCAGCAAGCCCAGCAGAAGACCATTGAATCTCAACTAGCTCAATTCACGGCTAGCATAAAGCCACCTACTGGAGCCTTTATTGGCCAACCTAAAGATAATCCAAGGCACATTGAACAACTCAAGGCAGTGAAAACCACTAGATTCAACAAGTTTAAGGAAATTATAAAGAAATTAAATGTCAACATACCACTTTTAGATGCCATGGCTGAGAAACCTCAATGGTCAAAGTTCTTCAAGCTCTTGCTTAGTCGCAAGCACAAAACTGAAGACCATCAAACAGTTAAACTTAGAAAAACATCATCATATTTAGTTATGGACAAGATGCCTCACAAGCATAAAGATCCAGGAACTTTCGTAATTAACTGCTCAATAAGTGATGATGTCAACCGACCAGGACTAGCCGATCTCGGGGCCATCATCTCTATCATTTCTCTAAGTTTATGCAACAAACTGGGCCTCACAAACTTCTCACCCACAAGAATGTCTATTGAAATTGCCGACTCAACAATAATCAAACCCGTTGGCATCATTGAAGATATACCTATAAGGCTTGGGGATCTATATGTCCCGTGTGATTTTGTATTTATGGACACAAAAGAAAATCCAAGATACCTCGTCATATTTGGAAGACCATTTCTGTCAACCACCAGAGCCATCGTAGATGTTGAAGCAGGAATTCTAATTTTGTGAGTGGGCAATAAATCTTTTGAATTTTACACAACTAAGAGTCCTAAAGGTCATAAGGAGTGCATTCAAGAAGAAGAAGCATACTTTGTCGACTGTGTTAATGAATTCACCCAAATGTAGCGGCAATTTCTTGCTCCAAAACCTGATGCTCCTCCAGAAAAAGAACCTGAGGAAATGAAAATTGATGACACACCAGTGCTTCTAGAAATGAAAGAAATGCCACCAATTGTAGAGAGTCACCTCCCAACATTGTGACTACACAATTTTGTAAGTCTTTAGATATTAATGGCCCCCCTGAACCAACCATCTCCTGGAATGCACCAGTGGCCCAACAAGTAGAAACCACTAATTTTATCTTTCAGCCACAACAAGATATGGACTACATTGTCTACGAAGACTAACCCCAAAATCCATATCCGATGGTTTCTGTGATCAAAATTTTCTATGATAATGGAACAATGTATCAAAAGACAAACTTTCCCTTAGAACCTCAACAACTCCTGGTTGACTATAATTCTGGTTCTAACTTCATTCACACTAATTGGGAAAGCACACAAGAATAAAAAATCAGTGTGAGAATTAATGAATTCCTTAGAGAACCACCATGGTGACAACATCCACGTCGAGCCGTCGACGTAAAACAAAGGTGCTTGTCGGGAGGCAACCCGATCAATAAATTTGTATTTAGTTTTAATTTTGAATTAGGATTTTCCTTTAACTTTGTTTTTACTTCTTAGATAATTTTTCAATAAAATAAAAATTGCATCGCTAGATGCCATCTTTAGTTTTGATGAATCTTTATTTTGGAGATTTTCAGATAGAGGGAGCATGCTGATTAGAAAGCAAACTCATCGAGTGGTCTAACTAGCATGTACTTTCCCCTCCATCTCATATTTAAAGTTTGCTCAGGATGAGAAAATTTCTAAGTTCGGGGTGGAGGGTGGGTGGTACGTATCTTACTCTCCACCCACACCCATTTTAAGATTTCACCGCTACATTTTTTACCACAAAATTTTCAAAATTTTCAAAAGTGTCCAAAGAAATTGAATAGATACTTGATGAAATTTTCAATCTCTATGCATTTATCATTATACCCTCCTTATTCAAAGCAGATCCTCAAAAGGACCTTCTTCTGAAAACTAGCCTTTTGATTGAAATCATCTTGTGAAGCTTATGAATCCTAACATCATGATCTTTATGCAAAATTGGCAAGTGTCTGTCAAACTGATAGGGATCAAACATATCACGCTTCCTAACTGACTAGTGGAACAACAACATGGAACCCCATCATATCCTCATCAAGTCATTATTTGAGCAGAATTTGATAAACAGAACAACCCGGTACACTGAATTGTAAATCAAGTTGCATTTTGATCTGAACTCTCTTCTAAACTTCTTCTATCATCTTCGTACCCCTCCATCCACCAGAAAGAAACAAAAATAGCCAAAATAGTGCCAAACCCTAAGTTCAGGGTGGCACTCCGCTTCCATTAATATCCACTTCTTCCATACCCCTCACAAATTAATAGGGATATACCACCAAAAATGCAATCTCGATTCGAATAGAGGAGAGATTTGCATATAAAAGATGCCAAAGCGCACACAAAAATAAATGCAATCTTGAGTCGAATAGAGGAGAGATTCGCACACAAAAATATGCAATAAATAAAATTGCAAAAATAATAGAAATATCGAGTCCAATAGATGAGAGATTTACTTCTTCCATACCACCCTTCACTCCCTTTTCTACCTAATGGAACAATGAATGCCTCAACCATCCTAAATTACACCAGTGTCAGATCAAATGCACACTTGTAGTTCTACGGGTATCTCTAGACTCTTACAAAACTCTTTGACATGCTTGTTGTTGGAAAAAGTGAGGAGGAAGTGAGTTTGGAAAGTGAACTCAGGAATGAAGATATTGTAAGATATGTTCTGTGGTCTCAAGAAGTTGAGATGCTTAGTCATACTGAGTAGAAAAGAAATAATCATGATATGAAGAGGAAGCAATCACATGATCGGAAGTATTCATTTGGCGATTGTTTCAGATTTTGTGTTACTCGAGGACGAGCAATGTTTAAGTTCGGGGTGTTTGATGAATGCATATTCATCATGATTTTCAATAGCCTTTTTTAGACCATTTCGATTCAATACTTTCAATTTATCTCTTAAATCTCACAAATTGCAAGTTTTCAAAATAAATCTAATTATTATGATTTTTGATCAAAATTATATTAATTTGGTGTAGGGATAAATCAAGATCTATCATCACATGGAATTCACCAAAGAACCTCCTACTTTTGATCTTGACCAAATGGTCTTCTCTAACGGTTCTGACCTTTCAATTTCATATATTCACCCACACAGTATCAAGACCGTTTGAGTCCATACGGTTTCAAGACCGCATGAGCCTAAACAATCTCGAGACCGTTTGAGTCCATATGGTTTTAAGACCGCATGAGCCTAAACAATCTCGAGACCGTTTGAGTCCATACAGTTTCAAGACCGAATGAACCCAAACGGTCTCAAGACCGGATGTCATCTAACAGCCTCAAAACTGTTTGGACCTAAGATCGATTGGATACTCAAAACCGTTTGGGATGGAGACTATTTGGATCAAGACTGTTTGGGATGAATACCATTTGGATCAAGACCGTTTGGGATGAATACCATTTGGATCAAGACCGTTTGGGATGAAGACCGTTTGGATCAAGACCATTTGGGATGAAGACCGTTTGGAACCATTCGGTCCCAAGACCATTTGCTCTCAAGACCGGATGTCGTCTGACAGTTTCAAGACCATTTGGACCCAAGACCGTTTGCCCTCAGGACCGTTTGGATCCATTCAGTTTGCAAAGACACAAGACCGATTAAAGGAAGATCGTTAAAGATAAGACTGTTTGATGCCATTCAGTCTCTTAAATCGTTTGGCCATCAAACGGTCTCCAAGACAAAAAAAAATAGATATTATTCAAGATCGTTTGGAGCAAACTAATAGAACGCAAGACCATTTGGACGTCAAACGGTCTCAAAACCATTTGGATGCCAAATGGTCTCAAAACTATTTGGACGCCAAACGGCCTCAAAACCATTTGAGCTGATTCCAACCAAGAATGTGAAGCTCCCATCCAAGCCTATAAATATAATCCCAAGGGCCCTCATTTTGGCATTGGATCTGGGACGCCGCTAGGCTGCTTCTAAATAAGCTCAACCCCTGCTCCCTCCAATCAGATAAATCTCCAGGATGTGTTTGAGAAGTACACGTCCCCTTGGGCAACTCCTCCATCTACATATCTCTCATCTTCCACTCCACCACCAGGCTGGTTCCAGGAAGCTCAAACCTTGGTGGAGGACGACCAACTTTGCCAAGCTTAGCAACAGGCTTGCACATCCATACTTCATTTATTTCATCCACATCAACCATTACATCCTTATCCATTCCTTTTTCACTTCATCCACTACATCCACACTATCACCACTTAACCTGCTCCTCCTACTGTGAGCAAGGAGGCCAAAGTGAGAAGGAACGTGGAGAAGAAGATCTACCCAGTCTGTCTTGGTGGTTCCTCCTCCTTATCCAAGTTCTACCCCGACACGACGTAGAAGACCGCAACATCTTCACCGAGCTATGACCACCTTCTGTACCATGCTCATGGCAGAATCTTCCCTCTCTCTTCTTCTTATTTCTCGTAACATGAGCGAGTAGTCTTCTTTTGCTGGTGTGCGGGGACTAGTCCCGCTACCCATGCAAACATGTTCTTTTGTTAAGCATTCCATGGCAATGTATATATCTTTTCATTTTGTTGTTAATTGGTACATATGTAGTTGATTATATACTTGGTTTCATCTTGTTCTTCCCTATATTGCAAAATCATCTATACGTAGGGTGGAATGGCAGTTTACAAAGTTTGACTCCTTGATTAGAAATAAGATAGGATTCCTTGAGGTAGTAAGTGTGTGATTTGTGAGGGGATGAGCCATCTAACCTTCGGTGACACTTATGTAGCCTAAACATCCCTTCGGGAGGGCCACAACCTTAGTTGGATTTTATATCGTCTTTGTTTATTTTCGATGTTTGTTTGTAGATTAATCACCTGCTTGCTTATCGATTAGTGTGGTTGACTCCTTCACGAGAACTTCTGAAAGGATTCCTTGAGGTCGTAAGTGTATGATCTGTGAGGGGACGAGACATCTAGCCTACGGTGACGCTTCTATGGTCTAAACATCCCTCAGGGAGTACCACAAACTTAGTTGAATGTTGTATCTCTGGATCCGTAAGTATATGAACTGAATTGTGATGAGACATCTGATACCTAAGATGATGCTTACGCAAGCCTAACGCCTGTATGGGGGGTTTTGCAACAGCTCCATTTGGAAGGTTATATCTTTCCTGGATGTTTGATGTTTAGACATGTTTGTATGTGTAGTGGTGGTGAAACCCGAGGCCATCCCAGCGATTCCATATCATTGATCTCAATCCAACTTTAATTCAGCTTTTTTTTCTTACAATTAGTTTAACCAATCTCAAATCAGCCAATCGTTTTAAATATTAGTCTTAACTTGAACTAGACTAGATTGGCAAGGATTCTTAAAAACGTTGTCCTTTGGGTTCGATCCTTAACTATACTACGATAAGACTCGTCCGCTTGTGGGTGGTAGTATTGCACTTTGGTTTTGGTAAAAGCTCGGGGATTTCAACCCCAAGTGAGTTTGTAGGTGCGATAAAATCCCACATCAGTAGAATAAATGGGATGAACTCCATTATAATACAGAGATAAAAGATTTAATCTCAATTTTTGAATGAATCACCAATAATGGGGTCTAAAAAGAGTAAAAAGTAATCTTCATAAAAAAAATCATGATTATCTCATGAACTCGAATATTCTGAACTCTACCCGTATATTTAATATCAAAGTAATCAATTCATTACATGGTATTATATTATTATATGAAACTACATCCATATAAGAAACATATAAGTTTAGGATTTATTGACAGTTACTTGAACATATGTTTTTACCAAATTAAAATTTTAATTACTTTGATGCATTCACACACGTTCCATTACATAAGTTAGTTTATTACTTATTATCACTAAGAAAAGGATTATTTAGCAATCATGATGATTAATCTAGGGTTAGTTTAACTTGGGAATGTGTCAATGTAATTGTCCTCTGTCTGTATGTGATGGAGGCCAAAAATGCATGAAAGTGCTTATTTTTATCCTTATTGGTGAAAAGATTGTCATTACAGTTGTTTTTATCTAGTAATTGACCATGTTGTTTAAGTTTTCCGAACCTCCACTGTAAATTGCAAGTAAACAATGCATGATCTTGGATTACTTCAATAGCCTACAAAAATAGTAGAGGAATGGGATTCAAAAGTTTTTCCTATGAAGAATGCCCATATTTGGCATCTCTATACATGTATAATCATTCTCTTTGGATGTGTGTGTCACAACCCAAACCCACTAAGGTTTAAGCCCTCCAAGGATGATACTAGACTAACTCGTCACTTAAACACTAAATGAAAACCATATTAAAATTTTCTTTTATCAAACCATATTAAAATACTAAAAATATATTTCAATACTACTAAAAAATTATATATACTTGAATGTTAATTATTCGCAGCTAAGTTTGACTTTTATAATGTAACATAAACAAAAGTGAACTAGTTTTGTTGTTTCACATGCAACATGTACAAGATTATACAAAATTGCTCTCATCCTCACTCATAGATCCCCAGACTAGAGGAAGAATAATACACCTTATAACTAGGATAACTACTCTTCTCAACACCTTTGGTGATCTAATATTGCTAATAGCTAGCTTATGGCTCCTCCTCTTGTCGAACAACTGAACCTTAAAATTTGTTTGAGTAGAATGTGAGCTACCTGGATCAATATATGGAAAGCTACCAATTGATAGGATAATCTTGACATTTTCATGATACATATTATATTACAGAAATACAAACATGAAATTTTTAAATCATATAACATGTCATTTATGCCAACGATAACTTTATGTAATTGAATAATTGACTAAAATTATGTAATATTTATGTATTTTAAAATGCTTGCATCATCAAGTACATCACAACATGTGAAAGTATCACATCAAGAGAAGATCTTACCAGATAAGATGTAGAGTATACTAGTGGATTTAAGTCTACTAAATGAAATTCTTGTCTTACAAAGGGGTTCTCCAAGTTTGACATGGATGTCTATAGCATCTAGCTAAATAAAATGGAATTATCTTACAAGGTGAATTAATGAACTAGGATTAAATACCTACAATCGTGATTTCATAAAGGGTTGACACGTTGATTAGTAATTGAACTAGAATAGTTATTGTGAACAAGAAAGATTGGGTGTTGCAATGCAACATGTAGAGAGGAGAATCATGTCCTCTCCCTTGTATTAATAAGAGAACTTGGAGAAATTACATAGAGGTCCATCAGTATATAGAAATTAGAAAATATAATAATTTTGAACATAAATAAGAAATATTAAAACTCCCCCCTCAAGATGGAGCGTACACATCATGTATGCCCAGATTTTTTTGTAAAAGTTCTAAAATGTTGCTGGACTCAATGGCTTTGTGAGAACATCTACAAGATGATCTTCAGATTTGACGTGCAGAGTCTCAACAATATCGTTCTTGATCTGATCTCTGATGAAGTGGTAGTCAAATTCTATGTGCTTAGTGCATTCATGGAAGACTGGGTTCTTGGCAATATAGATTGTAGCTTGATAATGACATTTGAGCTCTATGGGAGACAACACATGAATCTTTAACTCAAAAAGCACAAATTGAACCCACTGCAACTCACAATAGGCATGAGCCATTGCTCGATACTTAGCCTCTGTGCTAGATCTTGCCACAACATTCTTATTTTTGCTTTTCCAGGTGATAAGGTGATTTCCTACAAAATGTGCTATATACAGAAGTAGACCTCCCGTCATTCAGAATACCACCCCGATTTGCATCTGCATAACCAGTAAGAACAAGAGTAGACACATGGGTCTTGGGTCTGTAATAGGTGATCCCCTTACCACGTGCACCTTTTAGATATCTCAGAATATGCAAACTACTGTCCAATGTGACTATTGTTGTGAGCTCATATGTTGACTCACCACTCCTACAACAAAGGAAATGTTAGGGCGAGTAACTATCAGATATATCAGTTTACCAACAATTTTCTTATAATATCTTGGATATGGGTAATCAGTATCATCAGTCGTCTTCTTCACATTATAGTCCATAGGAGTAGACACTGGCTTATACTCACTCATGCCTACTTCCTACTATAAATCTAGCATGTATTTCCACTGAGACAAATGAGTACCTGCATGAGATCTAAGTACTTCAATGCCCAAAAAATACCTCAATTTTCCCAGATCCTTTGTACGAAAATGCCCCTGCAATCTTTCTTTTACACGTGATATGCCTATAGAATCACTGTCAGTGATAACTATATCATCAACATATACATCAATAATAATAGATCCAACAGGAGAGCTAGAATAGAATAAGGAGTTATCAGTCACATAATGAGAAAATCCCATCTTTAGTGCAACATCACTGAACTTATCAAACAAGCTCTAGGGGATTGTTTCAACCCATAGATGGCTTTCTTCAATCTACACACCTTTTGACACTCCCCCTGTGCAACAAAACCAGGAGGTTTCTCCATGTAAACCTCTTCCTATAGATCACCATAAAGAAAGGTATTCTTGACATCAAGCCGAAATAGAGGCCAATTAAAAGTAGTAGCTAGAGAAATAAGAATTCACACTGAATTCAAATGGGATACATGTGAAAAGGTCTCAATGAAATAAACTCCATATGCCTGAGTATTACCTTTTGCCACCAGTCTAGCCTCCAACCTCTCAACTAAACCATTTGGATTTTGTTTCACTATTAATACCCATATGCAACCCACAACGTTTTTATCCGGAGGTAAGTCAATAAGTTCCCAGGTGTTGTTTTGTAGAAGAGCAGACATTTCCATATGCATTTCCTGTTTCCAGCCAATATCCTTCATAGCATCAAGAATGAATGAACATAGAATCAATCCTAAGAGCAAATTAATGGACCTTCTTAGATAACTTTGACAAACAACATACACTTGCAATAGGATGTCAAACAGTACAAGAATGAGTACCTTTGCGGACAACAATGGGAACATCAAAGTCAGATGGTTCTTCAAGAGTATCTTGATAGAAGGAGATGGGGAAGGATCAGAGATTGGAGTCACTACCTCCTCTGGATCTTGTCTGCCACGTCTCCTATAATCATGTGAATATTGCTGAATTAAGGTACTATCTTCTGGCTACTCTTCCTGAACTACAGTATAGTCAAGAATGGTAGGTGGCATTCTCTCACTCTGATGTGGTGGTCTCTCTCACTAATGTATGATGGTGCCACTCTCTCACTCTCACACAATTGCTCCCCCTTACTGGGAACACTAGATAAATATGGAGTGGATTCATGAAAAGTTACATCCCTAGACACAAACATACAATGGATCCTGGGACAATAACATTGTACCCTTTGCTAGTGTTGGAGTACCCAAGAAAAAGAGTCCTAATCGACCTAGGGGATAATTTATCTGCCTTAGGATCACAATTGTGGACAAAGGAAGTACAACCAAACACTCTAAGGGGAATAAGAAAGGGCTGATCCTTGGGACGTAAGACAGAGAACGGAGTACGTCCTTGAAGTATAGAAGAGGGCTACCTGTTAATAAGAAAATAGGCCGTAAGTAAAGCATCAGACCATAATCTCTTAGGAACATTGGATTGAAACATAGTTGTCCTGGCAATATCAAGAATGTGGCAATTTTTCCTCTCAGCTACCCCCATTTTGTTGAGGGGTGTGAGGACAAGACGTATGATGTATCATCACAATAGAGCTATAAAAATCAGCCATAGCACTTTGACCATATTACTAGGCATTATCAGATTAAAGAATTTTAATATTCCAATCAAATTGGACTTTTATTTCTTGATGAAAATGCTTGACAATGGACAACATATACCCTCAACTCTTCAACAAATAAATCCATGTCATGCGAGAAAAATCATCTACAAAGGAAATAAAATAGTGAAAACCGTTATAGTTGTTGTCTTTTATAGGACCCCAAACATCATTGTGGACTAACTCAAAGGGACAAGAAGCTCATTTATTGACACGATTGGGATAAGACATTCTATGGTGTTTCCCCAATTGACAGGACTGAAATTCTAAAGAAGACACTTGGGATCGCTCACGTTCTAAGTTTCTCAAGCTCTCCAATGAAGGATTTCCATATCTATAGTGCCACATTAAGGGAGAACCTCTCAAAAGGATAGTTGGAGCAGGAGTAGATACTTGGCGAGGCAGACTTTCACCATGGAAGAGGTAGAGATCACCTTTCCTAGTCCCCCCCACCAATCATCCTCATACTCTTGAGATCATGTAATATAAAACAAGAAGGTTCAAATGTCACCGTGCATTTCATAGTATCAATAAATTTTGCAACAGAAAGAAGATTAAATGGAAATGTAGGCACATAATATATAGATTTAAGATCAATTTTTGGAGTCATAGAAATAGATACACTGGATAATACTCTCCTCACTAAACCATCTACTATGTCATAGATTGGTGAGGAATATGTGAGTCAGTGGAATCAAGTAGTCTCCTTATACCAGTCATGTGTGGTGATGCTCCAGAGTCCACCACCCATGAAGAAGTTGAACCAGAAGCCAATAAAGAGGTAGCCTGATTACTAGTAGTAGATGTTAGGTTTGCTAATGTAGAAGAGGATCCCTAACTCAGATGTTGGGTATTCAGAATAAATTTATCATATTCCTCGGTGAGTGTGATGCCATAAGATCCAGAACTCAAAGCAGGAGGCTCAAAAGACTCAGTAGTGCCAGCATAGTTTGCTGCCCCCACATGTGGTGCAACATGTCTTCCATGCTTCTTCCAACATTTTTTAATTGTGTGTCTAGGTTTGTCACAAAAAGTGCACTTAGGGCATGTGCCACGTCCTCGGCCCATACCTATACGACCTCCTATAACCGTAGCGGCTATAGATGCATGAGAATATCCATGAGATGGGACAACTGTAGCATCAATCTTTTCAAAATTTGACTGTAAATCCTTGAGCAAGCTTCTTCCAAGATGGTAAGTTTTTCAGAAGCTAGGATAAAATTGCGAGCTGCACTACATGAATGACTTAGGTCGGATAAGAATTTTTCTATAATCAAGTCATATCTATCTTTGACTTGTTATGTGATAGTCACTAGATGATAGAAGCTTAGTTCTTAAGCAATAACTTGGATCACTCCAAAATATTCTTCCAAAGGCTTGTCTCCCTATCATTCTGCAAATCGACAGTCATATATCATAAACCGACGAAGAGCATTCTTTTCTTATGAGTAATGTTTCTTTACTACATCCCATATCTCTTTTGTATTAGTGTAGAACATGAACCTAGAAACAATTCCAGGTTCCATGCTCCCCCACATCCATATCTTCATCATATTATTATGATGCTTACATTCAAGATAGCCTTTGTTAGTAGAAGCAGGAGGATCAAAATCAACATGTTTTTCCTTTTCTCATGATTCTAACACTATATGGACAACATTCATCCACAAGAGATAATTCTTTCCATTTAGCTTGATGGAGGGGATAGGTGACATCTTGTTGTAGATGGTAGATGCCATGGTCTCCTCCATCATTAAATGGAAAATAGAATGACAGGATGATACACGTTAAGAGAGAAACTATGTGACGGAAAGATACATGTCACGTTGTGGAAGGGAGTGACAGAGAGATACACGTCACCCAAATTTAAATGAGATGATGCATTTCTAACGCATCAGCAACCTCTAAGTGAGTATTTCCTAATCACAAATGGAGGAGATGTGATTAGGAATTCTCTAAATAGATGTGGGCTGCTTGATTTGTACTTTTAGAAGGTCATTGGAGAGTTTGAAGGAGTCCACACCTTTTGGTCAAGAATCAACCATGTTTGGCCCCTCACCTGGCAAAAACTAGCCCAGTGGAAAGCTGCCTGGCGGTTGCTTGGCCGGCAGTGATGGGCCTACGGTAGCGGCAGACTGTCAGTGGTTGTTGCTACTTCTTGGTGGTGGTGGATTGCCCCATTGGTTAGGGTTAGGGCCGACTACACTTCCCTTAGATCTTATTGCTTTTGTACCATGTGAACAAGAAAGATAGGGTTCGACAATGCAGCATGTAGATAGGAGCAATGTGCCCTCTCTCTTTTATTAGTAAGAGAACTTGGAGAAATTACATAGAGGTCCAACAGTATATTGAAATTACAAAATATGATAAAGTTGAATATAAGTAAGATATATTAACAATTATATTGGACACTACTAGAATCCTGGATTAATGTTAAGTGCTAGACTTCAATAAGGAGTTGTCCTCACTAGGCTTAGTCCCCCATACCCCACTTGTACATTTGACTACCTCATCATGCATTCAACTAGTTGTTTACTCTTCATATTGTAGGCCTTTGTGATGGATTCTAAAGTCTTTAAGACATCAATATCTAGTTGATTCTATAATTTCATTGATTCATCATCTACTATAAACTTCTTATCTTAACTCTATATTTAACACATTCATACTTATTTTGTTACTCTTTATTTTACTTTATTAATGACTTTCTTATATACTTCTTATTTCTTGAATTTAGTATATTGAAAACCTATTAAAATACTAAAGAGAGATATGCTTTGTATTAATTGAATTTGCAACCAGAAGTAGTCAAGAAATTTGATTAAATTTTTAGAATTTAAGTTGATGATGCAAAACTTGTGCAAACTCAGGTACACCAGTGTCACAAAATTCTACTATGTTAGATCACCATGAAACTAGTATGCAAGAAAATGTAGGTTAGATATAAGTGTAATCTATCACAAGTTGTATTGTAACATACTGAAATTCAGGGTCTTCCCAGCAATTTACCCACTTTTGACCTTTTCTTGGCCTTTTAGTCCATTTGGACCTTTTTCATAAATTTCCCTTCTTTTATATTCTTTTTGGACCCCTTGTGCAATTTGAGCACACTTCAATGTTTAAAATCGCCTTTTTCCCTCATTTATGACAATTAAGGGGTGTTTGCACAAACAACCCACTTAAGGTAATAATTAAGGGATAATAATACAAAATAAAGTTTCATGAGTGATATAAGTAGATAATATTAATTTGGAGCTTTTTGGATAAATATATTAGCAATAATGTGTATTTAAGTCAATGTATGAGAACATTAACCTTAATTGTTTCTCTCTCCTCAAGATATGATTTTAATTCATAAAAATATGTTATTTAATTGAGAAATGATTATTGAAATCTTAATGTGCTTAATATCTCGAAATTTACTCACTTGTTTTATAAAAAGAAGTCTTTTCATATAATTCATTCATTTTAATATATTAATATACACTTTAATGAGCAATATATTTATTAAGGGCCATATTATGAGTAAAACGAGACTATAATTGCATAGGATTGTTATAGACTTTAATATGAGCATGTGGTTAAAATTTGGTGGCTTTTGGAGTTGGTTTGACCCCTCAAAACTATTTAATAAGCTTTTAATATAGTGTCAATTAAAATGGTGAATAATAACCCACCTTCATACCTCACACTTAATATGGGCTAATAAAACTTGCAAATGCATGCTTTTAGTGAGTGGAGGACACTTGGACTCCAAATCTCGGATTTGGACCATCGTGGACCGAAGATCCAACGATTCCGATGAGATACGGATAGCATCCAAGGGTTGTCGCATCATCTTCCACCTCCAGTTTAACTGTAGCCGAAGCAAGCAACCGCCGCTCGCTTTGTTTCCATCCTTCTCCCTCGTCTCTTCACCTTTTCCAGAGCTTTCTTCGCCCACGAGTTCATGAGAACCTCCCGCATTGAACAAGCCTAACCTCATCGCCTCCAGTACGGTATAGGCAAAATGCCATACTCGCCCGACCAAGGCTTCTCATCTCCAAGGTCGTTTCGGCGCCACAGCGATCCGTACCTATAAATGACTACCTACACACCTTCGTCGGAACCTTAAAAACCTGCCCAAGCCACCAATTTCATCCAAGAATGCGAGGGAAGTCGGCGACGTGGAGCTTTTACAGCTGGGATTGCGGCCCCCCTCCACGGATCTAGGAGGAACCATCGTCGAAATCGTTTGGTTTGGTGAGTTCCTCTCTCTATCCTCTTCGTTTCGAGTATCTGAACGTCAAATTTGGTGGAGAAACGCAAAAATGCCCAAAGGGTCAAGTTTGCACCCCGCCGCAAGGCTGGGCGCAGACTGGGGAAGAAGATGATGGACAAATGTCCATTTTGCCCCCGCGCGCCCTTCCATTCTGGTTCTTTAGCCGAGGGAAGATCCGTCAATTTCAAACTTGATTTTTCACCCATTTAGCAATTAACTAGTCAATCTTGTTTAATTCATAGTAAATCATTCAGTTGTCGTAAAAATACAAACAAATACTCGTTGGAAAGATAAAAACATGTAGAATCCGAATTTTTAAGTTTTGAATGTTGTTTCCCATTAAAAACCTATTAATTAATTCAAACACTAATTTAAATGTATAAAGTGATAAAAAATGATAATAATAGTGTTTTAACTCTATTTTTGATAAGAAAATATGTTTTCTTGAGTAGAAAAATATTAGGGATCATTTGGCCCTGTTTCTAGAACCAAAATCCAAAGCCTTTACCCATGGTTTATAAATGTGGATATTTTACACTTAAAGTTCCTTTAATTAACCTAATGCATGTATTAACCGTTGAACCTAGGATAAAGTGAGTTTGGACCTGATATCTTAGTGGATAAGGGATAATCTAGAAAGAAAGAATAGGTATGTGCATTCTAACACCTCAGTTGGGCTTCCTATCATGTTTAACCTAGTTTTCCCATATGAGGCATACTTATGATAATATTCTCCATCTTCTACTTGGACATGAAAATTTGTAACTATGAAGCATAGTCTTGCTATATTGTTATTCTTTTATGAATATGGGTCATGGGACCCCACTTGCCTTGCTTTTCCTTGTTGAGATCTTGATATATATATGTTGCCCTTAAACTATTCATTTGAATATCCAATATGACATCTTGTTGTATGAACATCTTTTATGGTTATCTCTTGGAATTGTTTGGGTCATTGGGCCCCACTTGAATAAATGTTATTTGCATTCTCTGCCATTGTGAATTGTAAGCATGATAATGATAGTTTGACTAGTTAACTAATATAGTGTACATGAGTACAAGTCACCCACAGGGCACTGGGGTTTTAGTCCCCCTGCCATAGGCACTGGGGTTTTAGTCCCCCTGCCAATTTATATATATTTTTGAGGTTTGGGATGTTATTTCCCCTCTCATCCTGGTTGAGGTTGGTAGGCGCCTCACCCTATGTTAGTTTAGCTTAGTCATAATGAATCATGCTTGTTCTATATTTGACTTATATGCTTGGCAGAAACCCCATTTGAATTATATGCCTCATACTCTTGAACAATCTTAGTATAGAAAATCTTTATGTTTCCATTCCTTATACGCTTCTTGTACATTATCATGTTGTGACACATACCTTTTATCTTTCTCTTGCTGGATGACCCCAACCATCCAGGTTAGGATCAGAGTGCGCATGGAAGCTTGGTGAACCTAAGGCTATGGATAGGACAAGAAGAAAAGGAACATATAGCTGGCTGGGACATAGTTTCCTTTATATATATTAAGTTGTTTTGTTTGGAGAAAATGTTGTTTTAGTCTAAGTCTTCCTCTACCTAGATCCTAGTTCTTTGTATAAATATGTACCCCATTTGGGAAAAATTTGTAATGTACTCTTTATACATTTTGAATAAAGTCAAGATTTAAATTTCCGCTGCTACACAATTGATGATTTTGTTTATCATGTTTAATAGTAGAGACTTGGTCTTTACAACATGGTATCAGAGCATCAAGGTAAGATAAAACCCTTGATGTGTAAAGAGGTGAGATCACCCCCTTTCTTAAATTTAACGGAAAATACAATACATCCCTCAAATTATTAAAAACATTATGATGAAAGGATGTATGCATAATAAATCCATTTAAATAAGCATGGACCAAATACAACCAAATGTCAATAGTAGCAGCGGGAGAAAGTAAGATGAGAAAACTAAACTATTACATAGATCGTTCCAAAATAAGAAGTAGATAAGAATCTAGGCTATTACAAAGCTCTTATTTCTAGAGTTCATAACATATATTTTTGAGCAAGGTCTTAGCAGCATCAACCTTGCCATGACAACAACTTCACTCCTGCCCTGGGTTTCCTTGTGCTTGATCTAGCCCTTGTCCTGGTTCTGGGTGGTTGGGAAGCACCCAGCAAGAGAAAGATAAAACAAGGTATGTGTCACAACATGATAATGTACAAGAAGTGTATAAGGAATGGAAACATAAAGATTTTCTACACTAAGATTGTTCAAGAGTATGAGGCATATAAAGCAAATAGGATTTCTTCCAAGCATATAAGTCAAATATAGAACAAGCATGATTCATTATGACTAAGCTAAACTAACATAGGGTGAGGCACCTACCAACCTCAACCTGGAGGAGAGGGGAAATAACATCCCAAACCTAAAAAATATATATAAAGTGGCAGGGGGACTAAAACCCCAGTGCCTATGGCAGGGGGACTAAAACCCCAATGCCCTGTGGGTGACTTGTACTCATGTACACTATATTAGTTAACTAGTCAAACTATCATTATCATGCTTACAATTCACAATGGTAGAGAATGCAAATAACATTTATTCAAGTGGGGCCCAATGACCCAAACAATTCCAAGAGATAGCCATAAAAGATGTTCATACGATAAGATGTCATATTGGATATTCAAATGAATAGTTTAAGGGCAACATGTATACATCAAGATCTCAATCACATCAACAAGGCAAAGCAAGGCAAGTGGGGTCCCATGACCCATATTCATCAAGGAATAACAATATAGCAAGACTATGCATCATAGTTACAATTTTTCATGTCAAAATAGAAGATGGATGATATTATTAAAAGTATGTCTCATATGAGAAAACTAGGTTAAGCATGAAATAAATCCCAACTGAGGTGTTAGAATGCACATACCTAATCTTGATTTCTAGATTATCTCTTAACCACTAAGATGTCAGATCCAAACTCACTTTAACCTAGGTTCAACAGTTAATACATGCATTAGGTTACTTAAAGGTACTTTAAGTGTAAAATGCCCATATTAATAACCCATGAGTGAAGACTTTGTATTTTGGTTCTGGAAATAGGTCCAAACAATCCCTAATAATTTTCTACTCGAGAAAACATATTTCATTGTCAAAAATGGAGTTAAAACACTATTAATATCATTTTACATCACTTTATACATTTAAATTAAGGTTTGAATTAATTATCAGGCTTATGATGGAAATCAGGGTACAAAACTTAAAGATTTGGATTCTACAGGTTTTTAGATTTCCAACGAGTATTTGTTTGTAATTTTCTGACAACCGAGTGATTTACTATGAATTAAACAAGATTGACTAGCTAATTGCTAAATAGGTAAAAATCTAATTTGAAGTTGACGGTTCTGCCCTCGGCTAAAGAACCAGAGAGGAGGGGCGCGCGAGGGAAAAACGGTCATTTAGCCATCGTCTTCAACCCCAGGCCACGCTTAGCCTAGGGGCGGGGTGTAAGCTTGCACATTTGGGCGATTTTGCAATACTTAACCAAATGAGGTGTTCAGGTACTCGAAACGAAGGTAATTGAACTATGAACTCACCTAACCGATCAATTTTGATGCACGAACCGCCTAGCAACTGGGAGGAGCTCCACAAGATCAGCTGCAAAAACTCCACGTCATCGGCCACACATGCTTCCTTTGGCGAAATCGATGGTTTGGGCGAGTTGCTAAGGGTCCGACGAAGGCGTGAAGGTAGTATTTTATAGGTGAGCAAGCATGTGGAGTCGTGTGGGATGGGGCCGTGAGAGGCCCCGGTCGGCAGCTCATGCCGTTCTGGATATGCTGCACCTCACTGGTCGAGTGAGAGCTCAAATGATTCGGGAGCTCACCGCGGTCACGTGGGCAAAGAAAATTCTAGAAATGACGGAGAAACGAGGGAGAATGGTGGAGACGAAGCGAGATGCGGCTGCTCGTTGCTCCTACAGTTAGCCGAAGGTAGGAGATGAAGAGTCAACCCTAGGATCTGATCCGTGTCCACCTTGGACCATTGGATCGTGGCCCACGATGGGCCTGATGCACGTGACAGCTGAACTTAGGCTTAAATGCGCAGGTTACATGACATATTATTGCAATAATGTCACACTTTATATGAAAACTTGTTAAATGTATTTGGAAGGTCAAATAAACTCCAAATGACCCCAAATTTTAACCCTAGGTTTCTAATGACGTCTAGATTCATGATATACACTTAGATTTGCGTTTTACCCAACCTTTGGCATCCAAATAATTATTTTGATCATTAAAGCATATTTTAATATAATGCTAGAGAAATAAATTATGTGTTGCTTTTATAAGCAACCCTTGGTTCCCAAATTCGAGATTTGGAGTCCAAGAGTTCACCACTCACTAATATCATGTATTTGTAAAATTAATTAGCCCATAATAAGAGTGAGGTATGAAAATTGATTCTAATACACCATTTCATTACTATTGCTAATTAAGTCACTTCTTATCCATTATAATTAATTATTGAGGTCTGACATTATCCATTAGTTAAAAAATTCGTGGTTTAATGGTAAATTGCATAATTACCCCATCCATAATTAAATTTGTGGTATTTTGTGCATCTAACCCTCAAATTGGCATAAAATGTACTTCGATCATCAATTTCTCAAATATTCAATATTAAGGACACAAAAAGGAAGAGAAAGGAATTAACATAAAAAGTGAGGTGGAATATGATAATTTTATTGAACTCAGGACGTTACAGCACTCCACTCATTAGAAAGGATTTCGTCCCCGAAATCTCATACAAAAAGAGAAGGGTGAGATCGGAGCATTTCTTCTCTCAGCTCCCAAGTGGTTTCTTCTAACCCATGATACTTCCACAACACCTTCACTAACTCAATCTCTCTATTCTTCAACTGTTTCACCCGAGTGTCTAGTATTTTTATAGGTAGTTCCTCATAGGCTAGGTTTTCATGAATCTCCAATGGTTCTATTGTGAGTACATGAGAAGGGTCCTTCACATACTTTCTCATCACGGACACATGAAAAACATTGTGTATCTTATCATAAGCAGGAGAAAGAGCCAGGCGGTATGCACATTCACCAATCTTAGATAAGATCTCAAAAGGTCCCACATAACGCGGGCTAAGCTTGCCTTTGACTTTGGATCGGGCAATAGAGCGTATTGGCTTGACCTTCAAGAACACATGGTATCCAACAAGGAAGCTCACATCAGTCCTATGCTTATCAGCATACATCTTCTGTCGGTCTTGAGCAGCTTTCAAACGCTTCTTAATCAGTTGAACCTTCTCTATCATCAACTGCATATTGTCAGTCTTCACCAAGGAACGCTCACCCACATCATCCCAATGCAACGGGGAATGACAGGGTCTTCCGTACAAAGCTTCATACGGAGGCATTCCTATGCTGGCTTGATAGCTGTTATTGTATGCAAACTCAGCCAGAGGTAGATATCTATCCCATGCACCTCCCCAGTCCATCACACAAGCACGAAGCAGGTCTTCTAATATTTGCACCGTTCTTTCAGATTGGCCATCAGTCTGGGGATGATAAGCAGTGTTGAACCGTAGGTCAGTCCCCATTTCTTCTTGTATCTGACTCCATAGGTGAGAGGTGAACTTGGGATCACGGTCAGAAACTATCACTTCCGGTACACCATGTAGACGAACTATCCACTCCAGATATATCTGTGCCATATCCTCCACTTTGTAATTGGACTTGAAAGGCAGAAAGTGAGCAGACTTAGTGAGGCGATCAATGACAACCCACACAACATCATAGCCTTTCCTGGTCTTGGGGAAACCAGTGACAAAGTCCATCGTGATCTTCTCCCATTTCCATTATGGAATTTCAAGTGGATGGAGGAGACCACCAGTTCATTGATGTTCTATCTTAACTTGTTGACAGGTCAGACACTTTGACACAAACAAAGCTATATCTATCTTCATGTTCTTCCACCAGAAACTGCGCTGCAAGTCCTTGTACATCTTGGTCGTGCCAGGGTGAATTGTGTACTTGGACCCATGAGCTTCACAGAGAATCTTCTGCTACAGTTCGTCAACATCAGGAACCCACAATCATGCTAGATTTAACGGTTGACCTAATACATTAAGTAATGTTGAGATGTCTTAGTAAACCCTAATTATGCTTAAAACCCTTGATGAGGGAAATACACATGATATAATTGTTTTGAATAAAATGTGGCACAAGTGATAGTATAATATATAAGATACCTCTTCATGATGTAGATTATATTAATAAGGAAAAAATGTTAATTTAAGTTTGATAAAAGGCTATAGGTTTTGTGGAAACCTTAGTAACACCTGACTTATGCAAATTTGGTGCAGTACCTTAGATTAAGGGTTATAACCTAGTGTTTAAGGTTGGGATGTTGCACACCCATCCTCTCTTTCCTCTTGTTGTGATTTCGGGGACGAAATCCTCTTTAAGGGGTGGTGTGATGTAACATACTAAAATTCAGGGTCTTCCCTACAATTTACCCACTTTTGACCTTTTCTTGGCCTTTTAGTCCATTTGGACCTTTTTCATAAATTTCCCTTCTTTTATATTCTTTTTGGACCCCTTGTGCAATTTGAGCACACTTCAATGTTTAAAATTGCCTTTTTCCCTCATTTATGACAATTAAGGGGTGTTTGCACAAATAACCCACTTAAGGTAATTATTAAGGGATAATAATACAAAATAAAGTTTCATGAGTGATATACGTAGATAATATTAATTTGGAGATTTTTGGATAAATATATTAGCAATAATGTGTATTTAAGTTAATGTATGAGAACATTAACCTTAATTGTTTCTCTCTCCTCAAGATATGATTTTAATTCATGAAAATATGTTATTTAATTAATAAATGATTATTGAAATCTTAATGTTCTTAATATCTCGAAATTTACTCACTTGTTTCATAAAAATAAGTCTTTTCATATAATTCATTCATTTTAATATATTAATATACACTTTAATGAGCAATATATTTATTAAGGGCCATATTATGAGTAAAACGAGAATATAATTGCATAGGATTGTTCTAGACTTTAATATGAGCATGTGGTTAAAATTTGGTGGCTTTTGGAGTTGGTTTGACCCCTCAAAACTATTTAATAAGCTTTTAATATAGTGTCAATTAAAATGGTGAATAATAACCCACCTTCATACCTCACACTTAATATGGGCTAATAAAACTTGCAAATGCATGCTTTTAGTGAGTGGAGGACACTTGGACTCCAAATCTCGGATTTGGAAACCAAAGGTTGCTTATAAAAGCAATACATAATTATTTGCCCAAGCATTATATATTTTGCCCCCGCGCGCCCTTCCTCTCTGGTTCTTTAGCCGAGGGCAGATCCGTCAATTTCAAACTTGATTTTTCACCCATTTAGCAATTAACTAGTCAATCTTGTTTAATTCATAGTAAATCGCTCGGTTGTTGGAAAAATACAAATAAATACTCGTTGAAAAGATAAAAACATGTAGAATCCGAATTTTTAATTTTTGAACGTTGTTTCCCATTACAAACCTGTTAATTAATTCAAACACTAATTTAAATGTATAAAGTGATAAAAAATGATAATAATAGTGTTTTAACTCTGTTTTTGATAAGAAAATATGTTTTCTTGAGTAGAAAAATATTAGGGATCGTTTGGCCCTATTTCCAAAACCAAAATCGAAAGCCTTTACCCATGGTTTATAAATGTGGATATTTTACACTTAAAGTGCCTTTAATTAACCTAATGCATGTATTAACCGTTGAACCTAGGATAAAGTGAGTTTGGACCTGATATCTTAGTGGATAAGGGATAATCTAGAAAGAAAGAATAGGTATGTGCATTCTAACACCTCAGTTGGGCTTCCTATCATGTGTAACCTAGTTTTCCCATATGAGGCATACTTATGATAATATTCTCCATCTTCTACTTGGACATGAAAATTTGTAACTATGAAGCATAGTCTTGCTATATTGTTATTCTTTTATGAATATGGGTTATGGGACCCCACTTTCCTTACTTTGCCTTGTGGAGATCTTAATATATACATGTTGCCCTTAAACTATTCATTTGAATATCCAATATGACATCTTGTTATATGAACATCTTTTATGGTTATCTCTTGGAATTGTTTGGGTCATTGGGCCCCACTTGAATAAATGTTATTTGCATTCTCTGCCATTGTGAATTGTAAGCATGATAATGATAGTTTGACTAGTTAACTAATATGGTGTACATGAGTACAAGTCACCCACAGGGCACTAGGGTTTTAGTCCCCCTGCCATAGGCACTGGGGTTTTAGTCCCCCTGCCAATTTATATATATTTTTGAGGTTTGGGATGCTATTTCCCCTCTCCTCCTGGTTGAGGTCGGTAGGCGCCTCACCCTATGTTAGTTTAGCTTAGTCATAATGAATCATGCTTGTTCTATATTTGACTTATATGCTTGGCAGAAATCCCATTTGAATTATATGCCTCATACTCTTGAACAATCTTAGTATAGAAAATATTTATGTTTCCATTCCTTATACGCTTCTTGTACATTATCATGTTGTGACACATACCTTTTATCTTTCTCTTGCTAGATGACCCCAACCATCCAGGTTAGGATCAGAGTGTGCATGGAAGCTTGGTGAACCTAAGGCTAAGGATAGGACAAGAAGAAAAGGAACATATAGCTTGCTTGGACATAGTTGCCTTTATATATATTAAGTTGTTTTGTTTGGAGACAATGTTGTTTTAGTCTAAGTCTTCCTCTAACTAGATCCTAGTTCTTTGTATAAAGATGTACCCCATTTGGGGAAAATTTGTAATGTACTCTTTATACATTTTGAATAAAGTCAAGATTTAAATTTCCGCTGCTACACAATTGATGATTTTGTTTATCATGTTTAATAGTAGAGACTTGGTCTTTACATGTATAATTCAATCAATTCTACAACAAAAATCCTAATTAAGGGCTTACCATGCCAAAAACAATAAATTAGGAAAAACATCGTATACATTGTTCTTCTTGTTTTTATTAGTTTCTATAATAACTTGGTAGTCAATGATTTTCCACTCACACATAGCTTGATTCTTATTTTTTTATAGCATTTCTTATCTAGTTGAATCTTAATTTTGTAGCAAAGACCCAAATCTCTCATTTATAGACATGCAATATAGTCTGTATGCAAGTAAAACCCCCACTAGAGCAGATAAGAGAGGTGGAGAGGATAAACTACTTGGATAACCATAAGGTAATAATTTTACCCATAGAAAAGGGACATAAATGAATAAGATACTATTGATAATATATTTACCAAGGTTGATATATGTAGGGTTTTAAGTTCTTGAGTTGTTCTTTGCAATTTCTGGAATTTAATCCCACAATTTCCCTCTTGATCACCATCACTTATATTTAGGGATTTATGTAGCTATCTATTGTAAGACCACTGACCTGGGTTTTGGTCTAACCCTATTTTTTTGGCTTGTTAAAGTTCTTATAATATTAATCTAATCCTTTGAGATGTTTTTAGAGCTTGTGTAGAGCTTAAGTTTCCAGTTTGAGATTATTTGGATGATGTTTGTGCTTTGTATGCTTGTTTTGGGTCAAATTGCAATTTACCCAATTGAGAGGGTTATCTTGCAATTTTCCACACCTAGAGTGTACCTTACCTTCCTTGGCCTCATGAGAAATAATTTGGTGCTTTCGGGCACCTTGTTTGAGCCTTGGATGAGTGGTGACATCACTAGATGTGATTAGGGTTTCTAGGGTTTTGCTTGGTGTCGACCCTTTGAGCTTGGTTGAAATGTAGCGACCCTTGTCTCGACCTTGCGGGTATGTCTAGGGTGTGTATCAACCAAGACAACTACCTTGTATTGTTTTTGTTTTGACCATAATGGTTTTGGTGGAGTTGGGTCGAGACAGTGGTCTTGTTGAGGCGTGTCTCTACCTGGATGTGGTGGTGACCTTTTGTCTCGACCTAGACAGGTGCTTTGATGATTGTTTTGACCCCTTTGGAGTGTCTTGACCAAAACCAATGGGTTGGGGGCCTAAGTGGTCCAGACCCAACATAAGTTGTATCACCATCTCGTGCATGCAAGGTTTAAGTGGTTGCATGTGTGTTTGTTGGGTGGACAAGTTGTGCCTTTGGTGCCTTTTAGTGTTGACACCTCATCTCCACCCTACTTCCCTCCTCCTTCATGTATATAACCCCTCTTATCTTCAACCATGCATCATTTTGGTCCTATTACTTCTCCTTCCTTTCTTTCTCATCCTTGGACCCTTGAGGAGCTAGAAGGATTTATCCTTCAAGTGTTGGTGATCGAGATCCTTTGCATGTGTTGATTCTTGCTCATCTTCAACCTTGGTAAGTGTATGCCTTTCTTTTATGACATTTTCCTTGGATATTCTACCCCATCTTCTTCACTCTTCTCAGACGTAGACCATGGATCATACATGGTGGTCTTTTTGGAGAGAAACTCATCATCACAAGGGTTATAGGCCATGTTTTGACAAGGTGGGACCCAAGTGAGAGGAAGTTTCTTCTCTCTTTCTCCCGTCTTCTTTTGGTTCGGCCTAGGGTTCCTTTCTCTCTTTTCTTGAGAAATCTTTGACCTTGGTGTCTTCTTCTTCTTTAAGTGATCTTGTGGGCGAAAGTGGAGCCTTTGGTGGAGCTTCATCATCCTTGGTGATCGTGTGCTTGGAGCTTGTGATCCTTGGAGTTGATCTTCCTCAAGAGGGTTATATATCTCTCTACCATCTCTATTAGTGTACTTTTATTTGCTTTCATGTTGCTATTTCTCTCTCTAAATCATGATCCTAATATGCTAGTAGATAGTACCATGTTCTAGAGCTTGAATCATGGTAGTTATCATGCTTGGTTTTCTTAGAATCTGAAACCCAAATTCTTGGTACTTGATTTTAGAGATGGTTGTGAAATGGTGGTTTTCTTCCTATCTTTTAACCTTGGTTTTGGTCACACGCATGATGCACGTGTCCATGATGTAATACATAGTTTGATTTCTATTTTGGAGGTGTTAAACATGGTTTCATCTTTCTTGCATGAGGTTCTTTCATGGTGGTTTCATGACCCATGTGTTAGGGTTTTTGGCTATGGCAGAGCTAGCCCCACTATGAAGGGGGGGGCACATGTGAAGTAGCATTAAATGTTCATATTAAATATACATATCTTTATATAGATAATAAATAAATATATTTCCAATTAGTGCCATGAGACAAGGAGAGCATCTAAAGACGTATTATTAACTTGTTTATCTTGATCTGGGTAAGATAATCAATGGATCTTACATCGATGAAATAATTAAGGACATAGCTCCGTACTTTGTTGACTACTAATTTTCATGTATGATTAGAATAATCATATATCTATATATATTATTAATGATTTTTTTTAAAGTTAGCAATTTATTTATCATGTTTCCAAAGAGTTTTGAACTCATGACCTCTCGGTCATACAACATCAACTTTACCTCAAGTGTCGCTACATTGGCATTAACTAAGATTATTTAACTTATAGCATTCTACACACATCTAAAATACATTATAAACTACAACCATTAACATAGAAAATATATACCTTTTCTTGTATGAGAGCACAACTTCACTAAATTAGTTCTTCATGAATGTAGCTCATCTTATCAAAACAACATATATTCTATGTTCAACATTATTTTTATACTATTATTTATTTTCTAAGATCATGCAAACAATTTCCTATGTGATGATTTCTCAAGTCTAGTAATTCAAAAGTAACATTAACATATCATTTGATACAATTGAATTATAAAGGAGATACCATGTAATAATTATGTTATATAAATTGAGAGATAAAAAATATAATAAATTTTACCTAAATATAGGCATCATGAAATTAACTTATTCATTGTTTTAACCTAAAGATCAAACATATTATGTAAAAATTTATTAATTATTGAATTATAAATATAGAAATTTTTATCTAATATTGAAAATAAATAAAATACCAAATTCATTATGCTCTATATTATAATAAAAACAATATGTGTAACTTAGAGAAACAATATTTGCATGAATTTACATATAGAATTATGGTCAGATAGTCAATCCACTAAATAATAAAAAATATTTAAATAAATAAGACATTAATAATTCACATTCAAGATGTTTTTTACAATCAAGGTAATATAAAACAATGAATAAAACTAACATGTCATTAATAATCATATCATAATGAGTAAATACTATGCACTAATTCTCTAACCATTTTTATATTATTTTTAAAGATTTATCATATAATAATACATGACATGTCACAATTTTATCAAATATATTTGATATTTCAAAAACATAAAAACATGTGTTTTAACAACATTATTAATAATATATAATGAAACCATAAACTAAAAGAAACTATTATTACTGAGTAGTCTTTTATCTATTTTAACAAGATTATAACTGAATTATAGAAAGATCACCATACATCATCAACACAAGAAAACTATACAAATATATAATTAAGTACTAAGTATACTTGTTTTATATTTCATTATTTATTCGTGATTCAAGAATATTGACATTCTAATAAAGTGTACCACTAACTATCCATGTTAGTTTGTTTATTTTATCAATATATATGGTTATATTTATAACTAGTAAATTGATATTAATGTATGCATTTGTGACAAAATTGTCCATATGTTTATTAGAGTTAATATAAATTTCCAAATATTCATATTTATTTACAGAAGTAAGAAAGCATCATGGTTTATATGCAATTTGTATTATTTTTATATATTATTATTTGTGTTTTGTTACTTGTATCACATTCATAATGACATTATTTGTTGTTAAAAATCTATAAATTATGACAACATATTTATAAGCGTGTTTTTTTGATAATACCTAAAAAATAAAAGTTATTTCCGATACCATGTTAAATATATATAATGTATATCTATAAAAAATGTAAAATTTCAAGGAGGGGCATGTGCCCCGGCTTGACCCCCTGAGTCCGCCACTATTTTTTGGTGTCCGACTTTGTGTGAAGTTTCTCTTCGTGAAGATGATGGCTTTCCTTGGTGTTATCTTCTATTTTGGCCATGGATTACTTCTATTTTGACCTTGGTTAATCCCTATTTTGATGGTGGTCCTTTGCCTTGGTGGTAGCATGACCTTAGTGGTCGATACACCATGTCATCTCTTTGGGTCGAAACACTTTAATACTTGGTGTTTTGGTCGAGATATTGCTTTTGTTTTGGGTTGAGACATGTGCCCTAGTTTCACTCAAGACACGTGTTTTGTGCGGTCGAGACATGCCCTTGGTTTTGTGCTCAATATAGGTTTTGTTTTGGGTCGAGACAAGTGTTCTTGAGGGTGGTTGAAATCCTAATCCATGAGGGGTCAATACATGTGGTTGTGTTGCGGTAGAGACTCCATGTTGTGTTGAGGTCGAGACATGTTGTTGGTCACGGTCGAGACACCTTGGGTGAAGGTGGTTGAGACACCTTGTTTTATGGATGGTCGAGACGCATATATGATGATGGCTGATACACATACTCAACCATATAATCAACACATGTATATGAGCAAGTAAGTAATGAACCATGTATACTACTGTTTGGATGTTTGTTTGATCAACCCTAATCATGTTCCTTAACCCTAATATGTTCCAAGAAAATGGGAGAGGGTGTACCTAGGGCTTGGTGATTGAATAAAGTTATAAAACCCTAATCGGCTATACATGTAACCCTAACACTAATGTTAGGGAATGGGATGTGTTTGCTTCTCTCTCATGGAATGGTTATCATATTATGATGTTTTGTCTCTCCTATTTATAAGCCCCTAACCTTGCAGGTGATATGAACTTGAATGACATAGCTATGTGATGCTATGGTGAATTCTATATTATACAGGATGGTGATTATGCACAGTCTTGAGGCACAATGTGATGATGTACATGCATGGATTATGTGCTTGGGTCATATTGACCTGGAAGATGCTATATGCCTAGTCTAAGGTGTTACCCTCTAGTGATGTGATAAGTGATTGGTATCCCATGATAGTGTGAATATGGTGATGGCCTTGAGGGGCAGTAGTATCATGTGGTGATGATGGGACTAGTTCACACCTTATACGTCTTATATCTTCTGGAGTTGCACCATTTCCATACCTTTATAGAGTTTGTTTTGGATTTGTATCTTGTAACTTGATTGATGCTAAAAGATGCTTAATTAGCATCACTAATAAAGTGGAACCATAATCATGTAGTTTCCTTGTGCCATAGATTCATATTGAGCGTCAATACTTGTTGGAAGGTGAAACAAGTTCTCCCTTAGTGGATGCTCGGAGTCATATACTTTTGAGTATATGTATTTTATATGATTGGCTGCGGCCATACCCTGGAAGGAGAATGGTTGAGGCCATATCTCAATGAGATGATACAGAGTATATATATGATATCTTTTGAGGATGACTGCGGTCATAGCTCAGTAGGAGTGCGGTTGCAGTTGTAACTCACTTTCACTAGTGTTGCGCCTGTATACCAAGGCAGGATAGGCTATTTTGCAGTTAGACTTGATATGTTGTTGCGGTGTTTTCTCTTGTGCTGACCAAGAGGTGTTGGGGAGGTTGTGGATTCTGGATCTTCCATTGACCTTGTATGGCACTGAGTTCGACTTAGTAGTGGTCAGTTGGAGCATGGGTGGTATACCTCATCTCCTCAAGGCATTAATATAAGATGTAACACAGCCGTTAGCATATTTTCATAGGGACAAATGCTAATAACATTGGATGAGACTTTGCCTTTATTTTATACTGTTTGGTTGATAGAGGACATACACATTCTTCATATTTCTTCTAAAATTATAAGATCTTCTACATTCAATTGAAAATACTCTCAACTATTTCAATAGTATTATTTGCTTATCATGTTATAGATTTACTTTATTCTTTTTTTTACCTTATATATGTGCTTTAATAGCGTTGGTGGAGAGTTATATCTCTCATTGGGATGTTTGGTCTCACCCTGTGGGTTTCCACATCTTTTAGGTGGTCGTGCACGAAGAGGTGGATATCATGCAGCTGAGAAAGAGAAGAAATAAGAGCAGTAGTCGATAAGGTTGGATGTGTTGCTAGTCTTTTAGTGTTAGAGTCCTAGATATCGTCCCTATACACTCAGGTCTTTGGGGGTATTTTTGATGTGTTTTGTTGATCAGTTATTGATACTAGGTTTATGTCTTGTGATCCATGTATGTAAGATATGGCATGTGTTTATGTATATATGTGGAACATGTATCTCATGTAACAGGTTAATGACATGAGTGATAGTGTATGATGATGTAAGCACCTTATGTATGATATAGACAATGCATGTAGCAGGTTGTGGACTCATATGTTATAAGTTTTTGGATCTTGGCGCTTTTGAGAAATTAGTTTTAATTTCCTATGATTTTTGATAATTTTCTCGCTTAGTCCTAATTCTGCATTTGGTTTTGAGTAATCTCATTTGTGGTGTGTTAGGGTTTTATAGTTAAGGTTGGTATCATATTTTAAGGTTTGCCTAGTCTACAAGGACCTAGGACTAGGGTTTGTGTCTATTCTAGTGTCCTCCAGTATGTCTTATCGTGACTTCTACTTATGCAAAAGAAGAAGAAGAGTAGCAAATATGTCTGGAGAACACAAAGAACATGCTGCAGAGAGACGTGTTGATGCACCTAGGCGGTGCAATGGATCATGTAAGAGAAGACTGGGTGCCTGAAGTGCCCCAGTTTGACCCTACCAGGATGGAAAATCCTTCTTTTCCGTCCATGTTTATATAGTTTATGGCCACAATTACACATATGGAAGATAGAATGCCCGTTCCTCAAGCGAGAGCAATGGTCCCCAATGTGTAATCTTCGACATGTTGGGGTTGTGGAGTATGCTGGTATGGTTGATTCGATAGATTCTGTTCTTTGGTTGATAGAGTTGAAGAAGGCCTTCAAGATTCTTAACATCCCTGAGGCATAAAAAGTGAAGCATGATGTGTATCTTTTAAAGGGGAGTGTTGGCTGTTGGTGGGTCTTTGAAGAGGAGAAGAGGCTCAGTGTTGAGATGAGTTGGGAGGAGTTCTGACATGAGTTTGTTAGTCAATATTTTCCTCAGAAAAACCTGGATGAGAAGATCAGTCAGTTTGAGAGCATCCAACAAGGATCCATGTTGATCAATGAGTATCAAGCGAATTTTATGGAGTTATTGAGGTTCTGTTCTCACATGGATGCTACCGATCAGGAGTGGATCTAACATTTTGAGAAGGGGCTGAGTTCTAAGTTGTCTACCCCAATGTCTTCTTTGGAGAACTGTGAGTGGTTTTCTATGTTTGTGGATTTAGTTATAATGATAGAGAGATCCGTGGTTGAGAAGTGTGAGAAGGGTGCTAAGAAGAGGCCATCTTAGTGTCAAGGATAATCATCTGAAAGCTTTAAGGAGCCTAGGTTCTCAGCACTGTCGTCACGGTAGAGAGAAACAAGCCAGCCACAATGGTCACCAAGTAAGAGTAGAGGCCACAACCTCCCACCTACAGGAGCCCACAACACAACATTTGTGTTAGTGACAACACCGTCTAGGCCACAATACAAGAACAAGACTTTCCATAAGTGTGGATAAGTAGGACAACTAAGGTGGGTGTGTCCAGTGAAAGGTGATGAGGTGACCCAGTAACTGAGGCAGAGCCATCAGGGCTGGTAGAGTCAGTAGTATAGAAGTGGTAGAGGTCGAGGGCATGGACATGCATCGCATGCTGGTTCCTTTGGACATGCTAGAGGGGAACAAGGATGACAACATACAACGTATCAATTTTATGCCTTGAGTCAGCCAGAAGGATAGATCAACCCGTGAGTAGAGATAGGTCAAATGGAGTTATTTCATTCTGATATGTTTGTATCTTGCTTTATATCTATTTTGGTTGACCCGAGTGCTACACACTCTTTTAATCACCCAACATGTGATCGGTAGTTGTTCTTTTCCTATTAGTCATAGACATGGGAGCTTGAGGAAGAGATGCATAGGAAGTATCCATCTCTTTTCTCTTAGGATTTTAGGGGAGAAATCCTTCTTATGGGTTTATGGCTTGTAAAACCACTGACCTGGGTTTTTGGCTAACCCTATTTGTTTTTGTTGGATCAAGTGCTTAGAATTTCAATCTAATCCTTTGAGATGTTTAAAGAGCTTGTGGAGAGCTTAAGTTTCCAATTTGAGCTTGTTTGGATAATGTTTGTGCTTTATGTGCTTGTTTTGGGTCAAATTGCAATTTACCCAATTGAGAGGGTTATCTTACAATTTGCCACACCCAAAGTGTACCTTCCCTTCCTTGGCCTCATGAAAGAGAATGTGGTGCTTTAGGGAACCTTGGTTGAGCCTTGGATGAGTGGTGACATCACTAGAGGTGATTAGGGTTTCTAGGGTTTTGTTTGGTGTCGACCCTTTGAGCTTGGTTGAAGTGTAGCGACCCTTGTCTCAACATTGTGGGTATGTTTAGGGTGTTTCTTGATTGAGACACCTACCTTGTCTTGATTTTTTCTTGACCATAATGGTTTTGATGGAGTTGGGTCGAGATAGTGGTCTTCTTGAGGTGTGTCTCGACCTGGGTGTGGTGGTGACCTTTTGTCTCAGCCTAGACATATGCTTTGATGATTGTTTCGACCCCTTTGGAGTGTCTCGATCAAAACCAATGTGTTGGGGGACCTCAGTGGTCAAGACCGAACATAGGTTGTATCACCATCTCACGCATGCAAGGTTTAAGTTGTTGCATGTGTGTTTCTTGGGTGGACAAGTGTCCCTTTGGTGCCTTTTGGTGTTGACACCTCATCTCCACCCTACTTCCCTCCTCCTTCATGTATATAACCCCTCTCCTCTTCAACCATACATCCTTTTTGGTCCTCTTCCTTCTCCTTCATTGCTTTCTCATCCTTGGAGCCTTAAGGAGATATAAGGATTGATCCTTGGAGCTTTGGTGATCAAGATCCTTTACATGTGGTGATTCTTGCTCATCTTCAACCTTGGTAAGTTTATGCCTTTCTTTTGTGACGTTTTCCTTGGATCTTATACCCCATCTTCTTCTCTGTTCTTTGTCATAGACCATTGTTCATCCATGGTAGTCTTTTTGGAGAGAAACTCCACACCACAAGGGTCATAGTCCATATTTTGATAAGGTGGTACCCAACTGACAGGACGTTTCTTCTCTCTTTCTCCCTTCTTCTTTTGGTTTGACCTAAGGTTCCTTGCTCTATTTTCTTGAGCAATTTTTGACCTTGGTGTATTCTTCTTCTTGAGGTGATCTTGTGGGCAAAAGTGGATCCTTTGGTGGGGCTTCATCATCCTTGGTGATAGTGTGCTTGGAGCTTGTGATCCTTGGGAGTTGATCTTCCTCAAGGTGGGTTATATAACTCTCTACCCTCTCTATTAGTGCACTTTTCTTTGCCTGCATGTTGCTGATTCTCTCTCTAAATCATGATCCTAAAATGATAGTAGATGATACCATGTTTTAGAGCTTGAATCATGGTGTTTATCATGATTGGTTTTCTTAGAATCGAAAACCCTAATTCTTGGTACCCAATTATAGAGATTGTTGTGAAATGGTGGTTCTCTTCCTATCTTTTGACATTGGTTTTGGTTACATGCATGATGTTGGTGTACCATGATGTAATATAGAGTTTGATTTCTATTTTGGAGGTGTTAAACATGGTTTTATCTTTCTTGCATGAGGTTCTTTCATGGTGGTTTGATGACATATAATTTAGGTTTTTTTGGTGACCAATTTTGTGTGAAGTTTCTCTCCTTCAAGATGATGACTTTCCTTGATGTTATCTTCTATTTTGGACGTGTATTACTTCTTTTTTTACCTTGGTTAATCCCTATTTTGATGGTGGTCCTTTGCCTTGGTGGTAGCATGACCTTAGTGGTCGATACACCATGTCTTCTCTTTGGGTCAAGACACTTTGATACTTGGTGTTTTGGTCAAAATATTGCTTCTATTTTGGGTCGAGACATGTGCCCTAATTTTGGTCAAAACACATTCTTTGTGTTGGTCCAGATCTTGTCTTTGTTGCGGTTGAGACATGCCCTTGGTTTTATGGTTAGTACATGTTTTGTCTCGGGTTGATACAAGTGTTCTTTAGGGAGGTTGAAACCCTAATCCATGAGGGGTCGAGACATGTGGTAGTGTTGGGGTCGAGACTCCATGTTGTGTTATAGTCGAGACATTGTTGGTCACAGTTGAGACACCTTGGTTGAAGGTGGTTGAGACACCTTGTTTCATGGGTGGTTGAGACACATATATGATGATGGCTGATACACATACTCAATCATATAATCAACACATGTATATGAGTAAGCAAGTCATGAACCATGTATAGTGATGTTTGGATGTTTGATTGATCAACCCTAGTCATGTTCCTTAACCCTGATATATTCCAATAAAATGGGAGAGGGTGTACATAGGGCTTGGTGATTGAATAAAGTTATAAAACCCTAATCGGCTATACATGTAACCCTAACCCTAATGTTTGGAAATGTGATGTGTTTGCTTCTCTCTCATGGAATGGTTATCATGTTATGATGTTATCTCTCTCCTATTTATAAGCCCCTAACCTTGAAGGTGGTATGAACTTGAATGGCATAGATATGTGATGCTATGGTGAATTCTATATTATACAAGATGGTGATTATGCATAGTGTTGAGGCACAATGTGATGATATACATGCAGGGATAATGTGTTTGGGTCCTATGACCTTGAAGAGGCTATATGCCTAGTGTGAGGTGTTATCCTCTAATGATGTGATAAGGGATTGGTATCCCATGATAGTGTAAACATGATGTTGGCCTTGAGGGGAAGTAGTCTCATGTAGTGATGATGTGATAGTTCACACCTTATACGTTTCATATCTTCTGGAGTTGCACCATTTCCATATATTTGTAGAGTTTGTTATGGATTTGTACGTTGTAACTTGATTGATGCTAAAAGACACTTAACTGGCATAACTAATCAAGTGGAACCATCATCATGTAGTTTCCATGTGTCATAGATCCATCTTTAGTGTCAGTACTTGTTGGATGGTGAAACGGGTTCTCCCTTAGTGGAATCTCAGATTCATATACTTTTGAGCATATGCAATTTATAGGATTGGTTGTGGTCATACCCTGGAAGGAGAACAGTCGAGGCAATATCTCCATGATGTGACACATAATATATATATGATATCTTTTGAGTATGGATACAGTCATACCTTGGTATGAGTGCGGTTGTGGTCGTAACTCAGTTTCACTAGTGTTGTGCCTAAATACCAAGGCATGCTAGGCTATTTTATAGTTAGACTTGATATTTCTTTGCAATTTTTTCTCTTGTGATGACCAAGAGGTTTTGGGAAGGTCATAGATTCTGACTCTTCCATTAACCTTTTATGTCACTAATTTCAACTTGGTAGTGGTCATTTGGAGCATGGGTGGCTCATCTCCTTAGGGAATTAATAAAAGATTTAACATAGCCATGTAACATATTTGCATAGGGACAAATGTGAATAACATTGGATGAGCCTTTGCCTTTCTTTCATATAGTTTGTTTGATAGAGGATATACATGTTCTTCATATTTATTCTAAAATTATAAGATGTTCTACATTCAATTGAAAATACTCTTAACTGCTTCAATAGTATTATCTTCTTATCATGTTATAGTTTTAATTTCTACTCTTCTTTACGTTATATATGTGCTTTAATAGCGTTGGTAGAGTGTTATATCTCTCGTTAGGATGTTTGGTCTCACCCCGTGGGTTTCCACATCTTTTAGGTGGTTTTGCACAAAGAGGTGGAGATCATGCAACTGAGGAAGAGAAGTAGCAAGAGCAGTAGCTAATGAGGTTGGATGTGCTACTAGTCTTTTGGTGTTAGGATCCTAGATTTTGTCCATGTACACTCAAGTCTTTGGGGGTGTTTTTAATATGTTTTGTGGATAAGTCTTCAATACGAGGATTAAGGATTGTGAGCCATGTATGTAAGATATGTCATGTGTATATGTATATATGTGGAACATGTATCTCATGTAACAGGTTAATGACAGGAATGATAGTGTATGATGATGTATGAAAATTTTGTTATGATATATATAATGCATGTAGTAGGTTGTGGGGTCATATGTGATAAGTTTTTGGCTCTTGGTGATTTTGAGAAATCGATTTTAATTTCATGTGATTTTCAATAATCCACTTTCTTAGTTATAATTCCGTGTTTGGTTTTAAGTAATCTTGTTTGTGGCGTGTCGGGGTGTCACAATCTAGTTGTACTACAAACTTGCATTTCAATGCTCATCCCTTTTAATTAAGTAAAACTTTAAATGCCTCACTTTTTGTGATCGAATATGTTTGTGGCATCGATATCAATCCCATCAACCATTAATCCAATATTTGTCCTAGAGCATTGCTCAATGCACACTAAAAACACAAGGTCCTATCCCACACCAATCCATGTGACATGTCTATGTGTGTTAAAGGGGGGGTCGAAACTTGATGTTGTGGTGTTGTCCATGCTTGATCTAGCCCTACTTTAGTCGATTTTCATGATCAAAAGTATCTAGTTATTGTGTCTTGATTCTGGTCAAAGCGGCCAATCAAACCATCTAATGCAACTTGATACATCTCAAAATGGACCACAACCAGCCTTCTAGTCGATTCAATTACCCATCAACTGATTCCACTAAAGCATTGATCAATCTTTTAAGGATGAAAACTTGTTCAAACATGCATGTTCAAAGTTTCTATATATCATTTTTACCTATTTTTACTATAATTTCATTATATAAAGAAAATGCATTTTTAAATTAGCCAAATAATATTCAATCAATAGTATAATTAATCACAAAAAATAAAATGCAAATCTATAAGAGGATATTAGGGTTTCCATAACCCTAAGCTTATTGAGAAAGAAAAAACAAGGTTGTAACATAATAAATTTCTGGAGTCATTGATCTTGCTTGATTTTTCTTCCTTTGATTTTTACAAAATCTAGAAAAGTTTCATCTTGGGGTTTTGTATCATAAAAGGTTGTGGTATCCTAGATAAGAGTGTATGAATATAATATTCCTTTAGGGTAAGAAGACATTTGTTATCAGTAATCATCCATATACCAACTTCAATGACTTCAACCATGCAACACAATGGAGTACTCCCAAATTTAAGGATAGTAGCTTTGATGAGAATACTAATGAGTGCCTTGAATTTGAACTATTAGTTGGTACATAACTCCAACTTCTTTCAATATTTCACTGTAAATATTATACGAGGAAGTTGACTCTTAACATACAATTTCAACTTTTTCCACACCTAACAAGATAGGGAATCAATATTGTTGTCCTAAAGAGAATCATAATTCGAATAAGTTCATGTATCAACTTAAACCAAAATTTTTTTACTCTCTTATTAGTTATGGTGCAACCATTTCTAAGCATCCCACCTAGTATCACCTCTCTTGTCTTCTTAATATTCTTGTCTTCTCAATGTTCAAAACCTCTTCAATTTTAGGATGATTGACTGATCCAAAGCCTCATAGTGAATTTTCTCAAGTGAAATATATCTCCCAATACAAAACAATGTCACATATTATCCACTTAATCAATGGATACTATAGACATAGGGAAGCATAGAAAGAGATAAAGATGGTAAGAGGCAAAGGTAGAAATTATAATTTTTACAAACCCGACAAAGATAATAAATATTATCTTCTATACATCAAACTTGGTTTGAGTTTTCCTATAAGAGGGTTTCCCATTGATTCTATTATTCTACCCATGAACAATGCTAATCTAAGATTCCTATTTGTAACATAATCTTTGTTCATGTGTAGAAGTGACTATATGGGTTATGACTTTGTGGTTTTGCTGAAAAAGATATGAGTTTTTTCTAGTTTTATTCATATACCTTGCAAGGATTAAATCTTTTAGAGAATAAAACTAGAACGTTATGATTATTTTGATCTCTTGTAGTGAATATCATTCAATCATCAATGAAATCGAATGGGAGAGTCCCATAATCTTTGATTATATGATGGGTTCAACGTGTCCACTATTTTCATATGCTTGAAGCATAGATCTAAGTTCTTAGACACCAACACAAATACTAATGGAGTCAATGTATTTCCTTGAAAAATTTCATTGGAATACACTATATGCTCAGTGGGAATTCCAATCATAAAGATATGAAGGCTCAAAGTCAGTATGATTTATTCTGACCACTAAATACAATAGAAATGGAGTTGTCATTTTTCTATGATTAGTAAGATATAATCACAACAAATAAAGTTTGTGCATTCTTAAAATGAGATTTATTGAACATGAGAAAAGATACACCTTTCTTAACAAATTTTAATACTTGTTCATGTGTGAAGGGAATAGAGTTTGTGCTTTGCATACCTTTGAATTTTTTTGTCTAATTGAGGCTAATGGGGGAAGGAAAATATCTTGAACCCTATTAACAATAGCTTTATATTAAAAACCAAAAATCTGAAAAAATAAACACAAACAATCTTTGTGTTTTTCCATCGATTATTGTTTTGGAAAATAATTTAAGTTAGAATGGAACTTTTATAAGTATGCATTCTTGCATTATTGCCTGCTTTAAATTTTGAAAATAAATAAAGGTGATTGTTTATAGTTTCAATGACTATGTATGTGCATGAATTTTTGAAACTAATATGGGATTGAATCCCTAATTTAGTTGTTTGCTTATAAATCCCATCTACTTGTCTTTACTTAGTTTAAAGTCATGAATTTTGGAGTTTATAGGTAATGAATAACCTACCTAGGTCATTATCAACCGAAGGTTAGGGCTTAGTGAGATGAATTCACCTTGATCTCTTGTTTGATATTGTAATCATTTCACTTCAAAATCCTAATTTCTAATTACATTTCCTAATAAGTGAAATAAAAGATATCCTTGACCTAGTGACTAAACCCAAAGCATAATTCATTTGGGAAATGATTCATTGAAGTCCTATGTAGCTCCACTTCTTGAATTTTGAACACCTCTACCCGAGTAAAAGAACCAATGCTTAGAAAATCTACTTCGTGTGTTATGGTATATCTTGATTTGGATAGATTCCCACCTAGTGGTTGAAAACTCCTTTTATTATCTGAGGTTATCATGAGCAGAACCATGGGAAACAACTTGGACAATGCAACAAGAGTGTTCTCATATCATACCTAGTCTTAAATACTAATTCCATGTTCTTTTATATGCTTGTTTACCCTCCATTGAGTGCTATTAGGTGATAGAATCACTCTATTGATACAAACAAGGTACCTTGTGATGGGGTATAGACATTGTCATTCCTTGAGAACCTGAGGTTTAGAGATAGAGACTTGGGTAGAAAACGGATCGATTGAGTTAATGTAGTGGTGACAAGTGATATATTTTCTTTAGCTTTATCTAATTTTCCTCTATATAGGTTTTATTTTTCATTCCTACTTACTTTCTTTGTGGGATCAAGAACAATGTAAGTGTGTGTGTGGATGTTGAATGGATTATCTTCAATCACCATTTGGTATGTCTATTTATTTTTTCTATTGGGTCATGACTTAGATGATTTGTACATATTTCTACCCCTCTTATGTTTTATATATATATTACTTTATTTCATACATATTCTCATTTAGTGTTTTGATTCCTATTTAGCATAATCTGTATTCATATTTCAATTTGGCCCTCACCTATAACCTAATATGAATAACTATGGGCTCAATAGATCATCTGAAGAATTCCATTTCAAGAATTATACGGTTAGTGAGAATTCCATTCACAAAAATCTCAAATCTCATAGTCAGAACGACTTATTTTAACCACCAAATCCAATAGAAAGGGAATTGAATTTTGCCTATCATAAATAAGAGATAATCATTGAAATGGAGTCATGCACCTTACTAAGATTAGATTTAATGCACAAAGAGCCTCCTTTTCCAAATTCTAAGACATGTTCATTTGTGAGAAGAATATAGTTTGTGATGGACACACCTTGAACAAAGTTGTCTGGTTGAGGCTAATCAGAGGATGGAGAATATCTTGAAGCCTATTGACCATATCAGAATTTGGAGGGAAAAACCAAATCATTTACATCCTTTTGTATATGTTATTATTTTGGTGAAGATTTATAGAGATGATGTCTTCATATCTATGCATTCTTGCATCACCATTTGCTTTAGGTTTTGAAGATAAAGACAAGATATTTGCATAAAATTTTGATAACAAGTATGTATGTGCATGAATCTATGTAGCAAATATCAGAGTTGAACCCCAATTGAGGTGTTCACTTACAAACCCCTTCTACTTTAATTGACTAAGTTCAAAGCCGAGCATATTGGGCTTTATTGGTAATGAATAACCTGCCCTAGGTCATTATCACTCTTAGGTTAGGCTTAGTAAGATGAATTCACCTTGATCTCTAGTTTTATATCTTAATTGTCCCACCTAAACATCCTAATTTCTAATCATATAACCTAATAAGTGGAAAAAAAGATAGACATTGACCTGGTGACTAGAATCCTAGGATAATTTCTTTTGGAAAAAAAAATCCTTAGGGTACTAGATATTTCCACTTATGTAGGACTCAACAACAAAAATTTAATCAATCTAGGTAGCTTTAAGTTTATAAATTTTTTGTTTTATGATTCATATACATCATTTCTTGCTCTAACTTGACTTGCGAATGTTAGTAAGTGCTATAAAATTGCTTAATTCACTAGATATAGTACTTACACACTTTTCTTACTTTATAAATTCTTTCAGTATTGGTGGGACTTTGATCTCATTCTCACAGTTTGTCACCTTTTTTAGGTTCTCAGTTCCTTCTTAAGGATTTTCTCATGGGGAGACTCCTTCCTGAAAGCATCAATGAGATGATAGTGGGGATTTTTTGTATGGTGTTGTTCAGGAGTTGTCCCTATGCACTACGGTCACATGTAGGGTGTCTATGTGCTGATCCATTCATGAACCATTTTTTATCGTATGAGTTGTATCTAATGTATATGATATAATGAATAAAAATATATACTTTTTTGTCAGCTTGTTGTGGCTTAGACACTTAATAGACTATATACAATAACATACAAGCATATGAATATTATGGTCCTTTCTATGTTTTTACATATATGTATAAGACCCCTGACCTGGGTTTATGCTTGAACATGCTTTCTAGATTTGATTCAGTGATTAGTTTCTTAATCAAACCCTAGTTTATGTTTTGATCTCAGGTTATACATCTACGTTTCAATTTTGGTCCAGTTTGAACTTCATTTGCTTAAGTTTTTCAATTTATGTGCTTCTGTGGACCCTTATGCAATATTCTTATCTATTTGTCGTGTTAGTACATGCATATTGTTCCTCATAGTACTCTTCATAATGTGCTTGATATGGTTGGACCTTTAGATGCATGGTTGCACCATCTGATGCTTTCTCCTTTCCCATGTAGGTTGAGAACCAATAGTTTCTCACATAAGTGATAAATTGATGGTTTCACAATGTATGATGAGGGTCTGATGGTTTCACCAAGTGGGTGAAGGATCTGATGGTTTCAACTTGTATTGAGGAAATGATGATTTTATCTTGTGGCCCTATAATCAATGGTTATCCATGTTGAGTGCACAATTTGATGGAGGGCCCGAGTTTGCAAAATGGTGAAGTATACCACACAAATCGATGGTTTATCTAATGACGCAACTTGATGGTTCCACCAAGGCAAAAACCGATGGATCTCCTTGGAGAAAAACCGATGGGAGTTTTGATATGCATGGAAAAGGAAGATTTTAGGTTTTGACACATGGCAAGATAGTTTCCAATCCTTGACCACCTTTCTCTCTCATCTTGAATATATAAACCCCTTTCCTCTCTTCCAAATAAACGTTTTCTTTTTGACCTTTTGTTCTTGCTGATAGAGAGATCCAAACCCATTATTTTGTGAAGTGAGAGATCCTTGAGGATGAAGCTTGGATAGATCTCGGATGCATGTTGCTTTAGGTCTTGGGTCAAGCTTCTATAGGGTTGTTTGGAGCTTTTAAACCTACTTTCTTGCCTTGTACATATAAGATCTAGTTTTCTTGTTGTTTTCTTTCTTCTTTCTTCATCTATGGGCGTAATCCTGGTGTTCTTGATGAGAACTCGTGTATGTGGTTGATGAACCCCTTTTCTTCTCTCTTTTTCCCTAGATCTACCTTGTTCTTGAAGATAGGAGCTATCTTGGACCTTTGGAAGTGAAAAGCAAGGGTTTCACCTTCTCTTCTATGAGATACCTTGATGTTGGACATTCTTCTTCATCTTGAGGTGAGTTATATAACTTTCAACTTGTTTCTTTCCTACTTTTTTAATTTGTTTTATATAGATCTTACCCTAGAAACTTAGTATTATGAAGAAGGATGATCTTTTATACACTATTTTTGCATATATGTGTGTGATAGTTGTGTGTTGTTAAACTATCCATAGATCATATGAACGTTCCTTCATCTTACTCAACTGGCTTCATTAATCAAGTGAAACCCTAATCATGTAGTGCCCTAAGATGTATAACTATTCCACTGTCAAGACTTGTTGGATAGTAAAATGAGTATTCCTAGAGGAAAATTCAGAGTCATATACTATTGAGTGTATGTAGGTGCAGAGAGGGTATATCCTTGTCATCTTGATCCCAAGGTTTGGAGAGCGGTCAAGGCTGTGTGTTGGGTGTGTGTATTATATGGGTTTAGGAAGTATGTACCAGCCAGTGCATGTAAGTTATGTGTACCGTCCATTAAAATGGGAGATGTGGAATCCACTAAGTAAATCCAACCATATGGATTGAATAAACATTATTTAGATTAGATGTGTTTAAAAAATCAAAACCATATCTCACACGTATCATGAGATATAGTAGTATATCATCCAATGATTAACTTACCGTTGATTAGCAAATCTACATATTCTTTCATTAGATGACCTAGGAATGTTGGATTGAGATGATATTTGGTACACATGTTATCTAAGGGATATACATCACATCTATAAGGTTGTATTATCGTGTATTGTTGTGCAACCATCATAAATAAAGATGGGTACATATAAGATACATGTACTCAAGTACACAATTCTTTTAGCATATATATATATATATATATATATATATATATATATATATATATATATATATATATATTTGTGTGTGTGACTAAGGACGACTGTGGTTATGCCTCGGATTTTAGGGTTGAAAACCCTGGTTTCTAGGTTGTGGCATGTGTACCCAGGGCGGACTAAGCTGATTGTAGTTGAACTATTATGTCACTATGGCAGACTCCTACTGATTGAGGGGAAGAAATCTTAGGATTCAATTTCTCCTAGATCTTGTACAGGGCTGATTGCGACTTTGCAGTAGTCAACTGGTGGTTTGAATGATACGCCTCAAACTACCTAGGACTTAATAAAATATGTACTTCAGTCGTGTAGCATATCTTCTAGGGTTACTTGGCAATTCACATCGGATGATAACCATTTCTTTGTTTCTTTAATATCTAGGTGATATATAGTGCAATAAGATAAATCAATTGTATATTTGGCTTTAGCTCTGTCCGATCCTTTGTTAATTTTATAAATCTTTCAACTCTATATTATCATCTACTATCTCTATTTAATTACATAATTTGATGTAAGAAATAGACATTGTCCAGAGTTATGCCTCTCACTAGGACACGGGTCCCACCTCATGGGTCACCACATCTTTTTAGGCGATCGTCAATAGTGCCGTCAGACCCATGGTGGTGAGGAGGAGCAGTTTGGAGATCCATAGAGGAAGAAGGTTGACTAGTTGTTTAGAATGTCTAGAGTCATCCATGTACTGTCAGGTACGGGCAGGGAAGTTTTGTAGACGATATACATTGATTCAAGTTTTTTGGTAGTGTATTGATGTGTATACATGATGTATATATACAGACAATATCTTTATATATAGGTTGCAACTGAGGCCACTGAACGGATGTAAAGATACATGGTACATTACATGCTTTTATGCAAAATGTTGGAATTCTATGCAAATGTTCTTGGACTTCTTTAAAAAAGTTTAATTTGGTTTTAATTATGCACCTTTTTAGCTACATGATTAATTAGTGATCGATCATGTTTTTATTTTGAGTAACCTCATTTGGTGTGGTTGGTTGTCACAATATGAGTGCAGTTGGAAATCTTGAATATGATATTATTAATTTTAGTCATGGTTACTTTGGCATTTTAACTTCTACTTTTTTTGTGTGGTAGTCAGCCTCGATTCATGCTTATACATTGATCCCCTTGCATGGGGGACACAATATGATTTTCATTAATTATTCTTAGTTTGTATACAAACAATACCATTTTGAAACCCAACTAGACATAAAATATTAATGCTAACTGGTTAATAAATGTAAAATATCCACTCACCTTGTAAGTACACTTTCTCCCTATGAATTTACCATGAATAACTAATATACCAAGAAACATCATGCACTTATTGTTTCTATCACTTTGTGCATTCCTAATTTTCTCACCCTAATTTAGTGTGTGTGATGTCCTCATTTAGGCATATCATACAACACACAACTCTTTTCTTTGCCCATATGCAATTGAAAAATCTTATAGAATACCCTTGCTTGGATTCATTTTCTTTTACTTTTCTTCTTCATAACCTAGAAGGAGCATGTTCCAACATTTTATAGATTGTAGAATATGGATCTAGGTAGAGAAGCTTTGTATTTTTAGATATTCAAACATGGGATTGTTATTTCTCTTGTAGGTTGTTTTTGGCTTGAGAGGTGAGTGGATTTCACTTCTCTATGATAATCACTTGACATGTCTGCTTGTCTTGAGCAGGCTTTTGAAAAGTACATGAGTGATCCCAAAGGAGAATCAGAATTTAAATTTATAACCCAAAACCTTCAACGAACCCCACAACATTATTACAGAGTCAAATTAGGTATACGGGATTGAACATAGGGATGTGGGTACTTTTAGGATGCTTAAGATCTCACTCTAAAGTCAGCTATGCCAATTTGATAGTTGATAGAAGTACAAAACTAGAATGAGTCTAGAAAAATGTCACAAATTAAAACAAAACAAAGTAAAGAAAACAAAATAGAGTCTATCAGATTCTACTAATCAAAGATAAGGAGTTCATGGATATGTAACCGCAATTTGGGCAGTCTATGCACCCGTTCTTGGGCATAGAAAACCCTCGAACACCTCAACAATAAACCTACATCCAAACATAGAACATATTGTGGTATATGTTCCTATGGGGGGTCATCCCACTCGCTTTAGCACAACAAGACTATAATCCATTAATAATATGAAACCTCTTTCGAGGATGACAAATCAACACCCTAGAATATTCCAGTTATCCTCTCGGGCCTAGAATATTCTAAGATGCTAGGAACATGTGTGATTTGGATACAACATGATAGTGGGCCCAACCGGGTTGGGCTGGGCCTGACCGTGCCTAGGTCTCTAGTTATGTACAAATCACCTTGAACCATTCTCTTTTCATATACGATCCAAAATACATTCTCTTATCTATTTCTTCAAGAATCTCTTAATATAGGTAGAAATAGAAGTTTAAGCAAGAAAGAGATCAACCAAACTAGCAATCATGACCAAAAAGAGAAGATAAAATAGAAAGCGTACTAGATCTGAAATAAAACTACTTACTTAGGATAAAAGTACATAAACATGCCCAAAATGGGCTACATAGTCAAGAAGGAGCTCAAGTAGCCATGGAAAAGCATAGTTTGCACTGAAAAAAGATGGAAGAACATCATATGTACAGAAACAAAGGAGAACAGTAGAAGAAAGAAGAAGAAAAAGAGATTTAGCCCATATAGGAGAGGTGGCTCTCTCTCCTTAGCCTCCGTATGGGCCAAATCTCGTCTTTGGGTCGTCCTCCTTGGTCTTATGAACTCCTTGGCTTCCTTTCTCTTTGATTCCACCCCACAAAATAGCTTGGTGGGTGTATGGAGGTGGAAGATGGTTGGGAATGGTAGGAAATAGGTGAATGGTGGTGGAAAATGATGGTAGATGGAAGCAAGCTGAAGGGATGGATGTAGGATGAGCACTTCAGCCTTTTTAAGACCTTAAAACTCTCCCATGGGACTCTGGGAACCAAACATATGCAGAACCCCTCTCCAGGTAGTGGGGGTGTTTATAGGTGAAGGTGGAGTTTCTGTGATAAGTGGTCGCTACACCATCAACGGTCTCTACCCTTGGTTCTTAGCCCAATCATGTCAGGCTCGACATGACCGTATAGAGTGTAGTGGTCGATATACGTGTAGCGGCTGAGATAAGTGTAGAGGTCAAGACAGGTGTAGTGGTCGAGAAGGATGTTGCAGGAGAAATAGTGTAGCGGTTGAGATGGGTGTAGCGGTCGAGACAGATGTTGCAGGAAAAATAGGTGTAGCACTCGAGACAGGTATAGCGGTCACGACGGATGTTGCGGGTGAACTGGGTTTGTATGTTATAGAGATTGTAGCCCCCTTTGTCCTTGGCTCGACCGTGCTGGGCTCGATACAAATGTGTTGAGTGTAGTGGTTGCTCTAGCTTAGAGGTCGTAGTGGTCGCTATAGTTGTAGTTGTAGTAATCTCTACGGATGTCGTGGTTGAAACAGATGTAGCAGTCTCTACTTTTGTTTTCGTATCGACTGTGTCGGGCTAGGCCTGACCGGGCCAAGGGAGAAAACTTGGAGAATTGATGCCTTTTCAAGTTCGGTGCCTACATGTACCAAAATTGGCTATTTGAGCAGAAAGATATAAATTATCAAAGGATAAGAATCTAGAGTTATTTTAGGCATAATATGGCTATAATCAGCACAAAACTATGAACAAATGCTTAGCATAAATGCCTAAATTTGGGAGTTATCAACCACCCCAAGCTTAAACCCTTACTTGTCCTCAAGAAAGACTGTGCTAAAAAAATCTAAATTAAGCTTGGTGATAAATGTTAAGGTTATGAAAAATAGTTTAAAACATCAATTCCCCTTACGCATGTTATTTCAGAGAAACTCCCTGCCAATCGAGCACAACCTGCTAAAGTAAGATCAAAGAGCATCTAGGCAAGATTAAGCAAATGCTCTACAACTTGTTGGTACTCGTGAGAGTTTGAATCATAATAGTTAAACATTAAAGCATTGTCACATAGGAGATCCTACAGTGATGAGTAATGAGATACTATTGTGTATTCATGTAGGCCAATCACAAACAACACACCTCCCACTTCTTTAGATCCTGAGAAGCAATAAAAAGAAGAAGACTCTAATGACTTCTGAGGATCCTGATCTATATCAGATTGGTCCATGTAATGAGCAACAGTCCCTCTAGTATGAGTTGGTTGGCCCAGAGTAGGGAGATGAACTCCTCATATAGTGCTCAAACTAACCCTACTACTGGGATGGTCTCATAGGTCTCCTATGGGTTCCTAGTGACTCTTAAATGAGCCTTTGAGGTGGCACTACCAGGCATGACATACCCGCGTTCATGGACACAGTCATACAATGGTTGGGCACCATCCTCAACTATCCTAAAAGAGAAAAACAATGCTCATTTATTCACACTCCAGCTTTAATTCTCTGCATTCTATTTATAGGCCTGGGTAAGAACTTATTTTGATATTTTTTGGATTTTGTGGGTGGCCAAGCTTCTTTTTGCAAATTTTTAAAATTTTCATCTTTTTGACTCTATCTAAGGTGAGAGGGCACATAGTCCATCAAGGAAAAAACAATCCTACTTGGTTATAGCTCAAAACTCATCATTATCCACTTGATTCCTTTGTTGAAGGTAGTAATTACAATTCAAGAATCCTTAGATTAAAGGAAAGTTTATGAATGGCACGGCTTGGAGTTTTGATCAAACTCTAGTTCTTTCTAACGGTTCAAATTCTGGGTTTGTCATTCACAACATAGATCAAAGGAATAATGTTTTAAGCTATAAAAAAGGGCATAACCTTAAATTGATCGCCAAACTTAAGGAAAAAGTTAAAGATCAAGTCAAGAAAAAGATTAAGCAGTTTAAGGTGAAAAAAGTGCATTTTAGGCATAAAAAATAGCATTTAATTCAAAGATTTGCATTTCACAACCTTAATTGCAAAGCTACAAATTACAAAACAAAGTCTTACAAAGCTGAAAATTTTTCTCTAGTGTAGGGTACATAGAAGAAAAACATGCATGCATGAAAGGAAAGAACTAAAAGGAAAGCAGAAGATAGAGGGTGGTACACCCTGCCAACCACCACCCCAAGCTTAAAATTTTGCTCATTCTTGAGAAAATCTCAAACTCTAGATGGTGTGTAAAGAAGCTACTACTGGTAGTTGTTGTGTAGATATTTGTTCAAATCATCGACACCGTATGGTTGATTCTCATAGTCTTGGTGCATCCGCTACTGAAACTAGAATGACTGTCTAAAGTCTTGGGGCGGCAGGTGGAATGGATGGAAGGGCTGTTGAAAAGTCAGAGGAGGTGGTGGAGGGAAGACTGTGTCAAACCTCTATATGAGGTACTACACATCTTGTCCAACACATTGAATCGTCTTTTAGAATCAGCCCTAAAATCTGTCATAAACTCATAAAGGTGTCCCAAGTTGAGATTTGGGGCATATTGCTCATGTTTAGGAGACTGCTAATAATTTGTTGAAGGTATATCAGTGTAGGCCCCTCCTTGATATGGGATGTCATGGAAGGTTGCCATTGTCTGTTGCTCAGCCTCCTAGGTTTCAGGCACTGATGGTGCTGAAGAAGATGCTCCTGCAGTTCTGCCCGCCTAACGAATGTTACCCTGAGTGTTCAGGAGAGAGACGTCCATGACTACTGTTTGATATGAAAATCCTACATTTGATGGAAGTAGTACCTTGTGCCTGTTGTGACCAAATATATAATGATATACTCTTTTACATTCTTTGATCACTGCTGCACGAATTAAGTGATCCAAGTCTAACTTGGACCAATGAACCTTGTCTTGCAGGAGTGCTAAATGACTATTGCCAATCCTGAGATAGTGTGCCATAAATGTGATGATTTCGGCCATTGGCACGAAGTTGACCTACTTCTTGAATGAGTTGTGAAAATGGTGGATGATGAAATTCCCCATATTCACTTTTCTTCCTATCACCACACACCTTAATATGTAGAGGTCGACCACGGTGACCGCCCCTTGACTATCCTGCTTCTCCAGGATGCAGTTCACAATCACCCAGTGCAGATAATGAAGTGCCAGTCATAGATGTGTGAAGCTTTGGCAGATCTTGCGACATATTTATCCTCCCTAGTAAGCATCTTCCAAGCCTGGGGGGTCAAAATTGCTGTCTCCTGACTCCAGTTTCCCCCTGGACATCTCGATGTAGTCCTCAATAGAATGTGATAGCCAATCATTGAGTTTATCCTCAGTAATGTGGCGGCTCTGGATTAGTAGGTAGAAGTGCATGATCTTGTGATGGTGGTCCTTGGGAGGCTCATGTGTAGCATAGATCTCACATGTGAGTCTATGATAAGTATCACAATGCGAATAAGACAGGATGTTGAGGCCTACTACTTCCAGGTATGTGTTGACTTGGGCTTGTATGCCGAGTTTGATGAGGGTGCTGGGGTCGGCATATTTGGGTCCCACAAGCTTATGATTGTCTTTGTTAAGAGCTTTGAACATTTGCTTCTGCTTCATGTTTCAGAATCTGGGCTCGGGTACTGAAATGAGTTGAGGTCTATTGGTCAAAGAAGAGTTGTGTGACAAGTACGATCTCTGTAGAGACGCTGACCGCTCTACATAGTTCCGTTGTTGTTCCCCTATTGATGATGTTGGTATGTATGTCCTGAGAGCCAATCATGAGATGATTGGTGGGATACATTAAGATTGACTTGATAAACATCAAAGGCAAGCTTCCAATTCTTTCTGGTTCAGTCATATGAGATAATGATAGAATAGATTGAATTTCTAGAGAATGACAATACTCAATGACGTATGCTTTCAGGTTAAGGACCTGAACGATGAGATCATATGGATGCTAAGAGTTTGTACATTCTTATTATGTCCCTAGTCATGTGTCATTGTGGAAGGTAGATAGATAGCAATGACATATACGACTAGATTGTGGTGTTGGTTGATGATAGAATCTCATTAGTCATGATATAGAGATATCAAACCAAACACATAGGTACTTGTTAGAGAATAAGTGTACCGGATAGACCCATCGTGAGTTTGACACATGGAATCATGACACGGTAGTCACAGTCAGTTCTCACAGTGATGGTGGTGAATGTGATTCCTTGACCTAAAATCACTACACTCAACACATGTCGTTGGGTACACTTTGACATCATCAAACGCAGTCCTGCAATTTGGGTTGTTATAAAGGTGATGATTGGGTGGCTTTAACACATGGGGCTTTTGAGGGGTGAGTGATAGATATGGGATTTGTCCCTCCTGAGAGAGTTTGATATCCATGGCTACTTGATGAGTAGGATTGAGGTAGGTGTGCGCACGCATGTGTGAATTAGTATGTGATATTGATGTCATACGTATCTCCTCTAATCTACTCTGAGATCAAGAAAGTGAATGAACGTTGAAAGGATGATTGTTCCATGACTTGAGTTCATTCAAGATATCAGTGACAAAGGAATTATACATTCACTGTAACACCATTCACAGATTGTAGGATTGAAAGTTGTTCTCCAACTTTCCTTTTCACTTAGGTAGCACTGATGTGCGACTAGGCACCGCTCTTTGCTTGTGAAGTCATAAGTGTTATGGACTTTCACTGCCAACGTGAAATGGGCCTATAGGGTCACACACGTAGGATTTAACCTGGAAGAGGAGTTTATCCACAAATTATGTTTAGACTAATTACTATAGGAGTTTAGTAGTTCAATTAAACATTTAATCAATTGATAACTCAAAATCATAGTGTTCAAGGTGTTGGACCAGATGATTAAGAATATCAGATTTATTGGAACTACAATTGACTGATTTGCACAGTGTACTGCCCCAACTGATTGGCTCATAGGGTTGAATCGATCAACTCATGTTGATGAACTGATCGGCTCAAGTTGTGAGTCGGACGGCTCATGTGTCAATGAAACGATCGGCTGAAGTGTTGAACCAGTCGATTCGTGTGACCAACCGAGATCGTTTGGAAATTCAGAAGACTCTTTTTGTAAATACATATTTGTTTCACTTGTAAAAATTTGATTTGGACAAGGACTAATATTTTATTCATTGGAAACAAACATGAAAGTCATTTCGAGTTGGACTAGGACTACAAATTGATCGGCTCATGCTTGAACCGATCGGCTAAGGTATCCCAACCGATCGGTTTAGGTGTGAACCGATCAGCTCAGGTCCCCAACCGACTGTTTCATGTTTGAAACGATCGGTTCAGCTGGCGCAGTTGGTTGTGTTTGAGGAAAATCTCGAACCCTTCTACTCCTACTTTAATCCTGCATTACCTGGGGTACAGAACCATGTCCCATGACCCTCCTATATATATAGGGGTACTGGGGACTTCTCAAGTACAACTTAGAACACTAGTTTCTGTACAAAGTTGTCGTTCTCTCTGGTTGTGGTAACCAGGAGAGGCTGAGCAGGTGCTACCTGATAAGGGAGGCACAACAAGGGAAAGACAACTACAGAAAGGCAACTGGTTGCAGGAGAGTGTATCAGTGACTAGTACGCCGATAAGAGGGTACGACTCCTTTCGATTCCTTATGAGACAAGGAGATCAGAGTTCCAGGTGGTCCATGTGGACTACTTCAGAGGCGGGAGATTTCTGTCGCTTGGAGGATAGCTGTCAATCCCGACAGTCCTGGTGAGACCAGGAGCTGCACAGACACCATCCAAGACTGGAGGTGAAGACTGCACAAGCCGTGAGGTAACGTCGCCGAGCAAACCTCAGGACAAGGTATGTCTCTACAAACCATCCTTCCTATTGTATAGAAGTTGACGTGATTCCTTTATTCTGGGTTTGGGAGAAACTTTTTGTTTCCGCTGCCTTCTCTGTCTCCCCTAAAACCCAACAATGGTATCAGAGCCACGTCAACTGCTCTATACTTTAGGATTATCGATGTGATCGATTTTGGTTTGTCGCCTTTATTTATTGCATACGTTGCGAATAAAATTGGCTTTATGCATGTCCAATCCTAAATCCAATATACATATATGATATGTAATATAAATGCACTCGATACACGCCGCCCTTAAACGAGTTTTGTGGTGGATGTATAGTGTGGTTATGGCCAATAAACGCTATGTTTGTGTGCTTGGTTGAATGTGGTTGCTTGCATCTCAGTTTGCACACTGATTTCCTACCTCCTTTTCTTTATGTAACTCGAGATAACTCGAGATTTCTTTCCTACCTTTGCTCCCCCCGAATGTAACTCGGGGTTTCTTAAATAAAATGTAAATAGGATAGAACTTTTATTTCCTATTATGTCAAAGAATGGTGGACAACCTGACAACAACTGAGACGGTCGGTTCAAGGCGTGAACCGATCAGTTGGCATTCTAGATGACCGGTTTGAGGAACGAGATGAGCGGGTAGTGGCCCTGAGGAGATGTACGATGACCAGTGAACTGATCGGATGGAGGCACCAGTTGATCGGCTGGTGGCACCCAACCGACCGGCCTGATGGTGAGCCGATCAATCATGGAGATGATTTGATCAAACCTAGAACGACAAAGCACAAAGTTCATCTTGTACATGTTGCATGTGATTTGGACCTAGATGATCATGATTCCTCTTGGCTCGAGGAATCACATTAGGGTGGCCATAATCATTGCTTTTATCGTTTTGCATGTTTTCATTGGGATATAACATGCATATGATACACACTAAGTATTGTGGTGATTGGATATGTATATGTACCTCTAAAACCAAATCCCTCATTAAATATTAAAGTTTTAGATGTCTTCCAAATGCAACGCATGTGAAAAGCTTGATCGGCCAAGTGTGGGCACACCCTAGTGTGGTGCACTATCTATCTCGTGGAAGCGTGAAGGATGAATATGTGGGTCTTCCCTAGCAGGGTGCATATTCATCGTGTTGGCTTTGGGTCGGACTTAACAAGGTGACCTAGATAGGATCTAGCACCTTGAGGCATTGAGGTGATCATGGAAAGGAGTTGCACATGAAATCTTTCAAGAGTTGCATATGGTGCAATTGGCAAAAGTTGTCTACCTGGAAGATCTAAGTTGTGGGTGATAGCCCTAGCTGGTCCATGATTCAGAGGATTTCAGGATCTTGACCCACTAGAAGATTGTAGGCTGCAAGCTTCCGAATTGATGGTGAGGGATATCAATTTGAACAAAAATAGTGGGAGCGATAATTAATTAAAGTCATAATTATATCGTCAACCTTTCAAATCAATCAAATAAGTCAAAATTGAGTTTTGGACTAAATTGCATATATTTCCTTTTGTAGTACAAATGACAAAAAACAACAATCACTTTTCATTGCTCGGTCCTTGAAAAGGACAAGCTGAATGGGACCAACTTCCACGACTGGTTTAGGACATTGAGAATTGTTCTCACTCAAGAGTGAAAGCTCTATGTCCTAGATGCTCTAGCTCTAGAGGAACCTACTCCTACCACACCAAAAGCAGAAAGGGCTGCTTATAAGAAGCATTCTGAAGATGTCATTGATGCAAAGTGCTTGATGTTGTGCTCCATGAACCACGAGTTGTAGAGATAACATGAGAACATGGGTGTCATTGAGATGATTCAGCATCTCAAGAACATGTATGAAGATCAAGCACGGAAAGAGAGATATGATGTCTCCAGGGCACTGTTCAAGTGTGTCATGATAGAAGGAGATCCAGTTGGTCCTCACACACTCAAAATGATTAGGTACGTGCAGAACCTGATGAGACTGGGATTTCCCCTAAGCCAAGAGTTGGCTACTGACGTAATACTGCAATTGTTGCCAGAATCCTACAGTCAGTTTGTGATGAACTACAACATGAACAACTTTGATAAGCCGTTGACAGAGTTTTTAGGAATGTTGAGGATAGCCGAGGCATAGATGAAGAAGGACAAGCCTAAATCTGTGATGATGATCAGCAACAAGAAAGGCAAGTCCAAGTGTAAGGGCAAGGGCAAGGCTAAGAAAGGTTTTGATGCTAGCCAGCAGCCCAAGTTGTCTTCAACTCTCAGGCCAAGGGAGGCGTGACCAAGAGAGGTAATTGCCACCATTGTCAAAAGCCAGGACATTGGAAAAGGAATTGTCCACTATATCTGGAATAACTAAAGAAGGAGGCAACATACGTCTCCACCTGAAGGTGTCATGAAATAAACTTATAACACTTTTGAGGTATATGATACCAAGATATAAAGTGTAAAGCACCCACTAAATGGGACAAGTATTGTCGCCATAGATAGGAGTACTTTAGTTTATTTTCAGCCTTGAAGGCATGTAATAGAGTTATGAACTACTATTTCATATTTGTCAATGGATAGAAACACCTTAATTTTCTTGCATATTGTATGACAATGATGGCAATTAATAAAGTTGATGTTTTAATCTTTGTGGCAATGCCTTGTTTATCTTGTGGTACTTGGTATGCATAAGATAAAATGATACCTAAAAGTTATTGATAACTCAAACAATCAAATTAACATAAATCATGAGAAATTCATTTCTAGTTTCCATATGATGGATAAGTCTAGACTCTTTTGGTTAGAAAACCAGTAAGAGACATGAAAATCTTAGACATGATTAATTAATCTTCACTAGTGGTAGTGAGAGAATGATTATCCTATTAGGTATATTACATGTGATGTATTTACATACCTATTAGAGTTAATGCTAGTAATTCAAACAATGTTTAGAGAAATACCAATATGAATATCTTGAAGTGTTCAAGAATATCATAAATGAAGTACGAATTTGGTAAAGTGTTAATTCTTAATGAGATCAATGAATGAAATACTTGGACCAAATGTTTGAGATCCTTATGAGTAATTATGATTGTGTATCGTAGTGAACTCATGATTAAGGTATGGTGATGTCTAAATCAAAAGGAGTCATACTCTAAGGAGTTAGAGGATGATTATCAAATAACTAATTTCTTCTTAAATAAAGAATACCCCACAATAATAAAGGACATTAAGAATCACAAGGAGTTGTGAGTACTTATATCCTTGACAGATACACCCCAATTATCTATGTGATGAGTTGGTCATGTGATGAGTCAACTATCTAGATGAATATGAGGAACCAGATTTTAAGTTATGGTTTATGACCATTACATCCTAAATGACTTCCATGTGAACCATAAGGTATGACCTTGATGGTAGCACCCATTGGGATGAAATCCATAAGTGCAAATAAGTCTTAAGCGTTAAGACACATGGATGCCATTTTGAGAAGGATGATGCTTGTTGATTGCAACTTAAAGACTAAGAGATTTGGCATACAGATACTAAAACTGCATTCCTATAAGGAATAAAACAAGGATGTGTACATGACACAACCTATAAGGTTTATGAATCCATTAATGCAAATGAAGTATATAAGTTATAATGGACAAATCAATGTGGTTGATTGAGTATAAGCAACTCAGAGCTGGATCTTTACTTTGATGATATAGTCAAAGGGTTTGATTTATATGACAAAGATAAAGAAGGGATCTGTGAGTTCGTGGGAGCGTATTTGCATTCCACATGTAGATGTGAAATGGAAATGTTCTAGAATGGAAATCCAAAGTGGAAATTATCTTTAGGGAAGATAGAGACGTTTCCTATGTGATAGGAATAGAGATCTATAGAGATAGTTCTCGAAAACCTCTTGACTTGAAAAGAGATAGCATACATTGGCAATCTATACTGAAGGGTTCCGTATGTACAGATTCAGTGGGAGAAAACTTATCCATGTTACATGGAGTTAGTATCCCAAGGCCAAGTGTCCAATTCTTATGAAGAATGGAAACACTAAGAATAGATAAGGATCTATCATGTATGTAATCATCCCATCATCTTGCATGTATGGACATGGCAAGAATAAAATGCATTCATCATCATGTAAGTAGGACATGACAATATGATGTGCTCATCCTGATAATTCGTATGTAGAACATGATGAGTGGATGTTCGTCTAGTTCCAGTAAGGGTTATTGGAATACCATAAGAACTTGATAAGTACTTGAGAAGTACTAGTTCTATGGAAATAAGGAAGGGTTCACTGTAAAGAGTTACACTGATGCGAACTTCTAAAAATAATAGAAATTTAATCGCAAAATATATTTGAGATATATGAAAGTGAATGATTGTAAATGGAAATGTTCCAATAAAGTTGTTTAAAAGGGAAAAGCCATGTATTCGTGTGTTAGAGAACATTAGTGGATGCTAAATGGATCTGGAAGTTCATGAGATGAACTTATAGATATTCCGATCTTTGATGACAAGTAAGGAGTTTGGTCATGCAATGTGGCTAAAGGTTAGCAAAGGAATACTAGATCGCATATTATGACAAATTCATCTCATACGTGTGACGTACAATGAAGAGATGAGAGACATGCAGTTAATACTGACTTTGGTAAGGTGTTGCCATAACTCACTGCGTAAGCACTAGAGCATAGTAACATGTGGGACATATTTGAAGATTACTATGAATATGATTCAAGGGTGATTGGCTCACAGTGCAAGTGGGAGTCTGTTGGTATGTATGCCTTGAGAGCCAATCATGAGATGATTGGTGGGATACATTAAGATTGACTTGATAAACATCAAAGGCAAGCTTCCAATTCTTTCTGGTTCAATCATATGAGATAATGATAGAACAGATTGAATGTCTAGAGAATGACATTACTCAATGACGTATGCTTTTATGTTAAGGACCTAAACGATGAGATCATACAGATGCTAAGAGTTTGTACATTCTTATTATGTCCCTAGTCGGATGTCATTGTGGAAGGTAGATAGAAAACAATGGCACACAAGATTAGATTGTGGTGTTGGTTGATGACACAATCTCATTAGTCATGATATGGAGATATCAAACCAAACACATAGGTACTTGTTAGAGAACAAGTGTACCAGACAGACCCACTATGAGTTTGCACATGGAACCATGACATGGTAGTCACAGTCAGTTCTCACAGTGATGGTGGTGAATGTGATTCCTTGACCTGAAATCACTACACTCAACACATGTCGTTGGGTACACTTTGACATCATCAAACGTAGTCCTGAAACATGGGTTGTTATAAAGGTGATGATTGGGTGGCTTTGACACATGGGGCTTTTGAGGGGTGAGTGATAGATATGGGATTTGTCCCTCCTGATATCCATGGCCACTTGATGAGTAGGATTGAGATAGGCGTGTACATGTATGTGTGAATCAATATGTGATATTGATGTCATACATATCTCCTCCAATCTACTCTGAGATCAAGAAAGTGAATGAACGTTGAAAGGATGACTGTTCCATGCCTTGAGTTCATTCAAGATATCAGTGACAAAAGAATTATACATTCGCTGTAACACCTTTCACAGATTGTAGGATTGAAATTTGTTCTCCAACTTTCCTTTTCACTTGGGTAGCACTGATGAGCGACTAGGCACCACTCTTTGCTTGTGAATTCATAAGTGTTATGGACTTTCACTGCCAACATGAAATGGGCCTACATGGTCAGACACGTATGATTTAACTTGGAAGAGGATTTTATCCACAAATGATGTTTAGATTAATTACTAAAAGAGTTTAATAGTTCAATTAAACACTTAATCAATTGATAGCTCAAAATCATAGTGTTCAAGGTGTTGGACCAGATGATTAAGAGTATCAAATTGATTGGAACTACAATTGACTAATTTGCACAGTCTACTGCCCCAACTGATCGACTCAGGTTGATGAATTGATCGGCTCAAGTGGTGAGTCGATCGACTCATATGTCAATGAAATGATCAGCTCAAGTGTTGAACCGATTGATTCGTGTGACCAACCAAGATCCTTTGGAAAGTTAGAAGACTCTTTTTGCAAATACATATTTGTTTCACTTGTACAAATTTGATTTGGACAAGGACTAATATTTGATTAGTTCAAAACAAATATGAAAGTCATTTTGAGTTGGACCAGGACCACGAACTGATCGGCTCATGCTTGAACCGATTGGCTCAGGTGTCCCAACCGACCGGTTCAGGTGTGAACCGATCGGCTCAGGTCCCCAACCAACCATTTCATGTTTGAAATGATCGGTTCAGCTGGCGCAGTTGGTTGTTTTTTTGGAAAATCTCGAACCCTTCTACTCTTGCTTTAATCCCGCATTGCCTGGGGTAGAGAACCATGTCCCATGACCCTCCTATATATGTAGGGGTACTGGGGCTTCTCAAGTAGAACTTAGAATACCAATTGCTCTGCAAAGTTGTCATTCTCTTTGGTTGTGGTAACCAGGAGAGCTTGAGCAGGTGCTACCCGATAATGGAGGCACAACAAGGGAAAGACAACTGCAGAAAGGCAACTGGTTGCAGGAGAGTGTGTCGGTGACTAGTATGTTGATAGGAGGATATGACTTCTTTCGATTCCCCATGGAACAAGGAGATCAGAGTTCTAGGTGGTCTGTATGGACTACTTCAGAGGTGGGAGACTTCTACAGCTCGGAGGACAACTGTCAATCCCGACAGTCTCGGTGAGACCAGGAGCTGCACAGACACCGTCCATGTCCGGAGGTGAAGACCGCACAAGCTGTGAGGTAACGTCTCCGAGCAAGCCTCGGGACAAGGTATGTCTCTATAAACCATCCTTCCTATTATATAGACATTGACGCGATTCCTTTATTCTGGGTTTGGGAGAAATTTTTTGTTTTCGCTTCCTTCTCTGTCTCCCCTAAAACCCAATAGATAATGCTTTATGTGTAGGTCCTCATGAAGGGCCCTCCTGATATCCTACTGAAGTATGCAAACTAGTGTTACAGTATGAGCATGACCATACTTTGTCAGAGACCTCCTCCACCCCCATCAGACTCGTCACTGAATGCATCCATTGGTATGGAAAACATGCGGCGATAGTCTGAATCCGTCTTGTGTGACCCAAACCCTACTGAAACAGAATGCATTATCGCATCTTCTTACATTGGGTTCATGGTCCACGTGGAGCAAGGCATATAGTGGCTTTCGTGTGTTGTTGGTGACGAGGAGCTCCCTTCCCCTCTATTTCATGACACCATCTTCTTGAATTTCTTAAAGTTATTTCTCATCGTGTCCATAGCTTACTGATTGGAGATAATTTTGACCAGGTCATGCTAGGCACGACCGTACTGATCTAGACCTGATTGGGCCTAGGTGTCTGCTGTCGATGTTGCACATGTTCTACTCACATTTTTTCTGGCACTATGCCCAATCATGATGGATATGTGATGGGCTTGTGTAGACAAAGATGGAGGTGTAGGGATCAGTGACTATTTGCTTATCTACTCCTAGCACAGGGGGGATGGCAGTGGCATGGTCAGGCCGAGGTGTCTGTTGATGGTGATGGTGCAAGGCTTATTGCTACTGCAGGCAGTACTGGCACGATCATGTGGGTGTTGGAACTACCGGGTGGTGGCGAAGGTATTTGGGCGGAGAATGGTGGTTGTGTCCCTGCCGACACTGGGCACGATCGGGTTGAGATCTAGCACGGGCGGGCCGATGAGAATGTAGAGGTACCAGGCAGAGGTAGCAAATAGGTTTAGGTATTAATGCTCCTATTGCAAGTCAATGGCGCAGAGCGGCAATAGCAACACTGTGGGAAAGGGACGGCTGACATGGCTTGCTACTACTACTGTTGTGGCGGCTTGCTTTGGTTTGTTGTTGTTGTTGTTTCTACAGCCACGCTTGTGGGCGCTGATGGCATGCCACTTCTACGAAATGACAGATCTACTATGTCGAATCTGTAGCTGTTGTGGATGCCACCGAAAAGGGTTGTGGTGGTTGTGTCTAGCCTGCCAGATGATAGAGGAGGCAAGAAAAATGGCGACAGTGAAAGGCAACATTAGGACTTCTCTTCAGAAGAGAAGGAAAATCTAGAAGTTGGTGTGGTGAAGAAATGATCATCCCGAGCTTATTTATAGGCTGGCACATTCCATGCCAGGCCTAATGTGATCGTACCATCCTAGGCACTGGACATGTATGCTCATCCTAAGAGCGCATCTTAAAAGTCCAAGCACGATCCCAAAGGAGAATCGAACTTTAAATTTATAACCCAAAACCTTCAAGGACCCCTGCAACTTTATTATGGGGTTGAAGTAGATATACAAGGTAGAACATAGGGACATGGGTATATTTATGATGCTTAAGATCTCGCTCTTAAGTTAGTTAAGCCAATCTAATAGTTGATAAAAGTACATAACTAGAATGAGTCTAGTAAAATGTCATGAAATAAAACAAAACAAAGTAAAGAAAACAAAACAGAGTCTGTCGGGTTCTACTAATCAAAGAGAAGGAGTTCCTGACTATGTAACCACAAGTTAGGCAGTCTATGCACCTGTTCTTAGGTGTAGACAACCCTCCAACACCTCAGCAATCAACCTACATCCAAACATAGTACATATTGTGGTATGTATTCCTATAGGGGGTCATCCCACTTGCTTTCATGTAATGTAACTATAACCCATCAATGATATGAAACCTCTTTTGAGGATGACAAACCAACACCCTGGTGGCTAAATTGGACATTATTATAATCCCTTTGTTTTGATGATGACAAACATTTATTTCTTGTGGTTTTAACTTGCTATTTAAGTATTTCAGGGACAAGCATATAATGTGGTGGATGGCAAAGACTTGGAAGATCAATTTGCTAAAATTGCTTTATTTTCATGATTGTAATCAAATATAAAAACTTGTACAAATATATAATGTATAAGTACTTAGATATCATGTAAATAAAGTGTTTAGATCTTCCTATCCACTCATAACACTTAGATAGATCTTCCCCTAAGATAGAAGCACAATTACACATTGATACACACACTTAGTACATGGCTCAACACATTGAAACAGGGACTTTCTCGGCCGACAAAGTCCTCGACCAAGACACCCTTTGTCGACAATATTCTCGATTGAGAATAAACCCTACTAGCTGTTACACTGAGTTAGCAAAGTAGTTGGGAGTTGGAATCGAACGTTACAACAAATTGACCTTAACCTCCCATTCAGTCGATAAAGAGCTCAACCGAGAGAAGTTCTAGAATGCACTTTTCAGCAATAAACATCTAGTCGTTGCAATGTAATTTATGGACACATAACGGCTAGTTCAGCACTAAGAACACCTTAGAAAGTGTCTAGAACGTCCCTAAGTACTAGTAGGCCATTCCTATGAATAGGACATGCCTTAGGATACCCAAAGCACCAACTTGCAATCACTTGAGCATACAATTACACTTGAGATTCATTCCTTGTGAGCAACAAGTTGAGCTTCACTTGCAATCTGTTCTACATTAGTGTCCTATAGCTTAGTATCTCCTAGCCACCACACTACCACGTTCATCCATAGTGTATAGGAGATAAATACACTTGATATAGGATCAAAGCGTTGTACTTAACTGGTAACATTATTTCTTTCTTCCAATTGTGTTCCTTCTATTGTATTTTGTTCTCCTTTCCTACTCCTAGGTTGGAGGCTGCGGAAAGGAGGTTGTTGGAGCTTCTTCAGGTGGAGAAGGTAGCTCGACATACTTTGGACTACTTCTAGAAGGTCTCAATGAGAAGCTACTTCAAGGAGGAAGGCTACTTCAAGGGGGAGCTTGAAGTTACTTCAAGTGAAGGCTGCTTTAAGGTTGGTGAGACGACGTCGGGGTGAAGGCTGTCCAAAGGGTTTGTGAAGGTAGTTGTATCTTATGTAACATCCTTGTGAGGTAATAAAATACAATTTCTTTCAAAATCCCAATTGAAAACAATTGGGTAGTGGACTGACTCCCTTAGTTTTTGCTAAGGGTGGAACCACTCTAAACGTCTTTGTCTCGTTCTCCAATATTTTTGTGGTTTCTTGGTTGAATTAATTTTAAAATTATCATAAAACCCTATTCATCCCCCCTCTAGTGTTTTTCAATTGGTATCAGAGTAGGTTTTCAAGGAGCCTTAACAGGTCTTGAAGAGATGGGGGATGGCATCTTCAACAACCTCTACTTGGAAAGGACAAACATGAGCAAGCAATCAACAAGCGATCAAGATCATAGATGGTGTTTTGAATGTGAAGAAAAGGGCCACACAACATTTAATTGTCCAAAGAGAAAGTTCCACAAAGATAGAAGGGAACAATCAAGTACTCATAAAGAAGATAAGGTATGTTGTTTCATTGCAACAATCGATGCAGAAGAGGATGAGATAAGATTATTTGATTTATCTAAAGAAGAGTTAGTTTCTAGCATAGGGGAATTGCATGATAAATATATTGATTGTAAAAAAAACTAAAAAGAGTTACTAAAACTAATGGGGAGTTGTATGCTAAATTAAATGATCTTGCTTCTGAAAAAGAAAGTATTATTTCTAAAAATTCTACCTTGAAATATTCTCTTAATGATTGCAATACAAAGTTACTTACTCTAGAGACAAACTATAATCTTCTTTCTTAAGAAAATGTTGAATTACTTACTAAGTTGAATAATCTTCAAACTCAACCTATTTTATGCACTCATTTAGATTATGATGCCATTGTAAAAGAAAGAGATAGTTTGTCATCTAACTTAGATCAAGCAAACTTAGATATTAAAAGGAGATTGGATGAAATTGTGAAGTTACAAAAGGAAATTAGTAGCTTGAAAAACAATGGTATTATCGATAAGATCTTAATAGATTCTTTTGGTCATGTTGGAAGGAGAGGACTAGGTTATAATCCCAAAGGTAAATCCTATCAAAAACCTAGAGTAAGAAGGATACAAGTACCCAAGACTAAATTCATGTATGTGCCTTAAGACAATATAGCTAAGAAGAAAAATGAAATTGATTCTATATGTTGTCATTACTATTTACGTCTTGGACATTATTCATTTTCTTGCCCATACCAGAAAAAGGAGGCTGATCTAGTTTGGTTTCCAAAACCCCAAACGTAGACATATTGAACTTGATTAGTTAAGATTTGACCTAAAACTTTGTTTTGATACTCAAAATGTCTTATCTCAACTAAACTGAGCTTTAATTTGCATATTTCTGTAATTGAATTGAAAGTAATTTATGTTTTACTTGGAAATAATTGCTGAAACAAAAACATTCTCGATCGAATAAATCCTCGACCGAGATACTCTTCGGTCGAGAAAATAGTCAACCAAAGAAGTTTCTATCTCAAACCTAAACTTTCTAGACAAATAGTAACTTGCTCGATCGAGAAAGTTGTCGACCGAGAACATTTTGGTCAAGAAATAGTTCGACCGACTAAGGTTCTGTAAAACCTACTTAATTTATTTCCATTTGCTATCAATTTGCTATTAATGTTGATTTAATCTGCAAATCAAGAATGAATCTTGGAGACAATTTTTTAAACATATTGATAAGCTTGCATCATGACTTATTAAATGAAAGTATGCTTTGATTATAACATTCTTATTGAACTTGTTACAAAACATGTTGATTGAAAACCTGTATACTTTTTGCAAACTAAAATTGGAAATGCTTTCTTGCAAAAATGAATCAATAAAAATATAGCATAGATTGCAAGTTCATATATTTTCAATTGCTATTTAAAAGGATATGATCTTATACATGGTTTGCCTAAAGTATTCTTTGGCCAATCTGAAAATTATGAACGATGTTGTTTTGAGAAAATTTCATCAATAGAACTTATGGAATTGTTTCTATTGATTGAAAAAGATATTGTTTTTGTCATCAAGTTGTTTATGATGGCTCACAATCTTGCAAATAGAGATGATGTTATACAATTTTGCTCCAAGATTGAAAATCAAATACTTTACTTGCAATTTTTTGAAATAAAACTTTATATGATAAATTGTTCTAAGTATTTAAATTATATAGGAATTTCGAAGCTATTTATTACTCCCCTAGATGATGTCTTCCTTGATATATGTGCTCCATACTCTTAAAATCTATAAATTAATACAGTCTCATATATTTTTATGATTAATATTAAAAACAAGCTCAAACATCCTTCACAATGACCACTCACAGCAGTTCAATCGGCCTGCAAAAACCTCGACTGAGATTGTCTCAGTTGACAAGTTTTTCGACCGAGAGTCACTCGGCTGGTCCCCTTTCTTGACCGACACCCACTGAGTGTACTATGCATATTCTAAGTCAGTAATAGCCTCAGTCGACATAATGTTCAACTGAGAACAACTTGGTGGACCCCCTATTCAACTAATATAAGATGCAACTTTTGATAATATATTAATATATATAAGGGGCACAACAATCACTTTTCAAAATGCTGACCGAGCAATCGTTGGCCTGACCGAGGGAGCGTCTGAAGAACTGACCATTGGGGCTCTTGGTCGACAAAATCATTGACTGAGAATGGTTCTATTTTGCTATAAATAGAGCCCAAAATGACCTCATTTCTCACCAATTCACATTCTCACTTCTCTAGCTCCCCTCTAGTGCTATCTTGTGCGAATGTTTAGCTATTGTCTACCACAATCTTGCCTTGCTTCTCTTCCATCTCATATCTTCAATATGGCTTCCTCTTCTTCATGTGGAAAGAAGCAAGTTGCAGCAAGGAAAGGAAGGACAGTCTCTCCGGTGTTGACGGTCATCAACGATATTCCCTTTAACGACATTGATGTCAGAGATCGCTACCTCAAGCTATCCTCAAAGACCCCTCTTCCTCGACAGCCAGTGGACGTCAATGACTTCATCACCATCGTCGATTTAGATTGGATCTTTGAGGTGCAACATGTTTCAAAATTCCTTACTCCATCCTTCCGCTCCTACTCCTCCCAAGCAGTAAATGAATTCTATGCCAACCTAACCACAAATCTTGACCATGCTCATTCTTTTTCTTCTATGTTTAGTGGGTTTGGTTTTCACTTTTCTGAGGAGGATGTTTTTAATATTTTAAACATAGATGTAGAAGAATATAAGGGGTTTATTGATCTAACCACTGAAAACCCTCTTAATAATCTATCCCAAGATGACACCACCGTTAGTTTGAGTGATATTAAGAAAACCATTTTACTACCCAATACATCTTGCCATGAAGAAAGGGGTACCTATTATGCCATTAATTTAAAACCTGAAGCTAGGATAGTTAACCTAATTGTTTCCACCAGCATTCATCCTAGAGCAAACAAATCATAGGCACCTACCTTTTGCATGTATCTCATTTATGCCATTCTAAATACCATACCCATCAACTTTATTCGCCTTATTCTTAAGAACATTATTGAGTTTTTTGGAAATCCTCCCTATGCCAACTTTGTTTGCCAAATTACCCAACACTGTCTTAAGAAAAGTATTGAGGACCTAGGTTTTAAATGTGATAGGAAACCCCAAAAGATCACTAGAAATACATTCGAGAAGATGGGTATTGATTTTGGATATAAGAGGGCTATGACTGAAGGGGAGCCATCCACCGAAGATATTCCTCCACCCCCTCCTACTCCTAGCCAACCCATTGATCACCTATCCAATAAACTTACCTAGTTAACTGGATCTACCTATCATTTAGCGAGACAAATGGACTACACTCATCATGCTATGACCTACATCAACCAAAGAATGCAAGCCCTCACTCCAAATGACCCTGACAACTATCCTTATTCCCACTATCCAGGTCCTCTCTACCCTTACAATCCAACTCACAACTACACTCCAGTTCCACCTCCACCATCACTTGACCTCTCCCACACCCAATTCTCACCAATGCAACTTCAAGATATTACTTCCCACTTTCATTTTGATCGTGTACACACCTTCTTGGAAGCTTATTCCCTCACCAAGACAGGTGCACTTGACTGGAAGTCATTGGTGAAGTACTATGATGTTGCTCCTTTCTTTGGAAAGGATCCTGAGGTTGATGACATTCTGTGATCTTTTCAATGAGGTGTAATCATGTAGTGAGATGATTGTAATCACTTTGTAATGGACTATCTTTCTTTTATGTACTTTAGCTTGTTGTTATCATGGTATTAAAAAGTGATTACCTTATGGCTTGCATTGGACATTTCTTATCTTTGTTTTTCAAATTTGAGTATCATATTGAGGGGGAGCATCATATTCAGGGGGAGTACTAATAATAATCTTAAATTATAACGGTTGGCTATCTTTTTGAAATGACAAAGGGGGAGAAATAATATAAAATCAATAAAATAAAGTAAAATGAGTTTCATAATCTCTCGACTTCATAATCTCTCAGCTAGAGAATGTCTACAAAAGGTAAACTTCGGGTATGAAACTCATATGATTTATATTGCCTTGATTTATATTTTGGAAATATTTGTCATCTTAAAAAAGGGGGAGATTGTTGGATAAATTGGACATTATTATAATCCCTTTGTTTTGATGATGACAAACATCTATTTCTTGTGGTTTTGACTTACTATTTAAGTGTTTTAGGGACAAACATATAATGTGGTGGATAGCAGAGACTTGGAAGATCAATTTGCTAAAATTGCTTTATTTTCATGATTGTAATGAAATGTAAAAACTTGTACAAATATATAATGTAAAAGTACTTAGATATCATTTAATCAAGCATTTAGATCTTCCCTATCCACTCACAACACTTAGATAGATCTTCCCCTAAGATAGAAGCACAATTACACATTGATACACACACTTAGTACATGGCTCAACACATTGAAACAGGGATTTTCTCGGTCGACAAAGTCCTCGACTGAGACACACTCGGTCGACAATATTCTCGACCGAGAATAAACCCTACTAGCCGTTACACTGAGTTAGCAAAGTAGTTGGGAGTTGGAATTTAACATTACAACACATTGACCTTAACCTCCCATTCGGTCGACAAAGAGCTTGACCGAGACAAGCTCGATCGACAAACTTCTCGACCGAGAGAAGTTCTGGAAAGCACTTTTCAGAAATAAACAACTAGTTGTTGCAATGTAATTTATAGACACATAACGGCTAGTTGAGCACTAAGAACACCTTAGAAAGTGTCTAGAATGTCCCTAAGCACTAGTGGGACATTCCTATAAATAGGACATGCCTTAGGACACCCAAATCACCAACTTGCAATCACTTGTGCATACAATTACACTTGAGATTCATTCCTTGTGAGCAACAAGCTGAGCTTCACTTACAATATTTTCTACAATAGTGTCCTATAGCTTAGTATCTCCTAGAAACCACACTACCAAATTCATCCATAGTGGATAGGAGACCAATACGCTTGATATAGGATCAAAGTGTTGTACTTAACTAGTAACATTGTTTCTTTCTTCCAATCTTGTTCCTTCTATTATATTTTGTTCTCCTTTGCTACTCCTAGGTTGGAGGTGGTGGAAAGGAGGTTGTTGGAGCTTCTTTAGGTGGAGAAGGTAGCTCAACGTACTTTGGACTACTTCTAGAAGGTCTCAACGGGAAGCTACTTCAAGGAGGAAGGCTACTTCAAGGGGGAGCTTGAAGTTACTTCAAGTGAAGGTTGCTTCAAGGTTGGTGAGACGACTTCGGGGTGAAGGTTGTCTAAAGGGTTTGTGAAGGTAGTTGTATCTTATGTAACATCCTTACAAGGTAATAAAATACAATTGCTTTCAAAATCCCAATTGGAAACAATTGGATAGTGGACTGACTCCCTTCGTTTTTGCTAAGGGTGGAACCACTCTAAATACCTTTGTCTCCTTCTCCAATATTTTTGTGGTTGCTTGGTTGAATTAATTTTATAATTATCATAAAACCCTTTTCACCCCCCCTCTAGTGTTTTTCACACCCTAGAATATTCTAGATATCCTCTCAGGTCTAAAATATTCTGAGATGCTAGGAACATATGTGATCTAGACAGATCTTGATAGTGGGCCCAACCGAGTCGGATTGGACCCGACCGTGCCTCGGTCTCTAGTTTTGTACTTGTCACCTTGAACCATTCTCTTTTTAGATTATGATATAAAATGCCTTCTCTTATCTATTTCTATAATAAATCTCTCGCTATAGGAAGAAACAGAAGTTCAAGCAAGAAAGAGATCAACCAAACTAGCAATCATGACCAGAAAGAGAAGATAGAATAGAAAGCCTACTAGATCTGAAATAAAACTACTTGTTTAGAATAGAAGTGCATAAACATGTCCAAAATGGGCTACATAGCCCAGAAGGAGCTCAACTAGCCATGGACAAGCATATTTGGCACTAAACAACGATGGAAGAACGTCATTTGTACAAAAACAAAGGAGAACATTAGAAGAAAAAGAGATTTAGCCCATAGAAGAGAGGTAGATCTCGCTCCATAGCCTTCGTATGGGCCGGATCTAGTCTTTGGGACATCCTCCTTGGTCTTTTCAACTCTTTGTCCTCCTTTCTCTTTGAATCTACCCCACACAGTAGTTTGGTGCGTGTATGGAGATGGAAGATTGATGGAGCTTCCACTTACGTGGAGTTGCGTGCACCACTAAAAATACGAAAGATAGTAAATCTTTTAGGTTTAGCCTTGATTATACTAGATTAAAAACTCCACTCACGTATGTTAGGATACATGGAAGTCTTATTGTAGTATAATTAAGGATTGAATCCACAGGACAACAGTCTTATTAAGATCAACAAGATGGAAAATGTTATAATTTCATTTAACTCCTTAAAAGTAGGTATTTTGATCAAGAGTTGGTTTGGTTGTTTAAACTAAGTCCAAGTAAAGTAAAAGTAGGAAAGTAAATCTAAGGTTGTAAACAATGTTAAGAAACCACTAGGATGTGATCGGCTTTCACCACCACTACACATGGATCAAAACATATGTCACAATAACTTGGCTTGCAAAGAAAAGAGTCTAAACAATTAGTATCTTTGTAGGCTTAGCTTCCTTTCGGATGACCAACTACAAGAAACATGGAAGTGTTGCAATGTTAGCCATCCCCAGACGAATGGTCACTTACTTTGCTTCACTCCCCTCACAAAGTGTGTTCCTCAACCCATCAAGGTTGTACTTTCATACATCAACTGATTCCATTTCATAGTATGAAAGTGCAACGATGGAGGTGAGTTTACTCCACTTCTTGAGAAATGCTCTTAGATATCGAACCAAACGTATGGTGACTACATACAATCTGGAACCAACAAACAGTCGATATTCGAATCTAGAAGTACAAGCATAGACAATTTGCACTAAAAGATAATAGATAACACAAGCTGGTGATCAAGCAACTAGCATTCATTAAACGATTGATGTTGAACTGGAAAGATAGTGTTTTTCTATTGAAAACTCAAGAGTTACAATGCATGAAATGAAAACATGGGTAGCGGGGCTACTCCGCACACCCTAGTGTATAAGACTACTCGATCATGGAAAGAACAAAGAACGGGGCGAGAAGAGAGAGAGCATCATCTCCATGAAGGAGGGAGGAAGGTCGACCCCTTGCAGAGAGAGAGCAACGATCTTCACACTTTGTAGCTTGCTTGATGATGAATCCTCCTCTTCCCACCTTCTTTGTTGATGAGAGAGAAAGTAGCTTAGAGATGGAGTATGGATCTCAGACTGACAGCCTCGGGGTAGTGGGTGAAGGATGGAATGGCTCTGGAATAATAGAGGCAGCCTTTTGACGTCTGAAACTCCCCCCCCTTGTGAGGACCCTTCAGGTCTTATTTATAGGCTTTGAGTGGAACTCAAACGGTTTGGGAGATTTAGGCCCTAACGGCCGTGAAGACCATTTGGACTCTCTCTCTCAGTTTGGAGATCGTTTGGATTCTCTCGGTTTAGAAACCGTTTGATTCCTCATGGTTTGGAACCGTTTGCCTTTATTTGGTCTTGGGACCGTTTGATGTCCATTCGGTCTTAGGACCATTTGATGTCCATTCGGTCTTGGGACCGTCTGGTGTCCATTCAGTCTTGGGACTGTTTGGTGTCCATTCAGTCTTGGGAATGTTTGGTGTCCATTCGGTCTTGGGACCGTTTGGAGCTTTTGTAATTTTTTTGTGTGCTTTTCTGTAAGAAGTAAAAAGGAAAAGTTAATCTAATGGTATATTTACAAAAAGGTAGAAAGTTAAAGATTCTTTCTAATTTAACTAAGAAAGAGTATGGAAAACTGAGGAAAACTAGTAAGATAACATCGCAAAATGGGAGATTCTCACCCCCCCTAACTTAGAGTCTAGATTGTCCTCAAGATAGATAAAGATAAGGCATGCAGTGACGAGGTGATTTTATTTAGTGAAGATTTCCATAATTTTGCTTCAATTCTAAACCAGAAATCTCTTAGAGTTTTATCAGGATTCTGCTTGCACTAACTCTTTCAGGTATTTGGGAGTTGTGTGGATCTCAGATTTCTTCCTTATCGCGTAGCTCGCATTGGTACCACCTTTTCCTCGATTGCATTATGTGCATGTTTTCAACTCCAATCAGTTTTATACTTCTTTTAAAAAAACTACTGGAAACTAAGATATGCATGAGGGTTGGCTAAAGGCTGATGTGTAACTCCCCTTTTTAGTAGGGGAGGGTTTATCTAAACTTTTAGGATCTCACTACTGGGCGCGACACATCTGCCTTTATGAGGGAAGCTAAATGTACCGGCTGGGCTAGTCCTTTATCAGTTTTTTCATATATTCAGAGTCCTTAGGATCTCATTACCATGTGCGACACATCTGCCTTTGTGAGGGAAGCTGAATGTACCGATAGGGTGAGACCTTTATTGGTCCTTCATATAGGTCCTTAGACGTGGCACAACTCTCATGTTTTTATTCAACACTCTGGCCTTTATTCTTATACTCACTGGCTTAGGAGTTGGATATATAGGGATTTTGTTTGGGGCTGCCAGGCCTCTTTTGAAAAGAAGAAAACTATTCTTGGAGTCTCCTGACATGCACTTATTTCGGTTTCGTACTTGGTGGTCCACTTGTGAGGTTCCTTGATTTGGATTTTACTTGGTTCCCTCTCATCCTTGGAGGAGTTTTGGCTGGCTTCGGCCATGATGTTAACGTGTGGAGAATCTGGAGCAGAGTTAAAGCAAAAGCATGGAAATCCGGTGTGAAAGTAATTTATTAATTCGCCATTACATTCCTAAGTGCTTTTTCTATTATTTCTTTTTGAGGACTACTTTGATTCTAAATTTAGCTGGGGGTGATTTTTTCCAAGAATGATGTTATACTTACGTACAAGAATTATTCTATTCAAAGAAATTACAGAAAAATGTGAAAAGAAAAATAAAAGCAGTGCATAGAAAAGCAGAAGTGAATAAAAAAATAGAGGAATAAGGGTTGAAAAATGATACCTCGCCCTTGTCCAGTGTACCCCCCTAACTTATCACTCACTCTATCCTCAGAGTGTCAAAGTGATAGGTTGAGAAGTACATGGACAAGGGCATTAGGATTCTTTTAGTCCTTTATTAGCTCCATGCGTTCGGAGAAGATTAGCTGTGAACTCGTAGAGTGTGGTAATCCACATCTGTCATGTCCTCTACTGGTCTTCCAAGAACAACGATGGTGTACATCCAGTAGAGGATGTGGAAGCCACATTCGTTTGACTCTCGGAGCTGCTGGGGACATCTGTGGAAGAAGGCTGGGTGATGAAAGTGTTTTTTATCATACGCCCTTGTGTGCTTGCTTAAAAGATCGTGTAGTTTGTCAGCACACTCAATTTCCACCTCCTCCATGGGCATGTTAGTTGTCACAGCATACTGCCTCTGGTTTGCATCAAACTAGCTATCGGAACTGTTGTAGATGATAGTTGTTCCGTCGTGAAGGTTTGTTTCCAGTAGCATCCAGTGCTCTGAGTGAAGGAAAGGAAGCATAATGAACTTTAGAGTCATATGTTGGAGGCAAGAGATGAGTGCCTTTGTGGTTCCGAAGTTCTTTAGCTTTAGGAGATCATCCTTCATATATGTTGACACCATATAAACCGTAGGGTGATTCCGTCCGAGGAGATATTGATAGGCGGTCATCAAACTCATAGATAGAGACCCATTGAATTGTACAGTTTCACAAAGTGTGTCTTCCATAACCAGAATATCTTTGGCTAGAAAAACAAGATCATCTTTCTCGACATATAGCCTAGACATGATGAGCTGAAGTTCATTTTCAGAAAGACACTTGCAAGCTGCAAGGTCAAAATTGGGAAACTTTGGTTCAATGGTAGATAGTGGAACTATTTGGGGATATGATCTTTTGATAGGGGCCCTTGTTAATAAATCGATGTCCCCTTTATCCTTTGTCATATCAAAAGTGTAAGGGTCCCATAGTCTTTTTTAGGGGACTGCGGCGGGTTGTTGTTTCTCCAACTCCTATAATATTTGTCGGAATGACTGTTTTTGTGGATGTTGGATAGCCGCGTCGTGAGCCTTGGTGTCAACCATCATGAGCAGCCAGTGGCCGAAAACTTGGAAGGGTACTGTGATATATTATACTTTCCGTTTGATCCTCCTACGCAGCCACTCGATAGTCTCGTTGTATAAGTCCTTGTACAGTAGACTTAGAGCCAAAGCAGGTGAAGCATTGAGAACTGGCTATGATCTTTTTGAGCTTTTGTATGTTTCGATAGCGTTGGCAAGAAGGACACTGAAGATTGCCATCTTCACTTTTGATTGAGGTCGAAGGATGATTCGTAAATCTTCACATGTCATCTTACACTTAGTCTTTATATTTGTGTAGATGATGCCCCCCCTTCTTTGGCATCATCTATGATAGTGTGCAGGATGAAGATATCCTAGACATCTAGGGTAGAGATGGCTGCCATGTCTAGGTCTGCATCTTCTTAGGTAGAGGTGGCGGCGGGGGAGCTCTTTCAGTGGAGGAAAAGAAGTCTGCTCTAGGTCATCCATATAGTGTTGTAGAACTTCATCTTTTTCTGATTCAGAATCAGATTCAAGTTCATCATCTATGTCTAGACTCACTTTATCTGACTCTTCTTGCTCTGGGGGTAAAGGCACTGATTGTTCTGGTGCGGAGGAATGATGAGCTACTGATGTTGGTGGACTAATGTTGGTTTCTTGGATACATTACTGGAACTCAGCAAAAGCCACTTCTTTGGCAGCTTCCCCCATAGATCCCATGGCAGAATAGTCAAGGAACTGATCCCCATATGACATGTTAATATTGTCATTGTGATAGGGGGATTTGGGATCTTGTCCACCTTCTTGGTGGTCTTTGTCCGCTGCCTTCTTTAAATGTTATGTTCCTCAGCTGGTTCCCTCCCTAGCATATCCTGGGTCATCAGGTTTGTCATCTGAAGAGGAGGTGTCATCATTGGAGTCAGCGGAGGAGTCAGAATCTTCTTCTTCATCTTCATCTTCTTCTTCTTCATCGTCTGTCGCCTTATCTTTTATTTGTTTTGGCGTTGTTTTCTTGCACTGTCGGTGAAGTGCTTGTAATTCATCAAGAGCCACTTACACATGCCCGTGTGTCTCAAGCAGTGCATCGTGGGTTTCCTTGAGATCAGAGTATCGTGCCTCAGTAGAGAGGAGTCATGTAGAAAGGTCTGTGACTTGGGTTCGTAGGTGATTGATGATATTATTTGACGACTCCTCTTGGAGGCTATTGAGTTGTGCAAGGGTGTTAGTGATGTCATCCAAACATGTGCTGAAAGTATTTTGTTGCTGCTTAAGCTCGTAAAGGATCTCTGGCAGAGGTAGAGTATGTGTAGAGATCCTATTGACTTGTTGAGCCAACGTTGCTTGATGGCTTTTCACCTCAAGCACCAACTATGGCAATTGTTGTAGTCGGTCGTCGATGCGTTTGACTTGCGTGGCCGCTGCTTCCTGCCATTGGTTGATGCTTGAGAGGATGCTAGGTAAGGTGCAGTTTTTCTCGTCGATCTTGGTGACCTATTTAGTAAGACCCTGCACATAAGAAAAAATAGATTGCATTATGTTAGAAGGGTCAGTGAGGAGGTTTCAGATGGTGTCAAATTGACATCTGAATTCCTCACTGACGTTTGTAAAAGGGACCCCAGAAAAGGATGGGTGGGATGGATGGGGTCGGGGTGGTAGTGTCTTGCGAAAGAGACACTAATGATGGTCCCACGAACTGTGTGGTGACTGTAGATGGAGTCACCAGCGGTGTCGGGGTGGTGGCGGATGCGAAGGGTGACGACATTCTGGGAGAAAAGGGTTGATCTGTAAATGTGTCGATGGGAAAACGGTGGTGGTGGAGGTGAACGAGGTGAAAGTGAGGTCGAGCGTTGATGTGAATGGAATGCCCGATGAGAAGGGGATTGAGGCGGAGGATGCGGGTGGAGGCACGAATGTGGGGAAGGGATTTGTTGGTGGAATTATTGTGTAGAATGATGGGAGGGTGGTGGACTGTGGAATGGTGGAGGGTGGTAGCGTGGTGGGAGTGGTGGTGGAGGTAAGCTCAACATTGAGACTCATGATGAAGGAGTCTAGTAATGAGGTGGTGATGTTTCTTCAGGGAGAGGGGGTTCTGCTTCTGGATTCGGTCTTGATGTCGGCGTCCCCGACAGATGTTGTATTTGCAAACGCCCTTTTGATGGTTGTTTTACTGGGATTTTTGTTATTCTAGCTGCCGGGGCGGTGATTCTATGCTCTGTTTGACCTGCCTTTGCTTTCTTTTCTACAACTTGGACCGACGCGAGGAGGTTAGTAAGCTCCTCTTCAGTGAATAGAAGCTTATCTTTGTCATAATCTGTGAGCGTCGGTAGAGGAAGCAACATCTTAGAAGATTTTACTGTGGGTCAGAAGATGTAGTGTAGCTTAGCATCTTTTTCCTTAATGATGTATGAGTTCTTTAAATTCTACTCATTGGTAAGGATGTCGCCCTTGATCTTCATGCATCTGGGAAGTAGTGTGTCCATCTTGAGATAATTTAGAATTGAGGTTATGTGTCCTCTGACACATACTTCTTTCCCGAGGGCATAATCTGTGTACTTGTGTATCAATTGCCGTCCTATGTTGACCGGCAGCCCATTAAGGACGAACTAGAGGACGAAAAGATCGGAAATGCTAACATTCCCACCCTTTGTCCTGGGGAAGAGTGCGCCAGTGAAGATTTTGTGTAGTGTGCGCACCAACCTAGAATGAATATTTGAGGCCTTGCAGGTCTTTGCCTCATAGGTTGGGATCCCTGTCATGGATTTCTAGAAGATATACTTGTTGAACTGGGAGCTTTCAATGCCTACAACTTTGGATTTTTCCAACTGCTCCTTGTTGTCTATAAAGATTTCATTGAGTAGGTTTTCTGTTATGACAACTCTATTGCCAAAGAGTTTGGTGACCAGCCTGCAGTCGCCTCTGTCTCTTGATATGTCCATTATGTCTACTACTTCTTTGTGGAGGAAGGTGAAAAATTCAGTCGTTGGCTCAACATAAGAATACTCTGTGACAAAATAGAGTCGTGCGAGGTTGGCATTGTCGAGAAAGGTGAGGATCCTGTCATAAATCCCCATCTTCTTCAGTACGTTGGAACAGTCGTACTTTGTTGGCTTCAGTGTTTTTTCGAAGGATGGGAGGGTGTGGATGAATAGGTTTGCTGGTGGTGGTGTTGTAGTGTTGATGGTGGAGAAAATATGAATAGTGGTGGTAGCGGGAGTGGTAATGGCGGTGCTGGTAGTGGTTGATGGAATGTATCCGACCATGATTTGTTCCCTTGCAATGGCGGGATGAACCTGCTTCCTTGCCCGTTTCTTTGTAGGTTGTTCTTTGGCAGCTTCCTGGGCCTTCCTCTTCCCCTTAGACTTTGTGGTCAGGGATTCGTCCTCAGAATTTGGATCGTATTCCGAGCCTTCATCACTTGAAGAAGTTTTTTCTATATCTTGGATAGGCTCCTTGGTTAAGCACCTGTTGATGCGGTCAATTTCATTCATAACCATGAGCAAGTTGACTTTCGGTGGGATCTTTCCAGTCTTGTCATAGATGTCTATGACCTTCTGGAGCTCAGTGCGGTCCTTCATTAGTTGCTCCCTTGTCCAGGAGTGTCAGTGGTTCCGGTGGATTCTTTTACAGGGGAGGTCATTTCTGAAAAATTAGCAAAAATTGTGTGTTAAAAGGATTTGAATTTGCAAAGATAACAAGTTTATTAAAAAAAGTTACATTATGTATGTGTTAATGTTTTTAGGTTTTAGTGGAATCCAAATGGTTTTTACTCCAAATGGTTTCAGGACCGTTTGGTTCCAGACGGTATTCTGGACCATTTGGTTCCAGACGGTTTCAGGACCGTTTGGCTCCAAACGGTTTCAGGACCGTTTGACTCAAAACGGTAAAAACCGCGAGGAAGGTAGAACGTCGGGGTCATCGATGGTTGGCTAAAAAGGAGGCGAAAGTAGAAAAATATGGTGGTGACGCGTGCGTCGGCGGCTAACGAGAACCTCGTCGACGACACAATGGTGGTGACAATGAAAGCAAGGTGGATGTCAATCGCGGTGTGGTGACGGAGAAGATGGCAGTGGCAATGGTGTCGAACTGCTAGTGTACCTAGCTATGTGACGGTGACGCCAACAGCGAAGAACTCTGTGAAAACACACGGGGAAGATGGCGGTGTCGTCGGAGATGGTGGCAGAGAGAGCAGGCGTCACGAGTTGTGCGGGAGCGAGAAACGGAGGGGATGAAACAATGCTTGCGTGAGGGTTTAGGGAGTTCGAGATTTTAGAAGATGAAAAAGGGAGGGGTTGGGGTTATATTTATAGGATTTGGGGGGGACATTACAAATTCCCAAGGGCAAATAGTTTTGAGACTGTTTGGGGTCCAAACGATTTCAAGACCGTTTGAGTTCCAAATAGTTTCAGGACCGTTTGGGTTCCAAATAGTTTTGAGACCGTTTGGGTTCCAAATAGTTTCGAGACTGTTTAGGACCAAACGGTTTCAAGACCATTTAGGACCAAATGGTTTCAAGACTGTTTGAGCTCAAACGGTTTCGAAATCATTAGGTTAAGATTTAATTGGATTTTATATTTTCATGTTTATTTTTGTTATTTATGTGAATTTTATATTTTCAGATTAAAGATGATAAACCTAAATCAAACAAAGAGATTTAGAAAAAAAAATAAGCAAAATAAAAACGGTGATACTCCGATCTTGGGTTGCCTCCCAAGTAGCGCCTGGGTTTTACGTCACTGGCCCGACGAAAATCCTGTTTGGTTATGTCGATGCTGAGGGATCGTGGATCTCAATAGTCTGTCTTGATATTTTGTCTGCTGGTGTGTAGTATCTCTTCAATCTGTGGCCATTAACGGTCCGTTCTCCCCCATTATTGTCAAGGATGATGACTGCTCCAGTGGGGTAGATGTGTTTAATTGTGAATGGTCCAGACCACTTCGTGCGGAGCTTTCCAGGAAACATCTTAAGTCTGGAATTGAAGAGGAGGACCTTATCTCCGATAACAATGTCTTTTCTCTTGAGGTGGCCATCGTGCCACATCTTGGTTTGTTCTTTATAGATTCTGGCACTATGGTAGGTTGTCATTCTAAGCTCCTTAACTTCTTGTAACTGGAGTTGTCTGTATTCTCCAGCGCTTTTAAAATCAAAATTCAATTGTTTAATGGCCCACCAGGCCTTATGTTCCAGTTCAACTAGAAGATGGCATGATTTCCCATATACCAGTCAGAATGGGGTTGTTCCAATCAGTGTTTTATAAGCTGTGCGGTAAGCCAAAAGGGCATCAGGAAGCTTGGTGGACCAGTCGGTACGATGTCTATTGAATATTTTCTCTCAAATTGCTTTCAGTTGTCTATTCGAAACTTTGACTTAGCCACTAGTTTGTGGATGGTAAGGTGTGGCGACCTTATGGTTGACTCCATATTTTTTTAGGAGGGCTTCGAAGCTTCTTTCCATAAAATGGGTCCCTCTGTTGGATATGATAGTTCGGGGGACTCTTAATCTGGGGAAAATGATATCTTTGAACATCTTGATGACTGGCTTTGAATCGCTGGAAACGGTGGGTATAGTTTCTACCCATTTTGAGACATAATCCACAACGACCAATATGTAAGAGAATCCATAGGATGAGGGGAAGGGACCCATGTAGTCTATTCCCCAAACATCAAAAAGTTCAATTTCTTGCCACAAAGTGAGAGACATTTCATTCCTTTTAGTTATACCGCCAGAAAGCTGACATTTATTGCACGATCTTACAAAATCATAGGAATCTCTTGCTATTGTTGGCCAAAAGAAACCCGATTGTAGAACTTTCAGAGCGGTCTTTTTTGAACTCATGTGTCCCCCAGTGGGGCCAGAATGACAATGCTCTAAGACAGGAGTAATTTCCTCTTCTGGTATGCAGCGACGGAAAAGTCTGTCTGCACATAGACGAAAAACATAGGGTTCTTCCCAGTAGTATTGTTTAACATCATGGAGAAATTTCTTTTTATCGTGGTGAGAGGTGGAGGGATGGATGATTCCAGTAGCCAGATAGTTTACTATGACGGCATACCATGGGAATCCGGTGGTAATTTTCATAAGTTGGTCGTCAGGGAGGGAGTCTCAGATAGGTACATTGTCGTCGTCTTGACATTCGATGCGACTTAGGTGATCAGCGACGCCATTTTCCACTCCACTTTTGTCTTTTATTTCAAGATCAAATTCTTGCAGCATTAATACCCAGCGGATGAGCCTGGGTTTTGCATCTTGTTTCAGAATAAGATATTTGATGGCGGAGTGGTCTGTATATACTACGACCTTTGATCCAATTATATAATAATGAAATTTTTCAAAAGCGTAGATGACGGCTAAGAATTCCTTTTCAGTAGTAGTATAATTTTGTTGCGCCTCATCTAACATCTTGAATGCGTAGTATATTACATAAGGCTTTTTGTCTATTCTCTTCCCCAGCACAACCCCTATGGCATAGTCACTAGCGTCACACATTATTTCAAAAGATTATGACCAGTTAGGCGCTCTTAGAATGGGTGATGAGATTAGAGCATTCTTCAAAGTTGTAAAGCTATGTAGACATTTCTGGTCAAAGTTGAAATCAACATCCTTGGTCAATAGGTATGTCATAGGTTTTGCTATTTTTGAGAAGTCTTTGATAAATCTTCGGTAGAACCCGGCATGACCCAAGAAGGCTCGCACTCCCCTCATGTCTTTGGGCGGTGACAACTTTGAGATGACATCGATTTTTGCCTTGTCTACTTTGATTCCTCTTTCGCTTACTCGATGTCTGAGGACAACACCTTCGGTCACCATAAAGTGACATTTTTCCCAGTTTAGGATAAGGTTTGTTTCCTCGCATCTCTGTAGGACTTTACTTAGGTTGAGCATGCAGTTATCAAAAGAATCTTCATATACTGAAAAATCGTCCATAAACACCTCCATAATGGTTTCGGTTAATCCCGTGAACATAGCAGTCGCACCTTTGGAAGGTTGTGGGTGCATTGCATAGCCCGAAGGGCATCCTTCTGAAGGCGTATGTTCCAAAGGGATAAGTAAATGTCATTTTTTCTTGGTCTTCGGGGTGAATTGGGATTTGGTAAAACCCAGAATATCCGTCGAGGTAGCAAATTTTTTTTGGTGGGCTAGCCGCTCAAGGACCTCGTCAAGGAAGGGTAAGGGAAAATGGTCCTTCCTTGTTGATTTGTTCAATTTTCTATAATCAATTCACATTCTCCAACCAGTAATAGTCCTTGTAGGTACTAGTTCATTCTTATCATTTAGGACAACAGTGGTTCCCCCCTTTTTAGGGACCACTTGGACACGACTAACCCACTGAGAGTCAGAAATTGGATAGATAATACCCTCTTTCAAGAGTTTAAGAACCTCAAGGTGAACTACCTCTTTCAGATTTGGGTTCAATTTTCTCTAGTGCTCCCTCGAGGGTTTGAATTCTTATACCATAGGTAGTTTATGCATGCATAGAGTTGGGTTTATGCCTGTTAGGTCAGTCATTTTGTACCCAATTTCTTTCTTGTGCTTCCTTAGTTTAGTGAGAAGCCTTTCTTCCTGGTCATCAATCAGGGAGGAGCTAATGATAACTGGACATAATTTTTCTTCATCTAGGAAGACATGTTTGAGCCCAGTTGGTAGAGTTTTCATTTTGGGGGCTTTGGGTACTTCTGTTGTCTCTAATATGGAGATAGATTGCAGTTCTTCAAAAGTGGCTTTTGGGGCTTTGTCAGCTTGCTCCAAGTATCGCAGGCATTGATGAACTAACTCATTGGTTGAAAATTCAGCTTCCGGATTTATTAGATCATCCTCTAGGGCATCTTCTAGTTCTGGATTTGCTTGCTTGAGTTGAGACATTTTATCAATAGCTTCAAGCAGAAAAACCTCTTCATGGATACTAGGGCTCTTCAGGCTGTTGAAAACCATGAATTGAACAGTTTCTTTACCAAGCCTTAAGGTAATTGTGCCAGCCTCAACATCAATTAATGCTCTAGCTGTGGCGAGGAAGGGTCTACCGAAAATTATCAGGCACCTTAGGTCTTCTTTTATATCCATAATGACGAAGTCACAAGGGACATAAGAGTCCCTCCCCACTCTTACTGGAATATCTTCAATGATTCCCAGGGGTGTAGTAATGGTGGAATCAGTGAGTTGGATGGTCATTGATGTAGGCAACAAGTCTGTAAACCCCACTCTTTTGCACATGGAAAATGGCATAATTGATATGTTGGCTCCCAAATCGGCTAATCCCTTTTTACAAGTGTTCCCAATAGAGCATTGTATGCCAAAGGATCCAGGGTCCTGTTTTTTTGGAATTTTATTCAAAATGATATCAGAAGTGGTTTGGGCTAGCTTGACAGTTTCATGCTCCTCTGTCATATATTTTTTTGACAGCAAGGTCTTCAGGTATTTGGACCAGGCTGGGATTTCAAATAAGGCGTCGAGAAAGGGAATATCAACATAAAGTTTCTTCATTGCCTCTTTAAATTTCTGGAATCTAGAGTCTAGTCTGGTTTCCTTTAGCCTACCAGGATAGGGTATCCTTGGCTTATATTGTGGAACCTCTGGTTCTTTGGGACCTTGTTCCTTTTATTTCCTTTCTTCAGCTTCTTGACCTGATTCTTCTATTGGGATGATTTTAGTTACATCCCTGTCTTCTTGATTAACTGAGATGGCTTCAGTAAGAGCACGACCAGACCTTTTTGTAACAACATTTAATTGTTCTGGTCTATGTTGATCGTGTCTTGGATTTGCTTTTGGCTGGCCAGCGAAAGTGCCCATTGGAGGTTTTAGCTGAGCTACTATCTGTGCTAACTAAGTTTCCACCACTTTCTGCTGGGCTTGTTGGTTAGCCAGCATGGTTTGTTGTGATTGCAGCATTTGCCTTATCAAGGACAGTTCATCAGTCTGCTGTGGTGGGGCATTCTTTTGTTGGAACAGAGTGAGTTGTTGCTGCCCTTGAGGTGGTTGTTGTTGAGGTGTTGGCAACTGAGGTTGTTGCGGCTGTTGCAGCTGAGTTTGTTATAATTGCGGGTGCAGAGGAGGGTGAGTATATTGGTAGTATGCAGAGGGATTTCTTGGGTAGTTGGATCTCTGGAAATTATTTCTAAAATTCCCTTGATTTTGGTTGTATTTTCTTTGAAATCCTGGTGGTAGTCTGTTGGAGGATCCACCTTGTGTTTGATGTTGTGGGTTAGTAGTTCCCGCAGGATTTCCATATTGAAAACCAAGATGATTTCTCAGTTGATTTGGATTATAGTAGCTTGTCCTGGTATAGAATGAATGGAATTTACTTGTTCTGGCATCTGATCCTCAGGGTGTTCAATGATGAACTCATACTATGGTTGAGGTGGTTGCAAATCCATCATTACATTGTACAGGAGACCACATGACAATGTGGGATGATCTGATGCATGACAGGCCTCGCAAGTTCCTGTGACTGCTTTAGCTTGTTGGGGGTTCTTCTTTCTGTCATACTCCCCAAATGATGCTTCGAGGTCTTGTTGTTTGTTGGCTATGGTTTTCAAAGCTTCGGCTATGGCTTTCATTTTCGTAGATTCTTCAGCTTTACAAACCTTTAGAACTCCTCCTGTGGTCACCCTCCCCCAATTGGATTGATTTTCTGTTCTAAGAGTGACGATTCTCTAGGCGTCTTCGTAGTTCTTACTCATAAAGTTTCCTCCAAAAGAGGAATCTAAGAACTTTTTAATTTCATCACTTACTTCCCTGTAAAAAGTTTCTATGAGTTGATTTTGTGAGATTCCATGGTGAGGGCATTTCCTCAAGAGTTCTTTGAACCTTTCCCATGAGTCATCCAGTGACTCTCCCGGTAGTTGAAGGAATTGGTTGATTTGTCCTCTGATTTGGTAAGTTAGTGAATGGGGGAAGAATTTCTCCAAGAACCTCTCTTATAAGGGAGCCCGGGTGGTGATTGGCTCCCCATCCAAAGAATTGTACCAGCTTAGTGCTCTTCCAGACAAGGTGAAATTGAAGAGTCTAAGCATGACTGCATCCATGGTTGTTCCAGCTTATGGTACCAACCTGCAAAGAGCTTTGAACCTCTTCAAATGGTCCATGCAGTCATCTCTGACACTTCCAGAGAATGAGATACCCTACATTATTTGGATCCATTGTATCCTAATCTCAAAATTAGGAGTGTCAGTGAGTGGTGGTTGGACTGGATGGTTGTCTTCGTAGTTCTTGGGAATAACGTAGTCCCTTAGTTGCTTGCTCCTTATCAATAGTTGTGCAGCAGCCTTGGCTGCTTCATTCTCGGCACGGGTGCGGGCTTGCTCCTCAGCTCGTACTTCAGCCTGAACTTGGGCATGCATTTCGGCGATGAGTTGCGCTCGCTAGGCTGCTATGGCAGCGCTGATTCTTTCCATCACTAGTGCAGCTTGGCGTTGATCTTTGGCCATTTGTCTGGCTCTTTGATGATTAAGTCTAATGAGACGATGGAAACTTCTCTCTACCTCAGAGTCATACACTGGATTAGGGGAGAATCCGAGATTATGCGATGGTTGCATACACGTCTTCTACTTGAGTAGAGGAAGAACAAACTTTTTAGATGATACGGGAGATATGATGAACTCAAGAGAATATGGAGTAATATTAAAGAAAAAGTGTAAAACCCTAACCAACTAGCAAGATGATAAATGAAATTAAAACATTCTATTGTCCCTGGCTATGACACCAATTTTTTATGGAGCTTCCACTTACGTGGAGTTACGTGCACCACTAAAAATCCTAAAGATAGTAAATCTTTTAGGTTTAGCCTTGCTTATACTAGATTAAAAACTCCACCCACGTATGTTAGGATATGTGGAAGTCTTATCGTAGTATAGTTAAGGATCAAATCCACAGGACAACGGTCTTGTTAAGATCAACAAGATGGAAAACATTATAGTTTCATTTAACTCCTTAAAAGTTGGCATTTAGATCAAGAGTTGGTTTGGTTGTTTAAACTAAGTGCAAGTAAAGTAAAAGCAGGAAAGTAAATATAAGGTTGTAAACAATGTTAAGAAACCACTAGGATGTGATCAGCTTTCACCACCACTACACATGGATCAAAACATACGTCACAATAACTTGGCTTGCAAAGAAAAGAGTCTAAACAGTTAGTATCTTTGTAGGCTTAGCTTCCTTTCGGATAACCAACTACGAGAAACATGGAAGTGTTGCAATACCAACCATCCCCAGACGAATGGTCACTTACTTTGCATCACTCCCCTCGCAAAGTGTGTTCCTCGACCCGTCAAGGTTGTACTTTCATACGTCAACTGATTCCATTTCATAGTATGAAAGTACAACGATGGAGGTGAGTTTACTCCACTTCTTGAGAAACACTCCTAGATACCGAACCAAACATATGGCGACTACATACAATCTGGAACCAACAAACAGTCAATATTTGAATCTAGAAGTATAAGCATAGACAATTTGCACTAAAATATAATAGATAACACAAGTTGGTGATCAAGCAACTAGCATTCATTAAATGATTGATGTTGAACTGGAAAGATAGTGTTTTTCTATTGAAAACTCAAGAATTACAATGCATGAAATGAAAATATGGGTAGCGGGGCTACTCCCCGCACCCTAGTGTATAAGACTACTCGCTCATGGCAAGAACAAAGAAGGGGGCGAGAAGAGAGAGAGAGTGTGTCATTTCCACAAATAAGGGAGGAAGGTCGACCCCTTGGAGAGAGATAGCAACGATCTTCACACTTCATAGCTTGCTTGATGATGAATCCTTCTCTTCCCACCTTCTTTGTTAATGAGAGAGAAAGTATCTTGGAGATGGAGTATGGATCTCTGACTGGCAGCCTCGGGGCAGTGGGTGAAGGATGGAATGGCTCTAGAATAATAGAGACAACCTTTGGATGTCTGAAACTTCCCCCCTTGTGAGGACCCTTCGGGTCTTATTTATAGGATTTGAGTGGAACTCAAACGGTTTGGGAGATTTGTGCCCAAATGGTCATGAAGACCGTTTGGACTCTCTCTCTCGGTTTGGAGACCATTTGGATTCTCTCAGTTTAGAAACTGTTTGAGTCCTCATGGTTTGGAACTCTTTGCCTTTATTCGGTCTTGAGACCGTGTGATGTCCATTTGGTCTTGGGACCGTCTGGTGTCCATTCGGTCTTGGGGCCGTCTGGTGTCCATTCGGTCTTGGGATCATTTGGTGTCCATTCAGTCTTAGGAATGTTTGGTGTCCATTTGGTCTTGGGACCGTTCGGTGTCCATTCGGTCTTGGGACCATTTGGAGCTTTTGTAAATTTTTTGTACTTTTCTATAAGAAGTGAAAAGGAAAAGTTAATCTAATGATATATTTACAAAAATGTACAAAGTTAAAGATTCTATCTAATTTAACTAAGAAAGAGTATGGAAAACTAAGGAAAACTAGTAAGATAACATCACAAAATGGGAGGTTATCAAAGATGGATGGGAATGGTAGGAAATGGGTGAATGGTGGTGGCAAATGATGGTAGATGGAAGTAAGTCAAAGGGATGGACGTAGGATGAGCAATGCAACCTTTTTTGGACTTTAGAACTCTCCCATGGGGCTTTGGGAACCAAATGTACGCCGAACCCCTCTCCATGTAGCGGGGGGGATATTTATAGGTGAAGGTAGGGTGTATGTGATAGGTGTTCGCTACACCTCCAGTGGTCGCTACCCTTGGTTCTTGGTCCGTCCTTGTTGATTGTAGTAGCCAAGACAGGCGTAGTGGTTGAGAAGGATGTTGCGGGTGAAATAGGTGTAGCGGTCGAGACAAGTGTAGTGGTTGAGATAGATGTTGTAGAAAAAATAGGTGTAGTAGTCGACATAGGTGTACCAGTCAAGATGTATGATGCGGGTGAAACGGGTTTGTACATCGTAGCGATCGCTACCCCCTTTATCCTTGGTTTGACCATGTCAGGCTCAGCACGGCCATGCCGAGTGTAGCGGTTGCTACAATCTTGCTGCGGTTGTGGTTGTAGCGGTCGCTACATCTTGGAGGTCATAGTGGTCACTACAGTTGTAGTCGTAGCGGTCACTATGGATGTTGTTGTTAAAATATATGTAGCGGTCGCCACTTTTATTCCTGATCTGACCGTGTCGGGCTGGGCCCGACCGGGTCGAGAGGGAGAAAACTTGGAGAATCGATGTCTTTTCAAGTTTGGTGCATGCATGTACCGAAATTGGCTATTTGATCAAAAAGATATAAATTATCAAAGGATAATAATCTAGAGTTATTTTTGGCATATTGAGTCTATAATCAGCACATAACTATGAACAAATACTTAGTATAAATGCCTGAGTTTGGGTGTTATCAATGTCAAACTGTCAAAATCTACATGCATCATTGGATCAACCAGTTTAAGTCAGGTTTGGGTGATGAAATTTACCATCCACAAAAAAGAACCAGATCCATACCTACCCATTTAGTTAGAGGATTTCATGGGTGGGCCAGGATCACTCACGGGTGGCCTACTTAACTACATGAATTACACTAAAGCAAATATAATGATCCACTACTGCTTAAAACATAAATAGTGATATACTGTTTCCAATTAATTGTTAATGAGTTCCAATCTAAACTTCAAATTTTCTAACAAGAACTGATATCTAAGAGAGAGAACATAGGAAACTGAATCCACACCTATGACATTATCGAATTGTTCTATTAAAATTTATATGTATTTGTACTACAACTTACTAACCGTGGATCCTAGAGCATAATTAAAGTTAGAGGAATTTAATTATACAGAAATAATTTTACCCCAAAAAGAGGTATGTAGTTTAATGGATGTAAAAAAATGAATAAAAATGTTTTACTTTGATAGCGACAATGTATGGTAGTCAATTATTTTTGTGCTAAATTTCACAAAAAGCTACTAGAGAATTGTCATTTTTTTATCATGAGAGTAGTAACATACGAAGCATTTTTCCATTGAATATATATTATATGAGCACCTAGAGGTTGACCCAACACGCTAGGTCAATTATGGGTTTCTCTTTGTTCTACTCGTTTAGAATTGTATCTTTTTGACCCACACTTACAAGACTCAAACCCACTACAACACAATCCAGACCCTATCCACCCACCCGCTTGACAAGTCCAACAATCACAGAAATTTCACCTAAAGTTTATGAGCTTCATGGATGCAAGTCATTCTTATCACATTTTTTCCTAAGAATTCTTGAATTATATGAACATATTATTTTTTGGATGATTTTATGTAGAAGTTTTCAATAAATTCAAATAGTTTTAGTGTTTGAATCAAAATTATCCTTATCAAGCAAATTTCATGCTCTACTATCAACACATTTTTCTTGAGTTTTTTTGTATTTGTGAATAAATTATTTTGTAAATGATGTTCACATGTCGATGATCAATTACTCAAAATTTCCTTGATGTTATAGTTCAGATTATCCTTACCAAAACTTTCATACATCTATTGCAGTTCAATGGAATTGACTATAAATGGGTTTACTGTGATTCTACAACTATTACATAACCAACTTTTATTTGAGATGTGTAATTCATGTTAGTATAATATATTAGTATCTAAGGTATTCATGTTTATTTTTAAACTCACCAAGGTGATATATTTATAAAGTGGTTGTTTGATGATAAACTCTAATTGGCCCTAAGTTCACATTATTTATGTAATGTCACCGAATAAGAATAATTTAAAGATTGTTCAAGTATATGTATATGAACCGAATCATAACAAAGTGAACCATTCCATAAATAACATGGGTTATATTACATACATCAATATGTGATGGTTGAAATGTACTTACTAACTATAGAGATCAAAATGAAGTATTTGTATTTGCATCTACAGAGATGCATAGAACTAGTCATAGTGTAATCTTCCTTATCTAGTTAGAAAGGTCTCAAGGTAAACCAAATATCCTAGTGAGGAGATAAGAATCCATTCTCATTATGTTTAGTGTAGTGTGCCAACACCTTTGTGAAACCACTACAATAGGTTAATTAGTAGGCCAAAGTACCTTGACACCTCACTTGAGTACCCATATTGCAAGTATGTCCCGTTTGTTACTTGACAACATTTTAGACATCGATGATAGATGTGGCAATTCCTATGAAATGCCAAGGACAAAGTTAGTAGTCTAATATCCATATTTTTTATCATTAGACTTATATTGTGAGTCCTTTGTTCACATAGAGACTTTTGCATGAGCAATACTCCTCATATATATTATATTGGTAGTATGCCTTGAGATCCAGTCATATGATGATTGTAATGTTACACTTTGTAATTAATTTTATTATTAATAAAGTAAATTGCAATTATTACGTTTGTTTCAATATTAAAATGAATATCTATAATAATAATATCATAAGAATATATGACTCAGTGACATGTGCTTTTGGGTTGATGACATGAACAGGATATCATGTGTATGCTAAGAGTATCCATTCTTATCTAGGACCCTAGTTAGTTATTATTGTGAAAATTAGTATACCATTAATACATTAAGACTAATATGTGTGTTGATAGATATTAGAAATAAAGTTAAACACATAGGTACTTACTATGAACAAGTGAAATAGATAGACCCAACTTGACTATTATACATGGAAACTATATGTGACCGTCACAATCATATCTCGACATGAAGTGGTGATTTGGTCCTTAGGCCTAAAGTGACTACCATGGTCACATGTTTTTCAGTATACTTTAACAATACTTAACATGAGCTTGAATAAGGGTTTCCATATAGGTGATGTTGGGTGCACTATGACACCTATTGTTTGTTAGTTATGCATATAGAATTTTTAGGTCCTACTAGAGTGATATCTTGTCCACTTAATGAGTGAGACTATGAAAGGAATAGGCATAGCCATGTGAGTTGATATATGAAATTGAGCTCATATATAGTTCAAATAGTATACTCTAGATCAAGGAATACATTTAATTTTTAAGAGGATGATGTTTTTATGCCTCGTATTCAATCTGGATAACAGAGAAAAAGGAATTATACAATCATTGTAATAGTAGTCACAACTAGGTTAAAGTTGTTGTTCAACTTCTCTATTACTTGGGTGGAAATGAAGTCTTGCTAAATACCAGTCATGGCTTGTGAAGTCATAATATGATTATAGACATCACTAACAATGCAATTTGGAGCCAATAGGGTCACACACTTAGGATGCACAGGGAAGATGAGTATAATCATGAACACATTTTTAATTAGTTACTTAAAAAATTCGCTAATAAATTAGATCAATTACTAGACTAACTGTAAGACTAGTTTATCAATTATAAAATTCAATTAATGGACTAGATGGATGAGTCGATCAACTAGAAAGTATTGGTTGATTAGGATGAGATCTAGCCAACTGATTGTTTGGGAAGTCCAATTGGCTGACTGGACTACATGATTAAGTCAGCTAGTTTATCCAAAATGTATTAATGTAGTCCAGTCACCTGACTAGATTGGGCTAGTTTCCCGACTGGCTATCTATGAGTGGGCTGCTAATATATAGCGCATTGCCTTTTTATTTTTAGGTTTTATATAAAAAATCTTGCTTCCTTGGTTCTCCTATTTAAAGGGGCATGACAACTAGGCTTTGGTGACATTGTTTGAAACATGAACCATAGATGTCATTACCCAAATAAGAGAGAGAAGGAGAGGAGGTGCCATACTAGCACATTGTCAACAAAAAGACTGATCCCTCCCTATTAGCTTTAGGAGCACGATGTAGAATTCTTGTCTTCCACGTGAACTACATAGAGATGCAAGCATATTAAGATTGTATTGGGAGAATGTCATTGACATATTCTTCATGTCTACATTCCTCGTGAGCAACATAGACAGATCTACTCTATGCCGAGGTATATCTCACATAGCCTCCTACCTATTATGTTGTTATTGATGAGATCCTTGTTGGATACATGGATAAAAATGTATTACTTTTGTTGCACCTTTCGCCTCCACTATAGCCATCAGATTCTAGGAATTAATGTATGAAAATAAAGTATTTTCAAAGTTTATAGTTAGTTGAACATATATTGTATTTTTTATTAAATCATGTGAAATTTATATATGTTTTATATACTTAGTATACCTTGAATACTAGTTGTTTTTTGGTATAATTGTCATGAAATCCTAAGATGTATACTAGATTCTAATTTGAATTGCTCAAAGTCAACTAACCATTTATTATTTGTTACTTTCTGATCAACTAGTTATGTATTTAATTATGATTGAGAGAGTAGAATTTCATGATCTAGTATCTCATGCTCAACTTAAAAGTATATTTAGATTATAATTAGTTATGGAAAGAATATTTTGGTACATTTTTTCACTAGACTTTGATCAAATAAGCATGTTGTTATGATACATATGTTATAGTATTATGGTATTTCAATCATACAGGTCTTGGGTATGATGATAATTACATGAGAGAACTATATTCCTATTTACATTTCTTTTCTTACATAAAAAGTGCAATAAATGTTGCAGTTAGTTTTCTCCTTAACAATTGTAACGTTATTTTCATTTTAGTGAAGCAAGGTGTACACTTTGGTCACTTTGTACTTATACTTCTTTATATTTGTTCAATAAGCTTTTATATAAAATATATATAAATACAAGTGTTGCTTATTTTACTATAACTATTAGATTTATTTAATAAACCCTTGTTCACTCTAACCCAATGTCAGTGGGTTGACGTCACCACAACTAAAATGGATTTCAAATTATTCATCACATGCATATAAAATGTTAAGGTTAGATGGAATCATATTAGAACAAGTACTTATTGACACCAAATATATAAAAAAGTAACTACATTTGAGTTCTATACAAAAGTTTTGATTTCAACTACTTCGATTACTATTCATTCATTAGTTTCATTTCATATTGTGTTTATCATGATTGTCATCATTATCGTCATAAGATACATGTATTGTAACATCCCAGGATTTGAGGCCTCGGATAACACACTCTTAAAAGGAATGATTGGACTAGCCATATCACTAAAGTGCACCTCCTTTTCAGGAAGCTCATCTCTAAAGAACTCCATAGTTAAGCGTGCTCAACTTAGAGTAGTACTAGGATGGGTGACCAGTCGGGAAGTTTATCCTGGCGTCAGTGTAGACAAAGTGCGCAGTTTTAAGGCTAGTGGTGGTCTATGGGGCCAGTCGTCATTTTTGAAACTCTACTAGAGCCTTGGGCAGTGTGCCCGGGCGTTACAAATGGTATCAGAGCCGATTCCCCTCCAGTAGGTGGGGCCCGCAATGGCATGTGGCATGCCAGTCTTGAGTTGTGCGGTCCAAGCATGTAGGAAAGGGATGTTCATGGTTGACGTAGCCACCCTTGCGTTGGTATTCCGTGATCGGGAGCTGGGTTCCCATGGGCCATTGTGGGTTTGCATTGAAATGGGGTCAGATTATGAGGCCATATAGTTGAGCCTTGACGAGGACATCAAAAGTCTAAGTGGGGGAGATTGTAACATCCCAGGATTTGAGGCCTCGGATAACACACTCTTAAAAGGAATGATTGGACTACCCATATCACCAAGGTGCACCTCCTTTTCAGGAAGCCCATCTCTAAAGAACTCCATAGTTAAGCGTGCTCAGCTTAGAGTAGTACTAGGATGGGTGACCAGTCGGGAAGTTGATCTTGGCTTGTGCGTCAATGTGGACAAAGTGCGTAGTTAAGGCTAGTGATGGTCTGTGGGGCCAGTCGTCATTCCTGAAACTCTACTAGAGCATTGGGTAGTGGGCCCGGGCGTTACATGTATTGTCAACAAAATGCAGAAATAACATTGAATTAGGGTTAGGTTTTAAAAAACATGGATTTATTTTTTATGAATATATCACATAATTTAATATTTTAGATTCCTATATTACCCCTAGAGAAGTTCAGACCAAAGTGATGTTTTTTAAAGTAATCATGATTAGACTACACATTGAGGTTTGACAAACTAAAACTTAACTGCTTTAATTTACTGGGTAATTTTAGTGTTTATATTCTATGATTATTTATCAAAGTAATTATTTGGGATTTTTTTCTATTGGATTGATTATTAGATAGTCAAGATAGTTCAAATTTACAATTTTTGAAAATTATATGGTCAAGCCCTTCCCACAAATACCCTAAACACTTACTTAACATGAAGGAATGAGAGTTATGATATTTATGAAATTTACATTTTATAGGATCAGTAGAAATTGGATCACAATACAACAACGGAGTTTTTTTCATGACAATGCCAATGGCATGCCCTCTATCTTATTGGTTTGTAGATCCTTAGTGGGAACCAACTACGCACACACGAGGTCCATCTTATCCTCCTCATCTTGTATGAGAGATGCCATAGAGGAGGTGATGTGGCGAGTAAGAGGATGTCCCCAACACATCCTCAATGTGATGCACTGATCATGTAACATATCATAATCTAGATATCATCCCTCACATTTTTTACTTTATGTTACAATTAGTTGTAACCCCTTAAACATGTATTAGATGGTCATACATGTCTTAGTATTGAGCTAGATCTCATATAATGAATAAAATATATATCATGGTATACATGCTGGCTTAATTTGCGTAATAATAATTTATGTGAATACTTTTTTTTTAAATATTTACTATTTATTGGAATATGCCTAAATGTTTAGATAAATAATAATAATAAAATAGATTTTATATTATTGACAAGCCTAGTTTCTTAATTGAAATATATTAGGCAAAATTTGGTTTCATTGAATATTATTAAAACAATTATATTAATTTTAAAATAGTTAACCCTCTCAATTGTAACTAATACATTAACATTTAACTTAAATTTGGAGGCATAACTCATTTACTAAATTTAGTATACATTCAAAATGACATTTCCCTGTAGATAATTAAGTACTTTAATTATCTTAAAACAATAATCTACTATTTTATTTATGTCATAATTCCTCATGTACTCTCTTCTCAAGATTGTTGGCCAAAATATTTATAGGTATCTAAAAATGTACAAAATGATGAAATTTAAGTTTATTAAGTCTATTATATTTCCTATAAATAATTCATATGATTAATACATTAAATAGTTTAGGATTGGTAAATATATTGAAGAATGAATTGAGTCTTATGCCCATCAAAGGTCCTATACTAACATAGATGTTGTTATCCTATTTTGTGACCTTACCTTAACCAAAATACTAAATTCACATTTTATATAAATTTTTCAACCTCTAATCTACTATCCTCCCAGTTTTGGTCTCGATCAGACTTCATTTACCCATTCATTTAACTACTTGAATTCCAACCTTTCATGGACCCAATAGTTACATGTAGTTCCATTGTCCATTAAATTCATTCTCCCCTCCATGCAACACCCTCCTCTTAATTGCACTCCCCTACGGCATAGGTAATAGCTATTGATCCTCTTCATCTACTTCTCTCTCTTTCTCTTCCTCTTCCTCTTCTCTCCCTCTCCCTAGTTTCCATCTCTTCAGCTTCTACCTTGCACCAGCCACCATGTCTACAAGACATGGATGTCACCCGCATTGGCCACCTTAGGGCATCACTTGGAGCCTAGTAGTGATCACCACATACTCTTATAGACATAAATAGGCCTCAAAACCTCCCCATTCACCATGAAACCTATTCATATATGGCCCACATCTTCCTCCACATAACATCCACTCTCAAATGCACTGCTTTAAGTCCATAAACTTATCCGACATGAAACACCATTGGCAATGAAAATTGGGATATGCAAACATATCTAGACCATTGGCCTTGACTATGACAAGAATCCAAGGAGAAAGTCATGTCCTAAAATTGAACCTCGATTATAGTAGTGTGTCTTCACTTAGCAAGAAGGATCTACAACGAGCATGGAAGGAAACTTCCAACTTGTGGCATCCAATGGCCACTAAAACTAACTATGATGTCTACATAACTCTAAAGCTTAAATAGGATGAGAGATACCCATCGAACAATATCTGATTTGACTCCAAGAAATTATAGAACAACAAGAATCCTACCTCAAACATGGGAGCTAGTCATGGAATCGATCCCCGATGATCATCTAAACACATGACTTAAAGTCAAGTCTCCACAGATTCTATACAAACTAGTAAAGTAGTTAGGATTAGTAGGGTTCTAATGAATGTTATTAATAGGAAACAAGATATGGAAGGGATAGTAACTACTGAGAAAGTTTGATTGATCGATCCCACATACGTTATCATATCTAAGTCTCTTTTAGCATATCAATATTGTAAAGTGGAGATCCAAAATTTTTGTAGATGTTGGTCAGACTATAGATGAGAATGAAACATTTAATATAAATTAGGTAATTGAATTATTTCATGGCCTATTAATCACATTTCTTCCTGACATATTAATTTATACATGTTGTTGTCACTTTGTTATAGAAAATTAGATAAGATCTAAAAATTCTACAAAGTTATACAGTTAACGCAGATTATACCAGTACATGTATTATGATATACGCCTACATACATAAGTTTATATATATCAACAAATATTGAATACCTAATATCAGTATTAGTGTTCATTGTATCTTGAAAAGGCTATTAGTATATAAAGAATACACTAGATACAAGTTCACTCCATATTCAAGGTATTTGTCTACAAAACATAAACAAGAGTGATCAGTCTGTCACAACCTTATTTGCATCGTAAGTATTTGTACAATACGTTATGAAAATGTGATATTAGAGAATAATGTGTAACTACATGAAGGAAACTAGAATTAAAACAACCTCTTGATCACAAAGAAAAGCTATCATGATTATCAAACATGGTTGATATATTACCTTAATGTTTGTCAAATATAAACCCTAGACACAAAAAGGAACCTAGAACATATGTTAATATATATGTACCTCGTCCTATTTTGAATCAAATGCAAACAAAAAAAATAATGTATAATTGAAAGTGATTTAATAAACATATATATGAATGACTTTGTACCACCCCACTTTTCACAACATAAATATATCACTTAGCAGAAGAACTTTACTCAAGGGGGTGTCACATATATGATAATATCTACAATTTGAATAAATGAAATGCTTGCATTGGTTGAAATCAGATTCATACATAGTTCATGACAAAACAAATCTACGTCAAGTTTATCTAATCTACTTTGATAACAATATTATACATAATGTAAAAGATATCTAAAAAGATTGGATTGGTTTGGTAAAAGGCACCCCACTAGGTATTTTCTTCTTGAAGATTTCTTGAGCTATTCCTTGCATGTCGAAAAGCTTCTTCCTCCTAAGCTTGCTCCCTACCTGCGGGCATCACACCCCCAACCATATATAAAACCAATGGTAAGTGGAATTGAACATATTATAATCTAAATAAAGCATGTAAACTGAAAATAAACTTTAAACATTAAACATTGAAAAAGGGACACATTTGTTTTTAAATTATGTCTTTTCTTTTGATCTATATAAGGATCCTCGGGTTGCACAGAAGTGCATCTTATCTTATGCACTGAAGTGCCTCTTGGGTTGCACTGAAGTGTCTCTTCTCTTATGCACTGAAGTGCCTCTTAAAGTTTTCTCTGAGAGCCTCTTAATGAGGACCTTATATACTTTTAACATTATCTTTCTCTTAGAAACTCTTTCTTTACTATTAAATCTTTACTTTTAACATTATCTTTCTCTTAAAAACTCCTTTACTATTAAATCTTTATTTTGACTTTACTCTTAATGTACATGAACATGATACAATAACATGGACAGTAAAAACATAACATTTGATTCATCACAAGTTCACTGACTTTAAGCAATTGAAATAGATAACACATTCATAACATTCATTACATACATACATAAAATCAAAAAATAACTATTTTCAATTAGCATGGACCACTTACCTTGTAAAATCCCAAATTTTAAATAAAATAAAGTTATGGTCTTCATTTTAAATTTCCAACTATAAAATTTAAAAGTTGGACTTCAACGCAACTTTCCCCAACTATTGAATTCCTTATGTGAAAGAGAGAAGACAAAATATGTTTTCTTTATTTCTTTATGATTAAATGAGTTTTATATACATAAAAAGAAAACTAACATTATCCTCTTACTTTTTCTCTCTCTTGTTTTTGAAAATGTTTAAAAGAAATATAAGGTAAACAGAAAAGACTTAGAATTCAAAAAAATACATGTAGAGTAGAAACCTTGGGCAAAAAAATCCCTTTTTCATTTATGACTTCTAATATAAGAGGAATGAATATATATATTCTCTTTTCCCTCTCCTCGATAACTCCAGAATCCTCCCCCATAAAGGAAAACCTAACTGTTAATGGAGTTTTGCTTCAAATATGAACTACATATAAGCTTTATAGGTCACTAGTTAATTGGAAACCCTTTTATATAATTTTAAGTATATTAATCAATCAACATGTATATTAAAGTGAACGTTCATTAATTGATCATTAAATTGGGAAAGTAACTTCCTTAAAATGTTCTAGACTCCAAAACACGCTTGTGGTTGATATTTTAGTTGTTTATCAAGATATATCGAGATCATTTTTTTGAAGTTAATAACATTTGTATTTGATTCGTTTAGTTCATTTTATCATATACTAAGTTGAATCTATGTGACCACATTTATATGAATTAGTAGTATTTATGAGCTTTCATGAAAAGATGAGAAATTAGTTAGGATCTTAAAGAAATTTTATAGGAATTTATGCCCAAGATTTGAAGAGAACATATGAAGAATGTGACTTGTAGACATTTAAGAGGGAGGTATTAGTTCTAATTGCTTGTAGCAAATAAATTAGTACTCATTAGTTAACTAGGACATCCGAATGTCTCTTTGGTGACTAGAATATCTAAGAGAAAAAGTAATGGTAGCGACGAAGGTAAAGAACAGTTTCCTTATTAGCATAAAACGACCGCAATTCAAGGACGAAAAAAATATAAAAAATAAAAGCATCCTTGAATTTAGAAGAAAGTTATTTTGTCTTTTGATTTTGATTGTTCGTATGAACACATAAATTAGGTTTCCAATTAATTAAATTTGAATTATAGAGAAACTAGGTTTCCTGGTTTGTTAATTTTGTAATTGCAATTGAATTTGGGAATTCTTATTCATCCAAATTTCCTTTCTCAACGTCTCCCTGACGAACATGGACTCGTAACATTCTATCCATCCCGACATCCATATGTATATAGCTATCTAAAAAGGGTGGATGAGACGGCAAAAACTCACGACGACTTCTAGGCCAGTCCGATAGTCTCAGCGCCTCTATTCGATTGTAGCCTTCGGTACCCTCAACCTCACCAATAAACCTCCAGCCACGCACATCAGGAGACGAGGTCGTGGTGGATCCATACACTGGTATTAAACGTGCTCGGTTCATCAGGGGGTTCGCCATCGACGGTTCTAGGTGTCCAGGCAATTTTCTAGACCTAAGAACCACCCTCCACATGGTTGGTGTGAACCGACCTGCTTGCCATCCAGTTAAAGACTTCCCAATGGCGCTTTGTTCCAGTCAGGGGAGCTGAGACTCCTCTCAAGCAGTTGTGGATGAGAGCGACGTAAGGGGGCGTTGGGCCCTATTTGTTGAACGACGGGTCACGGACAGCAAGGCTTCGTAGGCATGTTACGAGGTCTAGAGGAGCTTCTCACCATCGTGATCGGATACTGCCAGGAAGTGACCTCTTCGTGTCTCGCAGAATAGGGGAGTAAGCATTCCATTCTCACGTCACTGGAGAAGAAGGGGACATTGTGCCCCATTTGCGAGATGACTGGCCATGGGCTGCATACGACACGGTCGTGCTTTCCTTCACGGATGTGTTTAGTGTTATAGGCGTTGGTTTTGTACTAAGCATCGACGCGTTTTCCGCCACGGTCGTGCTTTCCTGCACGGTCGGGTTGTTTGTCACATTAGGCGGCAGTTTTATCCAATAACCGACGTTGTATGTCTTTGATGACGGTGTTCTATAAATAACCGACACTTATATTTTAATTTTTTTTTCTTATCAGTTTGCAGGCCTATTATGGCTGGTCAGCAGGATGAGAACCTGCAGTTCAGTTTTCTGAACTGCAGGTTTACGACATCCATTGATATCAGCCTACAAACAGGCCACAAACTTGCAAAATCAACAAATATACTTTTCACACAAGTAGATACATTCAAACATCAATTCAATTCTCACATTCACACATGTAGAAACATTCAAATACATGTAGAAACATTCAGACATGTATAAACATTCAGAAATATTCATTTACAAAATATCATTCAACATCGCTATCAGCATCCTAATTATATCTTACAATCGCCACTGCTTGTATGCTTTTGCCCATTCTTCTCTTACTTCATTTAATACTTCCATCGTATATGGAGCATGTAGATCTTTTAAGCGTTTACCTATAGTCTGGTCAGTTTTAAATACCTGCAAAGAGAATGATGTATATATATAAGTAATAATATCAAAATAAGATTGATATATTTCATACTAACTAATGAGACTATATATAATACCTCATGTATGATATTGATGTCCAATGCGGCATATTGGATAATCATCTTCATAATTTGCATCACATAGTATGTGCATGCCTAGCCGTTGTCTTGTCTAGCGCACTATAAATTGAAACATACAAAATATTAAAAAATACAACTAAGCACTGTTCACATAAATAATATATACATAGGAGTCGGGAACTTACTTTTACGTTCTCCCAAATTATTGGCTGGTTCTTTTTCCTTGGGACCTTTCCTCCAACATTTTTGAATGCATCTAAATCCCTACATGTTAATATAACACAGTAAATTGCATAATTAAATAGTAATGTAATAATAGATGTTAACGGATATAAAAATGAAATATTTTTCACCAGAATAATGACATTCTCATTACGTGTCCAATTTTAATATTCAATGTACTCCCCGCAGGATCTAGATAATAAACAGTGAACGTCCCAGGGACAATAACTAGTAACTCCCAATGCCTACCGCTAGAGGTAAAAAAAGTTAAAAATTAATAACTCAAAATCCACAATAAAAATGTAATTTTCTTAAGTCCAAATTATAAACAAAGTAAACTTACCTGACATTGAATGGAGCTATTATTATCGTCTTCTTTTGCTGACCGAAAATTGTAAAAGCATCTATACAGTATTGTTGAACACTATCAGGGTCTTTAGCTACCATACTAATCAATGATGGAATCAAAAATCCCACATGATCAAATGCAAATTGTTTGCATTGATCTTCGACTAAGTAGCTGCAAAACATGTATTACATATGCATTAATATATAAGAAACCAGATCACCGGATCATACATAAGGTATATGGATGTATAAACAAGATCTCACCTTATCCATGTCTCTATCATTGATATATTCAGCCAATCATACATAAACAGCTCAATAATATCTTATATAAATAAAGAGCTTTCGTATGATTGACCTGCATAATCCGCTTCTAAAAAAACAATTATAGGGCAATGTATATTATGTGCCCGTAGACAACATGCCATTCTCTTACAAGTAGGACCTAACGGGTATGTTAGGTCAGTTGGAACCCAACTTGGTAATGCAGGAAGTGGAGGTGGAGGCCTAGGTGCTCCGGATGTCTTCTTTTTAACCTGTATATATAATTTCAGATCAGTTGACCTCATATATACACTTTAACAATCTAAAGTAATGTAAATTTATCTTACAATTTCAGTAGTGTAAACAACATCTGCTTTGGGCCACAATATCACCCCACCTTCTGCCTCAGCAAGTGTATCAATATCCGGGTGGGGATATGGCAATGTAGCTTCCCTCCAATCGGGTAATACATGTATCGGGCTCACACGAACGTAGCCCTGTGGCATTGGAGTCCCGTGAAACGTTGCCCTAGGAAGGGACGGGTAAGCCTGTGCCTCTGCAACAACATAGTCTTGCATTTTTATGTGGCATGGCTTCAATGCCTACAAATTTATGTAAATAATATTATACATATATACATATCATCTTGAAAACATATCATCTTGAAAAGACTAGCTACAATATCATAAACAATACTTACAGTAGACGTGTTAGGCGGTGGTGGGTCTACAGGATTACTCTCAGTCTATACATCAGGAGAAGAGTAGGTCGCCATAAAGGTGTGTTAGGGTTTTTAGTCTTTTAAGTGAGGATATGATTCATTAGATATCTATTTTAGTCTTAATATCCTTGCATATTTAGTCACATAAGCCTAGATATGACTAGGTTACATATATATGTGAGTAGTAATATGCATTCCCTAAATTTAAGTGACATAAATATTTGAAACTAATCCCATTCTAAGTCTATAACTTCCTAAAATTTCAAGAATAATTTAAGCCTTAGAATGAAAATTTTCTTAAATAAAAATAGTTGACGGTTTTAATTTAATAACACCATGAATGAAGTTTCTTAAAAGATAATGAAGTGAGAAGAGTAATATAGGACTCAAAATACAATTTTCTTTCATATGGGCACCATGTGTTACAATTAACTCAAAGATGTAAATGTTGGTTTTCCTTTTCTCTCTCCTATTCTTGAAAATGTTTAAAAGAGATGAAAGAGAAAGAGAACACTACTACAGAAATGGCTTATAAAGTCACTTTTCCAGGTGTCGGTTGTATACATAAACGGACACCTAAACTCTACAGTGTCAGTTTATAACATAAACCGACATACAATCTGTGAAGGTCGACTAGACACGGGTACCGCTTTTATTAAGTGTCGGTTAATTAATAAACAACCGACACCTAAAATCAACCGCCAAAACCAAAATTCCTGCGAAAAAATTACCTCCAAAATTTCACATATGGCGTCGGTTTATAAATGAATAACCGACGACCAAAGATTATTCGCGAGACAGGAATAGTTGTCGGTTGTCTTTTAGTTAAAAACCGACGACTATAATCAAGTATAGGCGTCGATTGTTGGAAAGGAACTGACACTATTGGTTCAGTTGTCGATTATTTTGAATAACCGACGCTTATTGTCAACTTAATATCTCACCAGCGTGAGCGACTCTTCCCCCTTTCCCACTTTCATTCCCGATTTCAGTTAGGTCCGGCGATTTCTTGCTCGCCCCCGCCGATCGTTGCTCCTCCGCCGCCGCTGCTGTGCTCGTGCTCCTACCCTCGCCGTTGCTCTGTGCTCACCGGCGGCCGTGCTCCTGCTCCTGCCCTCTGTGCTCACCGGCGGCCGTCTGTGCTCCTTCTCCGTGCCCTCGCCGCTGCTCTGTGCCCTCGCCGTCGCTGCTCCGTGTCCTCGCCGACGCTTCTCCTCTCTTTGTCGCCGCCTCCGCCGGTGGTTGCTGTGCTCCAGCCGCTGCTCTCGTCTTCCCTCAAGGTATCTCCGCCTGCCCTGCCTTCTTCCTTCTTCCTCTGCTCCGGCGGCTGCTTGGGCGGTGCCAAGGCACGCCCAAGCAGCTGCTGGGCGTTTTTTTTTTAAAAGTTATTTACTTATTTGTGTTTAGGGTTTAGGTACTGATTTTGTGCTTCTACTGAGTTGAATCCTCTATTGTCTATACAATACATGTAATTTTGATCAAGTGATGATATGTAAATGTAGAAATAAGTTAGTAAGGTATCAATGATAAGTCTGCTGTAATGTGATGCAAAATAGTTATTGTATCATGCATATCTTAATACTTTTTTGTTTTATAGTTGTATAGGGTGTTTTATGTGTGACAAGTCTATTGTTTTATAGTTGTGCATACCTGCGAGTTATCAGGAATGAATGTCTAACACCTAAATGAATATCTAGTTGTGTATTTTCCTAGTATCGTGAAAGATTCTCAATCATGTGTATCACATGGGATTCTTATCTCAACACAATGGACTGCAATATATGCATCTAATGCCTTAAATAGAAGACTCGAATGTTATAAAATCCCATCAAAGTAGGTAGAAACAACTTATATATATTCAGATCTTAATAATTCCATGAAGTGCACATTATCTTACTCAGGAAAAGTATGTGTATAATGTAGGATTAGTTCCATATAATGGTTCTATTTTAGTAAGCACCTAGAAACCCGTCCAAGATTTACTCATTAGGAGCATTTCCTCATTTGTTCTCTAAGTACATTTGTAGACTTCTTTTCAAGCTATCATGTCTACCACAATAAAGTTGGTTATGACAAGCAATAAAAGGTTAACTGATGTTATACAACTTTTTCTGAAAATATATAACATCGTTATATGTACTTACACTTTGTTAATACTAATATTGTGCAGTCTCTGTCCACCCATAACAGTCACTATGAACTGGGCCTCTATGTCAATGTTAACGTTCCCTATTGAAGAACAATTGGACATCATCCTAGATGATCGTTCCTTAAACCAATTGGTCATACCCAAACATTGGCGTTTTCTAAAAGGAAGACACTACATGCCTGGTAAAGTGACCCTAACTTTTGGTAATTATTCACATGTTATCGAGGTTGAGTATGATTTGGCGGGAAATCTTGTATCAAAATTTGGTTGGCGTGATTGGATTGGAGAGCTGCATGTGGTCCGTTGGAACAGGCTTTTTCTCCGTCCAGTTGGCGATAATTCCATCAAAGTTTGGATAACCAACAACAACTGCGAGACCCCCGATCATCTTCTGTGGTATGAGCGCATGACGTCGCATATCAGCTCGGAAAAATCTGAATCTGAGGCCCCTGTCAGTTCAGATTCGTCTAAATACAGTGAGGAGCTTCGTGACACGGCTTCATCATCAAAAAGAAGTTACTGATGCATGCGGGACCATGTTGGTGTAGTATTTAGTTGTCTATCTATCTAGACTTGTCTGTAGTAATAGTTTTTTTAATTATGCCCATGTTTAGGGGTACACCAACCCCTTTGTTTAGTTATTGTTATAACTGAAGTGTGTGTTCCCATGAATGGAACTGAAAGTTGCTACATGAATGCTTATAATTGAAGTGTGTGTTCCCATGAATGTTCCCATTTGCATGATTACACTACTATTTTCTCATATTGTTTAGTCTATTTTAATATGACATACTTGCTTATATCTTGCTTAATGATGAACTGTAATGTACACATGTGACATGCTTGGAATGTAAATGATGAACTTTTCCGTAAATTGCCAATCATGCTTTTAAAGACATCAATAATCACCCTAAATTGAAGAACTAGGATTTTAGGTATAAGAATGACAATACATTATTTGTTGGCCTAGAAACCCGTCCAAGATTTACTCATTAGGAGTAAATCTTGGACAGTCCCCGGTTTGGGACTGTTCTTGAACACCTAATCTCGCTTAGGATGTAAGTGTATAATGTGTATTGGGTTTTCAAGAAAATTTTGGCAGCATTTCCCCGTTTGTTCTCTAAGTACATATGTACTTGGAAAACAGCGGGGAAATGCTGCTGAAATTTTCTTGAAAACCCAATACACATTATACACTTACTAGTGAGATTAGGTGTTCAAGAATGGATAGGTCGTACACATTTATTATATATAATAATGACATCACATGTATTTGTTAACCCTAGACCCTAATCTTGTCCTAATATATACTTGTTTTCTCTTTGATCATAGAATGGATAGATCATGGATGTCCATTCGCAATCGCTACACCCCAGAGTTTATTTCTGGTCTTCACCAGTTCATTAAATTTGCCGAGGAACATAGGAAACAACCTGGAGATAGGTTCTAATGTCCATGTAGACATTGCAGTAACAACTTGAAAGTCAACACTGGTGACGAAATCATGACTCATGTCATGTGCAACGGGATTATACAAGGCTATACAGAATGGCACTGGCATGGAGAGATTTCAAACCCGAAACCAGTGGATGTCGATAGCAGTGCTTGTATGGAAGAAGAAATTGCCTACGATGACGTAGATGTGAATGAACCAGTTCCAGTAGACATCGTTGATGCGATGCTGGATAGTTGTGGGGTAGAGCACACCGATCCACATTCCATTTTTAGAAACTGTGCATGATGCTGAGATGCCGTTATACACAGGTTGTACTAAGTTTACAAAGCTTAACGCTGTGTTGAGATTGTATAAGTTGAAAGCTAACAATAGATGGAGCGACAAAAGCTTCACGTCATTGCTGTCTTTGTTGAAAGAAATGCTTCCTGAAGGAAACGAGCTGTCAATCTCAACATACCAGGTAAAGAAATTGTTGTGCCCAATGAGAATGGATGCCAAGAAGATACACGCATGCCCTAATGATTGTGTATTATTTCAAAAGGACTATGCAGATTTGAAAGATTGTCCAAAATGTGGTGCGTCACGGTATAAATTGACGACTTCGGGGGAGTCCAAAACTGGTTCTCCTGCCAAGGTGATGTGGTATCTACCTATAATATCACGGTTTCAATGCTTGTTTGCCAATCCGATAGATGCGAAGAATTTGAGGTGGCATGCAGATGTTAAGAAAATTAATGATGGGATCCTACGACATGCGTCTGATTCCCCATAGTGGAAGAAGATTGATGTATTGTACCCTGAATTTGGTGAAGAAGTCAGGAATCTAAGACTTGGGCTTTGTATAGACGGGATGAATCCGTACGGGACATTGAGCAGCCAACATAGCACTTGGCCAGTCATGCTTGTTATATACAATCTTCCTCCCTGGTTGTGTATGAAAAATAAGTACGTAATGCTGTCGTTGTTGATATCGGGCCCTAAACAACCTGGAAATGACATCGATGTTTATCTTGAACCTCTAATTGATGACTTAAAGAAACTCTGGGGTGAAGGTGTGATGACCTATGATGCTTCACGAAGAGAGACATTTCGTTTGCATGCTATGTTGTTTTGCACTATTAATGACTTTCCAGCATATGGGAATTTGTCTGGATATAGTGTCAAAGGAGCTAAAGCGTGTCCTATATGTGAAGAGAACACTGATTCAACAAGACTAAAACATGGTGGTAAGAATGTATATCTCGGTCATCGAAGGTTTCTTCCAAAATTCCATCTGTATCGTAGGAAGCACAAAGCATTCAATGGATTGAATGAGGAACGCAGTGCACCTAAACCTATACCAGGGGAGGTTGTTTATGAAAGAATAAAAGACTTTGTCAATGAATTTGGTAAGAGATCACAAGGTACTACACGGAGTGACAATTCTTCATTCAAGAAGAAGTCAATATTTTGGGATCTTCCTTATTGGAGTTCTTTGACAGTCAGACATTGTATCGATGTAATGCACGTTGAGAAAAATGTATGTGATAACATCATTGGTAATCTGTTAAATATACCAGGTAAGACTAAAGATGGGATAAAATCCAGACTGGACCTACGTGAAATGGGAATAAGGTCAGAATTAACAGAAATACATGAAATGGGTAGTAAAAGAACATACTTACCTCCCGCATGTTACACGTTGTCTAGAAAAGAGAAGAAAGCTTTTTGTGAATGCTTGATAAATGTTAAGGTGCCAAATGGTTACTCATCCAACATCCGTAGATTAGTATCAATGAAAGATCTGAAGTTGATAGGACTTAAATCTCATGATTGTCACACTCTAATGCAACAAATATTGCCCGTGGCTATTCGATCTATATTGTCAAAGCATGTAAGGTTTGCAATCACCAGACTTTGTTTCTTTTTCAACAGTCTCTGTAGCAAAGTTATTGACCCTGAGACTCTCGATAATTTGCAAAGAGAAGTGGTTGTTACCCTATGTTAGCTTGAGATGTATTTCCCTCCTTCGTTCTTTGATATCATGGTACATCTTGTTGTCCACTTGACTAGGGAAGTGAAAATCTTGGGCTCGGTTTTCTTGCATTGGATGTATCCCTTTGAACGATACATGAGCATTTTTAAAGGTGATGTTCGAAACCGTTATCGGCCTGAAGGGAGTATTATTGAAGGTTATGTGGCGAGAGAGGTTATGGATTTCAGCAATGACTTTCTCAGTGGTAATGACACTCCTGATAATGACAAGAATATTGACGAGCTATTTGGCAAAGGAATTTTGGGATCACGTGTGAAAGTAATCAGCCGTGAGCAGTTGGAACAAGGTCATTTGTATATTTTACACAACATGGACGAAGTGAACGTTTATATCGAGGAACATACCAATTTCATCAAAAGACAATATCCTCGAGCCAATACAATGTGGCTTGCTAAAGAGCATAACAAGACTTTTATTAAGTGGTTTGAAGATAAAGTCTTACATCAACTATCTCAAACACCAGATGATATTACTGAAACTATCAAATGCATCACCTTTAAACCAAAGTTGACTGTTATGTCTTATGAAGGGTATGACATTAATGGATTCACATATTACACAAAGCGCCAAGATGATAAGAGTGTCGTCCAAAACAGTGGGGTCACCCTTCAAGCATCGACTATGTTTTTTGCAAGTGCAAAGGATAAGAGTCCACGTGAAGCTAAAATGTCATATTACGGTGTCATTGAAGAGATATGGGAATTTGACTACATAGATTTCATAATTCCACTCTTCAAATGTAATTGGGTTGATAACACCAAAGGAGTTATAGTGGATGAATTGGGTTTCACTTTAGTGAACTTTGAAAAGATTGGCGAGAAGGCTGAACCATTCATATTGGCATCACAGGAGAAACAAGTATTTTATATCGATGATCCTGCAAATGATAAATGGTCGGTTGTTCTTCATGGTAAAAGACAGTTCATTGAAGATCCTATAGATGAAGAAGAGTATTATGATAAATATGATGACTCCAGTCCATTCTCAGTTGGGTTGCCAACTCCAGAAAATATTGAAGCTAATGATGACTTATATGTGCGCGGAGATCACAATGAAGGATTGTTAATTGATAAAAGATCACAATTTTAGAGGCATGCATGTTTATATTTTTTTATTGAAGCTAAATGTTTACTTTTTTAATATCAATATCATTTTCTGATTTGATGTTTCATTATCTTCTAGTTAATACAAATGCTAAACATTGTGGGAGGGTGCTAAAGAACTATAGGACCAATCTCACCCGAGATTACATACGTGATGCTGAGAGTAGGTTCTTGATCTATTCCAATTCTAGACATTGATCAGTATTTCACTAACTCTACACTAATAATTTTTGTTTGTATTCTCTTTGAAAAATAAATATAGGAAGAAGGCTATGCAGGACGGACATGACATAGCTATGCAGGATATGCAGGAAGAAGCCCCAATGAAGAGAAGAAGGATACAGATACAATACATAAAGTGCAGCACACACAAGTGGTTCAGATTCATATTCATATAACAAAATGACAGACTAACACATATATAGTGCATAATAACAGCAGCTCCGAATTTACATACAACACTAACTTAGTACATATATAGTGGACTAAGGTGATGATACCACCTACTAAAATAGGTTACCGACTACATGTTACGACTGGGAGGTCGTGATTCAGCAACGTATGCATTAGCAGGAGGACAAGAGATCACCATATGAGGACAAACATATGGTGATCTGTTTGTCCTCCTACTAATGCATACTTTTGCTGAATCACGACCTCCCAGTCGTAACATGTAGTTGTCGGTAACCTGTTTTACCAGGTAGGATCGTCACCTTATAAGTCCCACTATATATGTACTAAGCTAGTGTTGTATGTAAATTCGACGCTGCTCTTGTTATGTACTATATATGTGTTAGTCTGTCATGTTGTATGGACATCAATTGTATTTCTCAGGTATTATATAGTCTCATTAGATAATATGAAATATATCAATCTTATTTATAGCTCATTAATTATATATATACATCATTCTCTTTACAGGTGTTTAAAGCTGACCCCACTACAGGAACGGACTTACCAGATGTACATGCTCCCTATACGATGGGAGAATTAAATGAAGTAAGAGAAGAATGGGCAACAACCATACAAATAGTGGGGATTTTGTAAATGAATTTCTGAATTATAATATGTGTGAATGTTTCTACATGTCTAGATGTTTCTACATGTGTCTGAGTGAAAATGAATGAAAGTGTTGGTTACTATATGAATGTTTCTACATGTGTGAATGTGAATGAATGGAACTATAGATTGCTAGCTACATGAATGTTTCAAAATGTGTGAAAATAAAATAGAACTGCAGGTTGTATTGCTAAATGCATGTGTGAATATTTTTGTTGTTAAATTTGCAGGTCTGTGGCCTATTGTTGGCTGATATGAATGGATGTCGTAAAACCTGCAGTTCAGTTAACTGAACTGTAGGTTTCTCATCCTGAGACCAGCCACAGCAGGTCTGCAGGTCTGTAAAAAAAAAAAACCAATAGGCATCGGTTATTTAGATATAACTGGCACCTATTTCCTGTGGCGCGAACATATATGGTGTCGGTTTCTTAATACAAACCGACACTGATAGTGCCCAAGATGGCGCCAATAACAGGCGTCGGTAATTGTAAACAACCGACACATATTTACAGTGTCAGTTATTTAAATGTAACCGACACATATTCTTTTGGCGCGAAGACATATTTCGTCGGTTGTTGGCTTATAACCGACACTGATAGCGCCCAAGATGGCGCCCTTTCTGTGGCGTGAAGGGTTTGGGCGTCGGTTTCTTATCTAATAACTGACGCCTATAGTCCCCTGATGGCGCGTTTTCGGTCGCACGCGAAGAGTTTGGGTGTCGGTTCTGGAACCGACGCGTAATGGGTGACCTTTTAGTGTCGCCCACATAGGCGTCGCTCGGAAACCGACACTAAAGGTAGGTTCTGTAGTAGTGGAAAGAGACAAAGATTTTGAAATTAAGAGTTATATGACTTCAATAAGAATGCTTCTTTTCTTAGATAGCTTTTAGAATAAAAACCATAAGTATAATTCTTCACTTTTCTCTCTCCCCGAAGAAGTTTCTCTAAAAGGCATAAAAGGTAGATGAAATAATATTTGAATGAACAATGACTTATTATCTCAAAATTTCACTCAAGGGATCACAAAGGGAAATATTTTCCCAATTATCTAACATATTAATGCATTACATTAAAGTTAAATGACTAATTAGGAATTGTTTGGAAAATTCTAGAAAAGGTATGTTGAGAGCAACCAATGTCATCATTTGATCCTAACTTGTACCCAAAAGAAAGAATACACCTAAATAGGATTGCTTGCCAAGCTTGGATGGAAAAAATAAAGTAAAGTAATAAATCAAATAAGGCAATTACTTAAGGGGCAAGAAAAGGGTATCTAACTTTTGTATTTTAGCCCCAAATCTTTCCCACACATAGATTCAAATAATAAAAGCTTTCCTTTAAAATTTGGGACCAATCGGAATTAAGGAGAAGGATATGTAAATTATTAAGTTTTTCCTAAAGTGAAAAGAATTCAAGGAAATGTATTAAATGTCACAGTTATATTCGAAACGGGAGACTATGGCTCAGCCTTTTATATTGTCACACATAATGTGGCCCTAGGATCAAGATGTGATCATTAGAATATCATCACCTAGCTTTGGTTGGTTTAGGAAATAGGTACAGTAAACAACAAATTTCTTCCCCCCTCTCTCCAATTCATGAGGACAGCTAGGAATCATCCCAATGGATTCACAAGACGTTTCTGCGTCAATCCATCCTAGTTTTGGGGGTCTTTGGAAGGTTGTTACAACTTTTCCCTATTTGCAACCCCTTTTCGACCACCCTCTATAGCCCAAGGCTATATAAAGGGATAGATATCCCCTTCGAGGCATGGGTTTTGTCTGCAAGACCCTGTGAGACTTGATTCCTTTGCCTCTACCCTCAATTCCTCTGTTAGCCTCGCCTTTCCCCTCCCATCATCTCTCTAAAATCACATAGAAGCCCCTTCACTGTTCTATTGGCCCCACCCATCTCCAAGGTAATTGGGGTACTTGGGGACTCCGATAAGGTGAGGCAGTGTGGCTGGAACTCTTGGCTACCGCACAAAGGCCCCATAGCCTGGGGTTAACTCTAGGGTTGACTCACCTAAGCTACCTACTCGCAAGATAAAAAATGCATGAGGTAGAAGATGAAACTCAGTCAAAAGACCACATCACCCTCGCCTTCTCTTCAGTAAAGGTAAGGACTTTTTGCTCTTTTTCTATTTTTCTTGTTGTGACTCAATAAGATCCATGATGGCATGAAGGCCGCTATGGCTTGATCCCATTGGCTCGACCTTGACCCCGTGGGACAACCGATGGCCCAACTAGTCACTAAGGTGGCGGCCTATGATTGGCCAGTAGTAATTAATTTTATAAAGTTTTAGTAATTCATAGGAAGGTCCAATGATGATATGCTAGATATGAAAATTGATCACAAAATTAATTTTCCCATTTTTTTGTCTATAGATTCAACTATAAGTTCTATATTGATCCTAAGGATGTTCATGATATATAGAAATATACTCTCAGACGAATTTTCAATGTTCTTGGTGAACCCGTTGATAATTTGGGTCTTGTAGATAAGTGGGGAATCCAATAAAATTGAATTCAAGACCTGATTTGACTCCTAATTCCAAAACTACACAAAGATGCTTGCTTTAATATGATCTAATGCATACAAACCCTAGGGCTTTAGGCGATGAATGGAATATAAATTGATTTGTTTTTTTTTTGGTCGGCCAAAACTCTTGTTGCTTTTTTTTTCATTTTTGTAAAAAGTTTGTACAAAAATATGTTGATTCCCAAACAAGAATAAAAAAAGGAAAGAGAGAAACTATCTATACAAGATACACATTTAAACCCCCAACAGAGAAAAAAAGATGAGAAATAAGCACTACCCAGGCCAAGCAAACCACCATCACCAGATGGTCAGATGGGGGATCTGAAAACCCATCCAATTGTGCCTCTGTAGGAGCAAAGGGGTAACACAGCCATGATCAGCCTCCAAGAACATCAGAACTCCATCAACCTCATAACAAGGAAAGCCAGCAGATCCACAAAAAACGCCTGCAGCAGCATCAATACTAGAAACCCTCTGCAAGAAAAACCAGCAGCATCGTAGATGGACTTCAAAAAACATCTGCAACGCAAAAACATCCCTCCCATCGCAGCAGCAGCAACAGAACATGCGCTATGGAGATCTCTGCCACTCCCGAAGGATAAGATCACCCATCCATAGGCATCAGAAAAAAAAGCTATGCCAACACCACATCAGGGAAGAAGAAGTCTCGGGGAGAAGGGAGCGTCGACACTCCAAGGAGTGGGGACTCGACCTTCACCCTAAGAGCCAGGACAAAAGAACAAGAAACTAAACAACAACAAACAGAAGCTCCATAGCGGAACCAACAACAAAACACATCTCTGTAGTAGCAGCAAACAGAAGGGTAGGCGCAGCAGATCAAAGAAGAAGAAAACACCTCCAAAAAACAGCCACGCCACCTCAAAAGAAGTCTCGCCAGCCAGCCAACCTATAGAGAGCTCTTTCACTCCCAAGGGATAAGCTCATCCACTATAGGCAAAGCACCCGAAGAGAAAAACCAAGAACAAGCATAGGCTCCAAACAAACCAGCTTCTGATGTAGCGCAGCAGAGATAAAAAAGACTAAGGCTCATACAGCAAGAAACAACCGACTTCAGAGGTCAGCAATGAGGCCAAAGTAATCGCCTTTGATTCTATCCCACATACTCCTTACAGACAGAGAAGAACCTTCATGACTTCTTCTGTTCCTTTCAGCCCATAGATTGTAATGACAAAAGAAATAAAAGATCTTTGCAGACTTCCCAAGCATCAACGCCTTATTCCAATTGTCAACATACTTCAAATTAGGCAAGTTAGCAGCTCTAGCAATCCACTCAAAGAAATTCTTGCAGAAGTCACAATCGAAAAACATATGGTTTGTATCTTCATAGGAATTGAGACAAAGATAACACCTTGAAGTCACATGAATACCAATTCTTCTGAGATAATCGTCATTAGGAAGCTTATTAAGAATCGCTTTCCAAATATGATAAGAGAAACGCCCAGGAATCTTACTGCCCCAAATCCATTTGAAAGTATTACTATAAGTACCTTTAGAACGGAAGGAATCCCAAAAAATTCTCATAGTAGGACTAGAAACCTCCTTAAAAGTAATAGAGTCCTCTCCCCCTCGGGGAGGCTTCTGGATGGATATCAAATTATAGAACTTCTTATTCATTCTGTTATCCTTAATAAACCAAGTTCCATTATGAATGATAGCATTAACATTACAGGAGCGATCCAGTCCAGACTTAAGAAACCCATCTCTCCCAATGATGTCTTCAATCCATTTTCCTCCAGCAATCCAGGGATCAGACCAAAGCTTAACATTAGCACCATCCCCAATATGAAACCTGATATGAGGTAGCATGAGATCCATAACCTTGACAATCTTCCTTGAGAGCCAGAACCAAGCAGGACTAGGAGTAGCTGACCAGAAAGAATTATTCTTTAAATATCTCTCATTGACCCACTTGACCCACAAAGTATCCTTTTTATTAGCTAAATTCCAGGCATTGGTACATAAACAGGAAAGCGAGGTCTCTTTTGTTTTCCTGAAACCTAAGCCGCCTTCACCTTTAGGAAGAGTGATCCTATCCCAAGGCACAAGGTGAAGAGTGGAATTACCTTCCGAATTGCTCCATAAGAAGTTCCTGCAAATGGAGTCGATGGTATTGCAAATAGACATAGGAAGGGGAATAGAGGGAGACCAGTACAGATGAATAGTACTAAGAGTAGACTTAATGAGCTCACATCTCCCAGCAAAGGAAAGAACTTTGGATTTCCATCCTTCCAGCTTACCTCTTACACGATCAATCAGGGGAGCACAGTCTGACTTCTTGAGTTTTCCAATGAACATAGGAACACCCAGATACTTTGAAGGAAGAGAGCATTTAGAAAACCCAGTGATAGCCAAGATATTATCTATAGGAGTGTCTTTACTAAACAGGATAGAACTTTTGCAAACATTTGTTCTTAAGCCAAAACAATCACCAAAAGAATGAAATAAAGCTTTAATAGTTCTAGCATTGCTCTCATTGGCCTCAGAAAAAACCATAAGGTCATCAACAAAGATAACATGGGAGACACTAAAAGAGGCAGACGCTTTGATAGGAGTAAGCTTCTTCTCGTTAACCTCATTCTTGATCAGCTCAGTAAAACCTTGCATAACAATGACAAAGAGATAAGGGGCCAATGGGTCACCTTGCCTAATGCCATTTGAGGGTTTGAACTTAGGTCCAGGTTCACCATTTATGAGAATCTGATAAGAAGTGGAATTAAACATAGCTTCTATGAGCTTAATCCATCTAATAGGAAAACCCATCTTATAGAGAATAGAGAAAAGATAACTCCATTTCATATAATCATAGGCCTTAGTTAAGTCCACTTTGACGCACATCTTGCTAACATTATGTCTATTAAAATCATGTATAAGCTCATTTGTAAGCATAATCGCATCTTTAACACTTCTATTCTTGATAAAAGCACATTGATTCAGACTTATGATGTCAGGAAGGATGATCTGGAGCCTATTGGCCATAATCTTAGAAATCAGTTTATAAGTGATGTTGCATAGAGCAATGGGACGCCAATTCTTGAGCTCACTATTGTCTTGACCTTTGGGAATAAGGGTGATGAAGGTATTATTAGCTTCCTGCAGCAAACTGCCATTATTGAAAAACTCAATAATAGCTTCACTAACATCATTCTAAACAAGGTGTGTAGGGTTTTCAAATCCCAAGGACATGATTAGGGTTTACTAAACCATGAAAGGGAAATTAGATCTCCTCTAAGTGCAAGGTATTTAACACCCCTCCAAGCACATATATATGTCAGTGGAAGCATCCCCTATATTTTCCATAACATGGGTCACTTGGCTTGGAGGAACATCACAAAACATGATATATAGCAACAAGATAAATGAAACATATTGTATTCACTCGAAAAATATATTTATACATTGTTTTATAAACTGCCTCATCTTTGAACTAGGATCTAATACATAAAAGGGAGAAGGAATCTAAGACATAAATCTTCTTTGGAAACATACAAGATCTTCTAAGGTGTAGATGGCACCCCACAAAACCAAGTCATGGAAACTTATACTTTGAAGCGCTCACTTCAATTTCCTTTGCTCCTTAATATAGGGATATCTCGTCCCACGACCATGCAAAAACAAAGACACACATCAATAAGCGGCACTATACATTTTATAAGAACTGAAAAATAAGTATATATATACTTGAGTTGAAAGAAAATCTTGACATGAATTAAACATAAACATTCATGATTACATGAATCTCATAACATGAAGAATTGAGCAATAATATATACATATCTCTATGACACCCACTTAAGAGTACATGATTGCTAGGAAAGCCCATAATTGGCACGAATGCCCATGATTTGGCTATAAAAGCCCATAATTGGCACAAATGCCCATAATGACCCCTTGAGGTCAATGATTTGAGAAGCATATAAAACTGGTTCATTTCCATTACTTAACATTAACATTACCATGAACATGAGTTAAATCTTAAACTTAAATCTTTAACATGATGTGATTTCTCCCAATTGAAATTTTAACTTTATATCCATTGATAATTGATCATTAGTCATAATCTCTACTCTTAATGAACATGATAAGCATAAGACATAGGATATACCAATCATCAAGCAATTTATATGATGAATATGATTTGAGCATTGAACTTTAAATTGGAAGCATAATTCATAGGTCATACATAGCAAATGATTCAACCAAAGTACTTATGTATAGTGGCATGACCCGCTTACCTGGAGAAAAACACATCCTTAGGTCACTCCGTCTTAATCATGGTCAACTCCTAAACCAACTAAAAATATCATACATACATCAAATTCTATCTTAAGATAACCTTAAGTTCTAATCCTAGATCTCTTGATCTGATCAAACAGAATCACGGTCTATAATTACTGAAATCAAATTCCTTATTTTTAATACCTTCCTAATGACTATTTATGCATAATTTTATGATAAGGTATGTAGTTATTGTGATTTTTTGAGATGAGGACTTAATTGGGGACTAAATACCTCACCCTTTTTTTTATTGACCATGCCTCACAACAGGCCCATCAACATGTGGCCGATGGCCGGTCATCCAACAAATGTGGCGTGATGTCCCCTTCTTCTCCAACGATGCGAGAATAGGATGTCTAATCCCCTATTCTGCGAGACACAAATAGGACACATCCTGGTGGTGTATGGTCACGATGGTGAGAAGGTCCTCTAGACTTTGAAGCATGCCTATGAAGCCTTATCGTCCATGATCCTCCATCCAACAAAAAGGACCCAATGCCCCCTTACGTCGTTCTCATCCACAATTGCATGAGAGGAATCTCGACTCCCTTGGTCTGCCTAACTAGAACATAGCACCTTTGGGAAGTCTTTGACTGGATGGCAAGAAGGTCGGTTCCCACCATCCATATGGAATGCGGTTCTTAGGTCCAAAAAATTGCCTGGACACTCAGAACCCTTGATGGATAACCCCCCTGATGGACTAAGCATGTTTAATCCCAACGTATGGATCCACCATGACCTTGTCTCCTGATGCAAATGGCTGGAGGTTTATCGGTGAAGTTGAGGGTACCGAAAGCAACAATTGAATAGAGGCGTTGAGACTATCAGACTTCCCTAGAAGTTGTTGTGAGTGTTTGTCATCTCATCCACTATTTTCCGATACCTATAAACATATGCATGTTCGAGATGGACATATTGTAACTAGTGCATATTTTCTAGGGAGACACTGAGAAAGGAAATTCGGATGAATAAGAATTCCCCAATTCAATTGAAATTATAGAATTAACAAATCAAAAAACCTAGTTTCTTTACGATCCAAATTTAATTTATTGGAAACCTCATTGCTATGTGTTCATACGAACGGTCAAAAGAAAAAATAACTTTCTTCTAAATTGAGTGATGCTTTTATTTTTCATATTGTTTTCTTCCATGAATTGCGGCTATTTTATGCTAATAAGGAAACAACTATTTATCATTGTCGCTACTGTTACTTTTTCTTTTATATATTCTACTCACCAAAGAGACATTCTGATGTCCTAGTTAACTGCCTAGTACTAATTTATTTGCTACAAGCAATCAGAACTAATAGCTCCCTCTTAAATGTCTACAAGTCACATTCTTCATATGATCTCTTCAAATCTTGGGCATAAATTCCTACAAAAATTTGTTAAGATCCTAACTAATTTCTCATCTTTTCGTGAAAGTTCCAAAATACTTATAATTCATATAAATGTGGTCACATAGATTCAACTTAGTACATGATAAAATGAACTGAACGAATCAAATATGAATTTTATTAAGTTCAAAAAAAATGATCTGGGTATATCTTGATAAATAACTAAAATATCATCTACAAGCATGTTTTGGAGTCTAGAATAGTTTTAGGAAGTTACTTTCTAATTTAATGATCAATTAGTGAGTGTTCACTTTAATATACATGTTAATTGATTAGTATACTTAAAATTATATAAAAGGGTTTCCAATTAACTAATCACCAATAAAGCTTACATGTAGTTCATATTTGAAGCAGAACTCCATTAGTTAGGTTTTCCTTTATGAGTGAGGATTCTGGAGTTATCGAGGAGAGGGAGAAGAATATATATATATATATTCCTCTTTTATTAGAAGTCATAAAATGAAAAAGGGGAAATTTTTGCCCAAGGTTTCTACTGTACATGTAATTTTTTGAATTCTAAGTCTTTTTTCTTAACCTTTTATTTCTTTTAAACATTTTCAAAAATAGGAGAGAGAAAAAGTGAGAGGATAATGTTAGTTTTCTTTTTTATGTATATAGAACTCATTAAATCATAAAGAAATAAAGGAAACATATTTTGTCTTCTCTCTTTCACATAAGGAACTCAGTAGTTGGGGAAAGTTGCAATGAAATCCAACTATTAAATTTTATAGTTGGAAATTTATAATTAAGATCGTAAATTTATTTTATTTAAAATTTGGGATGTTACAATTCTACCCACCTTAAATAAATTTCATACTCAAAATTTCCTCATACTATCCACCTTAGGGTTTAACATAGATATGTACACTAGTTTCTAATATCATCTTAAAGTCTCATTCTCACGGTAAAACATCATCTAAACCTCATTATTAAAGCCAACATGTGGGTATACTAATGAATCTATTTCACATTATCATTAATATGTCAAAGGACCTCTCTTACCTCTTCTCTAGGGGTTCTGGTTCTACCTTCAATCTAACTTATCTATGTCAAATTATCCATCCTTCGTATGCATGTTTGGTCATACTATGTACCTGATTAGGTTTAGGTGACTATAGGTCTCAAACTTTTAATGAAAACTCTTGTTTTATTTATCGCCTTTGGATACATGTCGTCGGTCATATATTCAAAGGTGACATGATTTATCACATTCATCTTAGTACCTCCATCATGCACATGTCTCATACTACCTGCACTTGAAAAGACAACACAAGTATGATTATGCATATAACATTCTCTCTGCAAAACCCCATGAGCCTGTGTCACATACCACAAACACGTAGGAAAAAGAGAGAGCATGATATATACAATTCTAAGTTAACATAAAAGTTCAAAATTTCTAGGCACATAACCCTAATCCTTATCTTAACTTATGTCTCCTAACTAGACCTCTACTTTGATTTCTAATGTCATTCACCTACTTCTTCTATACCTAGGGTTAGAACATATGAATCCTTAGGTTAGTGGTCATCTACTCGTTGCTCTGATGCCATATTGCAACACCCCTCCAAGCACATATATATGTCAACAGAAGCAAACCCTATGGTTTCCATAACATGGGCCACTTGGCTTGGAGGAACATCACAAAATATGATATACATAACAACAAGATAAATGAAACATATTGCATTAACGGAAAAAATAGATGGATACGTTGTTTAATAAACTGCCTCATCTTTGAACTAGGATCTAATACATAAAAGGGAGAAGGAATCTAAGACATAAATCTTCTCTGAAAACTTGATACAAGATCTTCTAAGGTGTAGATGGCATCCCACCAAGCTAACTCCTGGAAACTTCTACTTTGAAGCATTCACTTTAATTTCCTTTGCTCCTTAATCTAGGGACATCTCGTCCCACAACCATGTGAAAACAAAGACACACATCAGTAAGCGGCACTATACATTTTATAAGAACTAAAAAATAAACATATATATACTTGACTTGAAAGAAAATCTTGACATGAATTAAAATTAAGCATTCTTGATTACGTGAATCTTATAATATGAAGAATTGAGCAGTAATATATGCATCTCTCTATGACGCCCACTTAAGAGCACATGATTGCTAGGAAAGCCCATAATGCTAGGAAAGCCCATAATTTGGCTATAAAAGTCCATAATTAGCATGAATGCCCATAATGACCCCTTGAGGTCCATGATTCGAGAAGCATATAAAACTTGTTCAATTCCATTACTTAACATTAACATTATCATGAACATAAGTTAAATCTTGAACTTTAATCTTTAACATGATGTGATTTCTCCCTCTTGAAACTTTAACTTTAAATCCATTAATAATTGATCATTAGTCATAATATCTACTCTTAATGAAGACGATAAGCATAAGAAAGAGGAATTAGCAATCATCAAGCAATTTATATGATGAACATGATTTGAGCATTGAATTTGAAAATGGAAGCATAATTCATAGATCATACATAGCAAAAGATTCAACCAAAGTACTTATGTATAGTGGCATGACCCGCTTACCTAGAGCAAAGCACATCCTTAGGTCACACCGTTTTAATCATGGTCAACTCCTAAACCACCTGAAAATATCATACATACATCAAATTCTATTTTAAGATGACCTTAAATTCTAATCCTAGATCTTGATCTGATCAAATTGAACCAAGGTCTATAATTAGTGAAATCAAATTCCTTATTTCAATGCCTTCCTAAAGACTATTTATGTGTAATTTTGTGATAAGGTATGTAGTTATTGTTATTTTTTGAGATAAGAACTTAATTGGGGACTAAGTACCTCACCCTTTTCTTTTGATTGGCCATGCCTCCCAACAGGCCCATCAGCCTACGGCCCATGGCCAGCAAACGGGGCACGATGTCCCCTTCTTCTCCAGCGACGCGAGAACATGAGGCGTACTCCCCTGTTCCGCGAGACACGAAAAGGGAACCGTCTGGCGGTGATCTGGTCACAATGGTGAGAAGGTCCTCTAGACCTCGAAGCATGCCTACGAAGCCTTACCGTTCATGACCCATCGTCCCCTATGTCATTACCCTTATGTCATTCTCATTCACAAGTGTGTGAGTGGAGTCTTGGCTCCCCTGGTCCGCCTGACTGGAACAAAGCGTCATTGGGAAGTCTTCGACCGGATGGCAAGCAGTTCTTAGGTCCAGAAAATCGCCTGGTATGGATCCACCACGACCTCGTCTCCTGATGTGCGTGGCTGGAGGTTTATCGATGAGGTTGAGGGTACCGAAGGCTATAATCGAATAAAGGCACTGAGACTATCGGACTGCCCTATAAGTCGTGAGTTTTTGCCGTCTCATCCACCATTTTCAGATAGCTATATACATATGGATGTCGGATGGACAAACTGTTACTAGTCCATGTTCGTCAGCGAGACGTTGAAAAGGAAATTCAAATGAATAAGAATTCCCAAATTCAATTGGAATTACAGAATTAACAAATCAGGAAACCTAGTTTCTCTACAAATCCAAATTTAATTGATTGGAAAACTCATTTCTATGTGTTCACACGAACAGTCAAAAGACAAAATAACTTTCTTCTAAATTGAGGGATGCTTTTATTTTATATATTTTTTTCTTCCTTGAATTGCGGCCGTTTTATGCTAATAAGGAAACGACTCATTACCTTCGTCGCTACTATTACTTTTTCTTTTGGATATTCTAATCACCAAAGAGACATTCCGATGTTCAGTACTAATTTATTTGCTACAAGCAATTAGAACTAATACCTCCCACTTAAATGTCTACAAGTCATATTTTTCATATGATCTCTTCAAATCTTGTGCATAAATTCCTACAAAAATTCTTTAAGATCCTAACTAATTTCTCATCTTTTCGTGAAAGTTGCAAAATACTTCTAATTCATATAAATGTGGTCACATAGATTCAGCTTAGTATATGATAAAATGAACTGAACAAATCAAATACAAATGTTACTAACTTCAAAAAAATGATCTTGTTATATCTTGATAAACAACTAAAATATCAACCACAAGCATGTTCTGGAGTCTAGAACAGTTTTAGGAAGTTACTTTCCAAATTAATGATCAATTAATGAGTGTTCACTTTAATATACAAGTTGATTGATTAGTATACTTAACATTATATAAAACGGTTTCCAATTAACTAATGACCAATAAATCTTATATGTAGTTCATATCTAAAGCAGAACTCCATTAGTTAGGTTTTCCTTTATGGGTGAGGATTCTGGAGTAATCGAGGAGAGGGAAAAGAGAATATATATATATATATATATATATATATATATATATATATATATATATATATATATTCCTCTTATATTAGAAGTCATAAATGAAAAAGAATTTTTTTCCCAAAGTTTCTACTCTACATGTAATTTTTCAAATTCCAAGTCTTTTCTCATTACCTTTTATTTCTTTTAACCATTTTCAAAAATAGGAGAGAGAAAAAGTGAGAGGATAATGCTAGTTTTCTTTTTATGTAAATATAACTCATTTAATAATAAAGAAATAAAGGAAACATATTTCATCTTCTCTCTTTCACATAAGGATTCAATAGTTGGGGAAAATTGCGTTAAAGTCTAACTTTTAAATTTTATAGTTGGAAATTTACAATTAAGACCGTAAATTTATTTTATTAAAAATTTGGGATGTTACAATTCTACCCATCTTAAATAAATTTCATCCTCAATATTTCTTCATACTATCCACCTTAGGGTTTAACATAGCTATGCACACTAGTTTCTAATATCATCTTATAGTCCCATTTCACAGTAAAACATCATATAAAACTCATTATTAAAGCCAACATATGGGTATACTAATGTCTGTATTTCACATTATTATTGATACGTCAAACAACCTCTCTTACCTCTTCTCTAGGGGTTCTGGTTCTACCTTTAATCTAACTTATCTATGTCAAATTATCCACCGTTTGTATGCATGTTTGGTCATACTATGTACCTGATTAGGTTTAGGTGACTATATGTCTTAAACTTTTAATACTAACTCTTGTTTTATTTGTCTCCTTAGGATACATGTCGGCCGGTCATATATTAAAAGACAACATGATTTATCACATTCATCTTAGTACCTCTATCATGTACATGTCCCATACCACATGCACTTGAAAGGACAAGCCAAGTATGATTATGCATATAACATTCTCTCTGCAAAACCCCATGAGTTTGTGTCTCATACCACAAACACGTAGGAGAAAGAGAGAGCATGCTATATACAATTCTAAGTTAACATAAAAGTTCAAAACTTCTAGGCACATAACCGTAATCCTTATCTTAACTTATGTCTCCTAACTAGACCTCTACGTTGAATTCTAATCTCATTCACCTACTTATTCTATACCTAGGGTTAGAACATATGAATCCTTAGCTTAGTGGTCATCTACACGTTACCTTGAAATCATATTGTAACATCCCCCCAAGCACATATATATGTCAGTGGAAGCAAACCCTATGTTTTCCATAACATGGGTCACTTGGCTTGGAGGAACATCACAAAACATGATATACATAGCAACAAGATAAATGAAACATATTGCATTAAATGGAAAAATAGATTCATACATTGTTCTATAAACTGCCTCATCTTTGATCTAGGATCTAATACATAAAAGGGAGAAGGAATCTAAGACATAAATATTCTCTAGAAACTTGATACATGATCTTCTAAGGTGTAGATAACACCCCACCAAGCTAAGTCCTGGAAATCTCTACTTTGAAGCACGTACTTCAATTTCCTTTCCTCCTTAATCTAGGGACATCTCATCCCACGGTCATGCGAAAACAAAGACATACATCAGTAAGCGACACTATACATTTTATAAGAACATAAAAATAAGTATATATATACTTGACTTGAAAGAAAATCTTGACATGAATTCAACTTAAGAATTCTTGATTACATGAATCTTATAACATGAAGAATTGAGCAATAATATATGCATCTCTCTATGACGCCCACTTATGAGCACATGATTGTTAGGAAAGTCCATAATGCTAGGAAAGCCCATAATTGGCACGAATGCCCATGATTTGGCTATAAAAGCTCATAATTGGCTTGAATGCCCATAACGACCCCTTGAGGTCCATGATTTGAGAAGCATGTAAAACTGGTTCAATTCCATTACTTAACATTGACATTACCATGAACATCAGTTAAATCTTGAACTTTAATCTTTAACATGATGTGATTTCCCTCTATTGAAACAAAGCTTTAAATCCATTAATAATTGATCATTAGTCATAATATCTACTCTTAATGAACATGATAAGCATAAGACATAGAATATAGCAATCATCAAGCAATTTATATGATGAACATGATTTGAGCATTGAACTTGAAATTGGAAGCATAATTCCTAGATCATACATAGCAAACGATTCAACCAAAGTACTTATGTATAGTGGCATGACCCACTTACCTGGAGCAAAGCACATCCTTAGGTTACTCCGTCTTAATCATGGTCAACTCCTAAACCACCTGAAAATATCATACATACATCAAATTCTATCTTAAGATGACCTTAAATTCTAATCCTAGATCTTGATCTGGTCAAATTGAATTAGGGTCTATAATTAGGGAAATCAATTTTGTTATTTCAATACCTTCCTAATGACTATATATGCGTAATTTTATGATAAGGTATGTAGTTATTGTAATTTTTTGAGAGAATGACTTAATTGGGGGCTAAATACCTCGCACTTTTATTTTAATTGGCCATGCCTCACAATAGGCCCATCAGCCAATGCCATAAATTGTGCACATATACCATTTTTTTATCTATTTTATGGGTTTTGTTCTCAAGCCACTCAGGTGTAAGTATTTTAGAGAACATGGAGGCATGAAGATCATATACACGAATTAGAATTGAGGATAGATTAGGATGGCCAGGTTGCCCTCTGTAATTGGGCTTATGTACAATTAGATGTACCCTTTTACTTTGTAATGACATGTTTACTGTGAAGAACAATGTAAATGAAATATCATGTGATAATCAAAATATTTGTATTTTCCATTTTTTATAAAAAATTTCTCTATGATAAAATATCATATTATAAATAAAAATTAAACACCTCATTTCCATCATACATTATAGTATTTGTTGGATCTAGGACTCTCGAGGGGGGGTGAATAGAACTTCAAAATTCTCACAAGAAAAGTTAGAACTTCAAATTATATCAATCAAAACCAATAGCTTAAGAGCAATTTGAAGTCCTAACTAAGAAATCATTGAGAGAAATTTAAACATGCACTTGGACAAGGTGGTTTAGAGTGACTCTACTCTCCAAACTAGGAGATAGTCTATCCAATACCTAGAGAGGTCAACCTCTAGGACTTCGCAATCCGTGTATACTTGTATTCATTCATAAGAGATACAAGGAGACCACCATACATCCAAGGGCTTACCTATTCAAGACAAGAGTCTTCCACCTACACAAGGACTTACCCACTTGATCAAGATGTCTTCATCCTTCAACAAGGACTTACCCACACTTGCATCAAGTCTTTGGCCTTGAAGGAATTTGCACACTCTTCTTGAATTTTATCCTTTCCCTTCTCCTTCACCTGGAGAAGATCATCACCTCTTCTTCAACCTTGAAGAAGAATAGCAACAACTTCACCTTCACTCAGAGTAGCTTACTTCAACTTGTTCTTCTTTGAGAAAGGGGGTAGGGAAGATGGAATGGAATGAGAGTTTTACAAGAAAATGAAGGTAGCTCTCTTACAACTGACCTAACTCACTCATACTCATGAAATGATTTATAAATGAGAGAGATAAAGGGGATCAAGGAGTTGCAACACACTCAACTATAACAAGGACTTAGATAGCATGAATGAGCAAACTTAGAATGAAATCCAAGGGGCCCTATTTATAGCTGGGGGTGTTCCCTTGAGTGTGAGATCACTTAATGGAAAAATATAGCCATTTTCCAAGTTACAACGGATCTATTCTCGCTCAAAATAACTCTCGAATGGTTATAGTCACTTTTTATGTGTTTTCTATATAGTACATTCAGTTGAGTTTTAATAAAGATAACTCGATCGATCCACTAAGAGACAAAACCAATTTTCAAACTATTGGTCGAGTTTGTTATGGGAAACTCGACCGATGAGTCAAAATCAATTTTGCTTAGTTGATTAGTCGATTGACTTCTATGAGTATGCAACTCAACCGATTGGTCATCTTTAGAAAATCCATCTCTAGATCTGTCGAGTTTCCAACTCGATCGATAAATAGCCTATGAAAAAATTTCTAAATTGATTTTTGAGTGATCAAACGTTGGAATTAAGTGTCCTTGGTTTTTTTCTCCTCTTAGTTACAAGTTGTATCATCAAAAAAAAGTGATTAAAAAAAATCATCTAAGGTCATTTGGAGTGATTTCCCAAAACACACACTTGCATTGCTTTTGACTTGAACTTGAACAAGCTAGGGCTTGTGTAATTTGATCTTTTTTATGTACCTAAAGCCTGAATCAATCTTGAACAAACATATTAAATACATAGGAATGGAATGGTTAAGTCATTATCAAAATATGAGCAATGTATAACTCTCAAGTCAACATTCTCTCCCTTTTTGACAATGACAAACCATTCCTCAATCATATTGAAAAGGATATGTAAAGTTATACCTTTGCCTTGTGATTTGAAGGGGGGTTCAAGATTTGAACAAAGTGAATTTCTCCCCCTGAATCTATGCTTACTCTTACCTGCATAGTTAGTCTATCTACACAAAGCAATATGACATATATACTATATGATCCTTTAGCAAGTCACATGATAAAGCATATAATGAACAAGAAAATGATCACATAGACAATAAAAGAAATACGGTTGAGCTTCAAAACATTGAACTTATCTCCCCCTTTTGACATTATCAAAAAAGAAGGGGGTAGAATAGTATAGAAAATAGGTCTTCTCCAAGCACAACCAAATATACATCCAAAACATGCAATCTCAAAGCATACACTAAACAGAGATGAGAGAAAAAAGAAATCTAAGTCATAATAAAAAATATGGTAAACAGAACACCAACTCATGAGATATAGTAAATCAAAGGGTAAGTGTACATATGATTAAGATTACAACATAGAGAGCATGTCATCAGAAACAACTACAAGCCAAAATGATCAAAACATGATGAAAAATAGTACAACTCATAAAATGTGCCTAGATGTTTTTAGTACAAAATAGACTAGAAAGATATATATAATCAGCATCTAGACTAAAAGATAAAACATTTAAACATCTAGGTAATCTATGTCCACAACATCAACATCATCAGCAGCAGCATCTGAGGCCTTTGGCTCATAGTCGTCATCTTCGCCTGAAGGTGCAGTAGCATCACCTTCTTCACCAGCAAATCCATCATCAGAAGCATCATCATCCTCAGAAGCCTCCTCATCGGCAGCAGGAGCTTCCTCATCAGCCTAATCTGACATCTCCTCATCAACTAAGGAACCAAAGTCATGACCAGGAAACCTGGCATTTTGCTCAATCTAAGACATACACAGGTCATGTAGTTCTTGAGCTTGTGGATAAGTAGGAGCAGAGGTGCCAAGTTCTACAAGTAGGGTAGCTATAGGACCAGCAGGGAGAGGCAACACATCATGGGTATATCCACCAATAGCACAGGGTGTAGCAATAGAAGCAGTAGGTGATGGGGCTAGGTAAAAGTGATCATATGCAAAGGATGCATAATCACCTCTTAGATAGGACTGGTAGGCAGGATAAGGGTGTGCACATGATAGGTTCATGTTGGACATGATGGCATAGAGATCATGACGCATATGCTCCTGAACCTAAAGGTTATACGCATGTTTATGCATCATGTAGCCCATGAGGATTTCATTTGATACATGGAATGAGGCACGGGTAGGTCGGGAAGACTGAGGTGGTGGAGGTGCATGGGTGGAGGTGGAGGTTGAGGCTTCAGATTTGGTAGGGGCATGGATAGGCACATATTTCTAAAGAGTGGTCTCACTGATGCAAACTCCTTTTCGGCCTAGTTTATAATGAAGTCATAGAAAAGAGATTTGCCAGTAACAATTTGAAATAGACCACAGATCAAGTCAGGGTAGGGTGGGTGGGTGCCAAGGGTGTTCTTACTAGAGTCAAAATAGGTCATGTGGTGAAGGACATAACAAGATCATTTGACTCTGATGTTCTTTAAGAGACACAACATAATCACCAATGTTGTCTACAATTTCAGTCTAATTTTTCTTGGGATGAATATTGTAGTTAATAACTAGGGCGAGTATGTGGTTCTTGGGGTCTAAGGTGAAGGATGGAAGGGTACACTTCTTCCTATAGGGAAACTGATGATTATTCAAGTATTTATGAATATTAGGAAGAGTGAGATCATATTGCTTGTAGAAGGCCTCAGGGTCAACTAGGTTGAAATACTCAGGGTAGCCCTTCCTCCAAGTATCAGTCACCTCAGTACCTGAGAAGAAGATGTTCAGGGTATCCTTGGAGACTTGGAATTTCTTCCTGGTGACCGTGGAAGTAATGACTACTTGAGCATTTGGAGGGGGTACGAGTGTGTCATAATTCCATTACAAGTTAGCATAGAATTCATGAATGAATTTTGTGCTTGTGATGGAATTGTTATAGTACGCGTGTTCGACACACAAGGCGGAGAGGTGGTTATTGTATAGCAACTTAGATACTTGATCGATAACCATTTGTCTATGTGGGGTTGGATCAAAAAGGGTACACAATGGAAAGGGGTTCCTAGGAAAGAGCTCCTTCTACCTATTGAGAGCCTCATTAGAGACAAAGAAGGTATCGTCGAAGGTATGAGACGTGAGTTGGAAGAAGAGGATGGTGCTTCAGTTGGGGCCGCTCTCTTTCTCCTATGAATTTTCTACAAATTTTGTATTTAATTGAATTTTGGATATGATATGGATAACTCAATCATGCATATTGGAGAAAAATTTCAGAATATTTGAGTGTTCTTTGAATATGGTTCTCGGTCGAACTATACTTCGACCAAAATGTTGATAGAGTGCTTTTCAATAGTGTAGTGTTTTATTTTTAGTTATTTATTGATAATTCCAAATAATTTGAAATTTTAACTGGAGATCTGAAGCTCAATCATAAACAAAATTTAAAATTTTCATAATTTTTGGATGCGTTTAGACCTTATCAGTAGATGAATTACAGTAATATTTTTACGACAGAAAAATTTAGCTGAAATAAGAGAAAGTATAGTGAGGGGTCAGTGTGTAATTGACCTAAGCAGCTCAATTGCTCTATATGGTCAACCTAACACACTAGAAACTCTCATAATTCGTGATTCATTCTAGAGAAATGAAATCCTAGAGAGAGAGGGAGAGTTAGGGTTTGAGAGGAGAAATTGATGGAGATGTTGACCTAGGGTTTTGCAGTCTGAGGAATGATGAAATCATGTAAGTTTAGCTTCTTTGCATAGACTTTAATGGTGAATCTTCTCTCACATGTCAAGATTTTGTCCATCCTCTGATTTGATCTGAAATGGTGTTAAAACTTCCCCTTTTATCACTCTTTCTTCATAATCCCTCATTTTTAGGGTTTCTGAGTTGAAAGGAAGAAGAATTGGGTGAATTGCTAGGGATTTGATATGAGATCGAGATTTTCAGGGATGAGCTATGTTTTTAAGGTGTTTTCACACCTTAGGGTGAGTGGGGACTTCCTTTAAATAGTATATTGCACGAAAATTGGTTAAATCTTCCTTTAATTGCTAGTATGCGACTACAAACCCTGAATTGTCTATTTGTTCTAAGTTGTTGCAAAATGATATGAAATGGATTCTTCCTCTGTTTGGATGAAGTTTATATGATAAAATCATATTAGAAATGTATATAATACATCCTAATGATAATTCCCTAAGTATTCGCAGAGGTTATAAGAGTAAACTGAAATATAGGGAATTTGTCTATGACTGAAATTTGCTGTATAAGTAAATAGAGAAAATTGGTTATCTAGATTCCCTTGGTTATGAATGATTGTTTATCTAAATTCATAGTACATATATGTCATATACTATCTTGGATTTTTTTTTCAAAGTGAATAGTGTTTGTTTGATATCTCAGTAAAGAGGGTGAAACCCTAGATGCGAGAAAAGTTGGATATTTGTGAATAGATGTCGTGAAATCCATTTGAAGGGATTTTCTTAACATGATAGACTTTATTTATTTAATGTTATTATTGATGCATGATATCCTAGTGAATGGCATGGAAAATTCAACTCAGTTCCAAGGTTTCATACATATATTGATTTTATATGATTTGTTGATAGTAGTCTTTATTCAATGAATGTTTATGTCGCATGAAAGCTTTATTGGAGTCATGTGAATAAGTTTTTGCCTAGTGAGAGGTGACAAGATGTGATATGGCCTTGTAAGCCATGTGAATACTTGTACAACCAGTAAAATGAATACCTTGGTCTAAGAACCTAGTGGTAATGGTTGCCTGTTACAGAGGTAACAATGCTATGTGATGATCTAAGGGTTTGAATGCCCAGATCCAGTAATCATGATAATGATGTGAAGGGATGAGAATTCCCAGTAATGTGATAAGGGATTGAGATCCCAGGTATCATGTGTTTTAAAGATTTGAAAAGTACACGATAGATGTATTACACCTTTCTTTGTAGCATTTGTGGTGATTAAATGAAACCCTAAGGGTAGGGTGTTCAATGAATCAAGTATTGTGATATCAATATTCTCAGTTATTATTAATAATTCTTGTCATGATAAGTAATTAACTCTTAATTGAGTTATGAGATGCACAACTCAAGATTTGGGTTGATATGCATGATTCTAGTGTGTATGTGCCAAGTCGACATGAAATCTATTTATTTAAGAATTTTAGTCTACCTGCATGTATAGTATGTTGATTACTCAGTATATTATAGTGTTTTGAATATACTTCTTTGCCAAGTTTAGAATGATATACATGTTGTATTATAACTTCAAATAAGTATACGTGACACCATAGAGATACCAGAGTCAAGTATAAGTAAGAGAAGGGTAACATGTAGAAAGAGCTTTCTAGGAATAATAAAATAATAGACTTAGGAGCCATGAACACCGTAGAACCCCTATGTGAGGTCTGCACCTTAGGGGTGAAATGACCTAACCCTAGAAACGTCTAGTATACGGGGGTTGGAATGTGCTATCGAGTGGCACAGGGGACGAAGCCCTAGTGGAAGTCTCCTTAAATTATAGTTTGAAGTGTCCAACATCAACCAGAAGTCCTGGTGGCACTAGAGTACAGAAAAGCCAAGAGGTGGCTTGACTCTCTACCTGTGTGCTCAGGTTAGAGGAGGTGTCCAATTTAGGCTAGAGAGCCATTTCCCTATTGCATACCAGGAGAGTAGTCAGACTTAGTATTTCTCGGGTGTGTCCGCTAAGTCTTATACGGTGTCATCGTCGTGCACTATGAGTCTTCATATGTAGAGTACACTGCATATGATTAGAGCATTATAAAATGAATGAGAGGTCAAACAAGTGTGTACAGTTATTCAATTATTCTTTGTATGTTTCTGAATTATTAATTCTCTCAATCAAGCATTTCATATATTGATTCACTCTTATGGATATTTAGAGTATCCTGCCATATTTATGATTGTCAATTATTAGACTCTCTAAAGATTTATGTTGTTATAATTGATATCAATTACACAAAAGTATATCTATAATTATATCAGTTCTTTAGATTGTTTCTTTGAAGTACTCATTCACTGAGCGAGTAGGCTCACCCCTCTACTCAAAATTTTTAGGGAAATCACATGGACTTGAAGAAGGTCATTGCATCAAAGTAGATCTGCCACAAGAGTTAAGTCTGAGTATAATTAAGTTCAGTTGGTCCTTGTCACTCTAGGTCCTTGTAAAGAAATAAGAGAGAGTTGTAAATGATGACGTATAACATTATTCCTCTTTTAGCAATATATGCAAATCAGCAAGTCTTATGTGCTTAAAAGTATGAGAAACATAATGAATGTATGGATGTGTATCATTAATGTTGAGATTACATTAGAGAAATAAAAGTTTAATTCTCTTGTAAAGTTAGTTTATGTGGTTCAATGCGAGAAAACAAAGAGTTTGAAAAAGAAGAAAAAGTTAAGGGTGATTTTTGTATTACGATAAATCCTCAATTTTATTCCCTAATCTCATGATTAGTGGTAATTGTGAGATTGGGATGTAACAACTTCGTATCAGAGCTTAGGCTGAGTTGTCAGGGACCATTAAGTTAGTAAGTTAGAGTCATAAGTGTGGCAGATCAGAGATTTTATGATGTTAGCTTTAGGAATTTGAGTATTTGGATATCTTGGCCCGGTATCTGAGTACTTGGATCAACCAGTATCCAGCTACTCTGTCTATTCTTTCATGTATACCCTATCCAGGTATTCATTGGAAGGATGGTCTAGAAAGGAACCCTATAAATATTAGGGTTAGAAACAAGATAAGTAACATGAATTAAGAGCATAAATATAAAACGAGATAGAACTTTCATTTCATATTGTTGTTTTATTGGAGATGAATAGAAAAGCTCTTATATGTTTGAATTTAGATATTCAGTATTTTGAAATATATATGGGTCTTTAAGATTTGTTGTACACTATGCAGTTGTATCATTTATTGATTACATTCTTTGTATCAAGTAGACTAGAAATGATCTTTGAATGAGCTTTCCTAAGTGGATAAGTTTTCTTCCACACATTTGAGATGAATAGGAGTTGAGTAATCCTGAGTAGCTCTTGGCTTCAGGACTGCAGGTTCGGCCTGGTCCGGCTGGTAGGATGCATTATTGGGATCTAATGACTCCTATTAGTAACATAACAAGAGTAAATTATGGATAGATTAGATCCAAATTCTATTATGAATGTATATACTCTAAGATTTTGAAGTATAAGGGAAAGACTGGGATAACTAAGAATCAGTTGGAACTGATATCTAAGATCCAACTTTGGGGCCTCATATGAGAAACCCTTAATTGGGAATAAAGGAACACAACATAAGGTTCACATTAAGTTTAATTATTAGTATTATATGAACTCTAAATATGAAATATGGAAAAGATATGAGAAAAGTATGTAAGGGGCCAAGATAGTAAGAATCAATCATGAGGAATGGATTATATAACCGAGTACAATGTTTTTATGTACTCCAAAGCAAAGGGAAAATAGAAGAAAAGAGCTAAGTATACAATAAGTACATAGAAGTAAAGAGTCTTCAGAAGAGTTAAAGTGAAGAGAACTAGATGAGCATGTAAATCATAAAACTAGGATAAGAAACTTAGTTGAAATAAAGAGAAATGTTGGAAATAATGAGCTTGATTAAGGAATGAGGGTTATGATATAATTGAGAGCATGGAATGTATACCTTTATTAATAAGTTTAATGCATTCATCCTTACTACCTTTGGATTCTAAGTCTCTATAGAACAACAAACTAGTTTCTAAAAGAAGAACAGAAGTGTAGCTAAATAAATGAATAAGTCATACAAAGGTAGACTATATTCAGGAAGGAAAAACTTGATTAAAAGAGATAATAAGTTGACCCATGCATGAGCCATTTGATTTAAAATGAAGGATATGTAATGTTTGAAACTAGTAGAGAGATTATAGATTTAGAATTTCAACTTTACATTAGTAGAAGGATAAAAGGAAATATGTGCAACATGGTATATATGATCATACACCTAAAAGAAGAAACATGATCATAAGAGAAAGCTAGAAGTTAAATATGATATGTGGAATATAAGTATATGGTAAGGGGATTATGGAAAGTAATGAAGAGGTTTGAAACATGGTGGAGTAATATATATTATAAAAGAAAGAGGTTGCAAGATTCAAGAAAGTGCTAATTAGTCAAGTATCCTTGTTGATAATTAATTAAACCTACATATGAGAAATGTATTAATGAATGTTTGAAGATAAGAATTATAAGTATCAAAATCATCTTCTCTTTCATATCTTCCTTAATGAAAGCAATGTGGGAATGAAGTGATAAGAAAATGAATCATATCTTATGCATAACCACCATGGTAGAGGCATCTAGTAAATGTAATAATGCATACAATATGTTGATGAAACCCTAGCATGGTAAATTGAGAATGTAATCTATCTGAATGGCCAAGTAAGAGAAAGGAAATTCAATTGATAAGATAAGGGAGACTTTAGTAAAACTTGTGAGATCCAAAGTTTGACTTTCAAATCAAGGGAGCAAAGTTACACACAACAACGTCATGCTACTGATAAGGACCAAACCCTAGAATGTTTAGAGTTGTAGTAGTTCAAGGGATGTCACTAGTGATTTGACCTTGAATACTAGCATCTCTATAACACAAGATCATGAGATTTGCACTATGAGAAGTAAACTAGCACTGATAGTAATCCAGGGTTTAAAGATAGCTAATCTGAAAGGTAGATAAACAATATGGAAATGATTCAGAGTAAGGGATAAAAAATAAATTTGAAATGTAACAAGTGTGTTTTGAACAAAAGAAGTGCAAGATGAGCAAAGTGTAATCTAAAACAAATTCTTGCAGTGATAGCAAGTATGATGGAAAATCTATTTGTACCTTGTATGTTTCAATTTTAGGAATGTTTAATCTACATGATTAAAATGAGAAGGATAAGTAGGAAAAAGTAAGTAGTAGTGAATGAGGAGAGAGATGAGAGAAAACAATGGCTTTTAGTAATATGTGAATTTGTTTTTAGAAGTATAATTTGTTGAAGGTATATTAAGGGATGTAAATTGGTTTTACATATGATTTCAGTTGTACATGTGCAAGCAATATGTTAATTAAAGGTGTCTGATAGTTGTAGTCATTCATACCATTAATTCATCTTAGTATTGTAAAATTGTGGTATGGTTATATAGGTTACAAATGAAGGGTTACCCTGAATAAGGTAGTCTTACCTATTCACTCATATGAATAGAAGGGATGATAACCATATTGTATTGATCTGTAACCCTGATGAGGTATAGGTTGTTATACCTATCTTTAATATAACTAAGTGATGGTAATTGGATATGAATAGTCCTTGAATGACTAATACTGTTATGACCCACTCTATGATTAACTAGTAAGCACATTGATTAGTGCATCATTATGGTGATTTAAGTTTAAGTTAAATGCCAAGATGCAATTTGTTATTTGATCAAGTGAGATAATCTAATTAGCATGATTTCATGCTTCTAGGTTGTAGAGAATTCTGTGCTTGGCATTTTGCAAGAAAAATCATTTAAATCGGACCTACGAGGCGCAAATTGTGATCTTTTCAGTATCTAGGGTTTAAGTTGCAATTTTTCCAAATATCCGGGTTATAAACCCTTTCCTTTTCTTTTTTTTCTCCCATCCTCACTTATCCTTTCTTCTTCAAGCGGTCGATGGATTAGGACCGCTACAGTAGCGGCACATAGCAGCGATCAGGCAGAGGCCGATGGAGTGGCGATTTGGGCGATTCTTGGCCTCGACTCAATGGTGTCAGCTTCTTCTCTTCCTTCCACCTTCTCCTTCCTTCCTTCCCCTCTCCCTTCCTTGCCCAGCCGCGGCCGACCAGCCAGCTAGGGCGGCGCCCTGTAGCTGCGGCCACCAGAAGCAGCTGTAGATACAACGGCTGGCTAAGGAGGCCCCTTGGGCGCGGAAAACACTTCGAACCGCCGACCACGACCTTGGCCTTGAGACCCAACCTAGAATCTGCAATCAATAGCTAAGTGTTAGCACCCAATCGAACCTCCTCTCTACCTGTACGTGAGAAGAACAACTGTCATTGGCAGCAGCAATGGAAGCTTGGGCGGGGCTTTTTGGGGCCCAAGGCTCCGTGGAGCAGGTCGCCCTTCTTCTTCCTCTACCCTCGCCCTAGTTGCGCCCCTCTTACAGCTGCAGCCAGATTCACACCCTAGCCATGGCGGCCGGCCAAGCAGCAGCTGCTTCTACGCAGGCCAACAATCAGTGGCCATCTTGGGCGCAAGGAGCAGCAACAAGCCACCCTCAAATCCGGCCAAGGGTCTAGAACCTGTTTCTGCTGTCAATTAGCCCGCAAGCAATACCCAGTCAGGGTCCCCCTTCAACCTGTACGTGAGGATGATGTTGCTGCTTGCAGTAGTGATCCAAACCAGAGCTGCCTTTGGCACAAGGCAGCACCAAGGAACAACACTTTGGGTCCGCCCATGAGGTCTATGCTTAAATCTAAAGCCCTACTTTAGATTCAGTTTCCAACTAAGTTCAATTTTGATCTGTACAGGTGTATGGTACCGTTGGATTGTTGCAGGTTCAATTTGTGACTATACCAAAGATGAAGACAACCCCCTGGACGCGTTCTTGGACGGATCCAGACGAATTCGGGCAATTCCGAATTTTGTGAGTAGTTCATTTAGTTATCATCATTTAACTCCTTAGTTGGAATTTTTCGGTAAACTGTGCATTTTTCGCTGATACTTGGCTTTTGGACAGTATTTGGCGTTACTCGAACTTTATTTCATAAACTGCTTCCTTATGCCGTTATATGATTTAGTTTAGCATCTGATCAGTGTGGATTGAATTAATGAATTTATATGGTTCATTGGAACTTGAAATACGTAATATGATTGATGAAAATGATAGAATTTCCTATATTACAACTGCAATGTATACGTTGAGCACAAAATGGATGTTTAGCATCGAAACTGGATAAGTTGATACTGAGTCATGTTTATAGATGACAAATGATGTATATGTGTTTTTAAGTGATATTCAGAATGTGGAATAAGTTTGAGATGTGATATTCCTATTTAAATGTTTATATGTTAATCAGTTAATAGACTTAGGTTCCCTAACACCGTAGAACCCCTTTGAGAGGTCTGCTTCTTAGGGGTGAAACTCGTGTTGTAACAATAACTGTGCGGAGTCACGGTGGCACGAGGACAGAGAGACAATGTTCAACAATAATCTGTGCGGAGTCACGGTGGCACTGGAGTAAATATGGGTTATTCAACAATAATCCGTGCGGAGTCACAGTGGTAACCCAGTGAGACTCTCCGCCTGTGTACTCAGGTTAGAGGAGGAGTCTAGAGCACTCGGAGTTAGTGCAATGAGGCCGGAGAGCATGTGGTCCTGTAGCAGAACAGGGCTGGCAGTCAGACTTAGCATTTCCCGGGTGTGTCGCTAAGTCTTGTACGGTGGGATCGTAGTTCGCTACGGATCTTTATATGCAGAGTACACTACATATGATTAGGGCATAATAATGATATAATTATGTAATCATATAGGATCACAGTAAACTTAATATGTTAATAGATTTGAATTTCTGTACCAATTCTCTATATCAATTTATTTGTTTAAAATATCTGATGTTGCTTTGAAATAAGATTGTTATCTGTAAATCTGCTATGTCATTAGGACTGCCCTGTTTAGTACTGCACTTATCTTTTATTTCAATTTTATATATCTGATGAGTTGTTTAGTGATAGCTAAATGAAATGATATTCACTGAGCGAGTAGGCTCATCCCTCTACTCAAACATTTTCAGGTCAACATCAGCAACAGGAATCGAAAGGATCTTTTCATCCTAATGCTTAGTCTGTAGAAGATATATGTAGTTAGTTTAGATAGAGGTCTCTTAGTCCTTTCCCCTCGATCCATGGGACATGGTGTGGGTGAGAGAGAGTATGTATGGCGAATGTGTAAAAGATGTAAATTAACTGTTATGTTTACTTTCTGTTAAACAATGTTACATGTTGTAAACTCTGTTTATGTTCTCTAGCCAGTTTAATTGAAATGCTTCCGCAATAGTTTATTATGTTTTAGTTTACAGCAATAATCCGGATATCATTACGAGGTTTTAAAAAAACAAAAATTCTCAGTGATTTGTTTATGTGATAATCCCTCCGTCACGCCCTAATCTCGTGATTAGTGGTTAGTGTGAGATCGGGGTGTGACATCTTGGTATCAGAGCATAGGTTGAGTATATGAATACTCTAAGTCAAGGTCAGGGGACGATAAGAGACCAATAGGATTAGGACTTAAGTGTCTTCCTTCTAACTGCAATTTTCTAACAGGAAGTGTTCTGTTATACTATTGCAGATGGCAGGAAGAGGACGTGGTCACGAGAACCAAGTAAAGAGTTTATGTTGAATCGTCAGGGATCATTAGGGTCGAAAGATAGAATTATAAGTGAGAAAGATAAGAAGTGATGTGTCTTTAGCTCTGGGAAGTCTGAGTATTTAGGTACCCTGGCCAGGTATCTGAGTACTTAGATTGACCAGTATCAAGCTACTCTGTCCATTCTTCTCTGGATACCCTGGCCAGGTATGCAGAGGAAGGATGGGCTAGAGACAAACCATAGAAGTCTTAGGGTTAAGAAATCGGAAATTAATACATGAGTAAGAGATTAAACATAGGATGCGATGCAACTCTTGCTTTATATTGCTTATTTGATTGGAAATCATTAGAAATGCTCTTATATGCATGAATTTAGATTTTCAGTTTATAGAACAAATATGATTCTTTTATATTGTTGTGTCATAAATTGATTTATTTAGTGTTTGCATTCTTTGTATTAAGTATACCAGAAATTATGTTTAAATGAGTCTGCCCTAAGTGGATATTCTTTCCACATGTTTGAGATTAATAGGAGTTGGTTAATCCTGAGTAGCTCTTGGCTTCAAGACTACAGGTTCGGCCTGGTCCGGCTGGCAGGATGCGTTACTGAGATATAATGACTTCTATTAATAGTATAATAAGAGTAGACTCTGGATAATTTAGACTCACATCATAGTAAGAATGCACATACACTAAGATGTTGAGATATAAGAGAAAGATTAGAACAACTAAGAATTAGTTGGAACTGATATCGGAGACCCAACATTGGGACCTCATATGAGCAATCCTTAATTAGAAATAAAGGAACACAGTAAGGGTCAGATTAAATTTAATGATTAGGTGAGAAATACCCTTAATGGTACTAATCAATAATGTATAACAAATGCATGGATCCAATACATGATTAGTAAACCCTAGTGGAGGGTGTATCATTGTGAACCCTGGTTGAGGGTGTATCCTTGTGAACCCTGGTTGAGGGTGTATCCTTGTGAACCCTGGTTGAGGGTGTATCCTTGTGAACCCTGGTTGAGGGTGTATCCTTGTGAAACCCTAGTTGAGGGTGTATCATTGCGATTGTTTATAGGCAACTTTATAAGTTATGCCTTAAACTAAGATAAGTCCATATCATGTGAGATAGCTGGACAATTCTAATGTGTGGCCTATGCATTATATGCTAAGGGTGAGTATTCTGTGATGGAATGCATTAAGAGGGGAAATACCTTAATACAAGATAAAGTTGGTTAACTCAAGAGGGTCTGAATTAATGAGAAATGGGGAACCCCTAACCCTAATTTGGGGAAAAGGGAATGATAAGCCCTGTTTGATAGTGAACCCTAATTCCTGGTTAAGGAATGATGGTATTACTATTGTATCACATGATGTGATGAATATCTTGTATGACTGTTATCATGTCTAATAACCATGCAGGTATGATGAGATGATGTATATAGCCAAGTTTGGGCTGTGACATTTATATAATAAATGTTGATTGGCTTTTTGTGTGTTGATGTTGTTGTTGCTTAATAAAAGTAATAATGTGTATGGATTTTATGAACCATGTGAATAAGTTTTTGCCTAGTGAGAGGTGACAAGATGTGAATGGCCTTGTGAGCCATGTGAATAAGTTGTTGCCTAGTGAGAGGTGACAAGATATGAATGGCCCTATGAGCCATGTGTGATGCTTGGGTAACAAGTATCATGTTTATTTGTAGCATTTGTGTTAATAAGTTATGCTAGAGAACTTGGTTGATGTTACATTTATGTTATATATCTATAGTTCATTGATGATTATTCATATCCATTGTATTCATTACAAGTAGATGGATGAACTTATGAGATCTAAAGTTTGATTTCAAAACTAAGGAAGCAAAGTCACATCACAATAATGCTATGTTACTGATAAGGACCAAACCCTAGAATGTTTAGAGTTGTAGTAGTTCAAGGGATGTTACTAGTGATTTGACCTTGAATACTAGTATCTTTATAAAACAAGATCATACGATTTGCACTATGAAAGGTAACCTAGCACTAATAAAATCCAGGGTTTAAAGTTAGCTAATCTGGAAGGTAGATACACAATATGAAAATGACTCGGAGAAAAGAGTAAGATATAATTTTGAAATAAATTCTTACAGTAGTAATAAGAAGTAAGTAGCATAGAATGAGGAGTATTACTCGTCACATGATCTAGAATTAGTTGTTGTAGTTCATGCTCATAAGGCATGACGTTACTATCTTAATGGTGAGGTGTGCCAGGTGTTTATAGATCATAAGAGCTTGAAATATATCTTTACCCAGAAGGATCTGAATCTTAGATAGTGGAGATGATTAGAATTGATTAAGGATTATGATATAATGATAGATTATCATCCTGGAAAAGGCGAATGTAGTAGCTGATGCCATCAGCAGGAAGTTAAGTTCAACAGCTGATGCATTCTCTATGGCATGTTTCGAGAGAGACATGCTAGTAGAAATGTGAAAGTTGAATTTAGACTTAGGGGTGACAGAACAAAGTGGTTTGATTGCACAGATGCAAGTCAAGCCTATCTTTTTATGATCAGATCAAGGAACTACAGTAGGGTGACAGTGAGTTACAGCAGATCATGCATGACATGACAGGGGGAAAGAAACCAGAGTTCATGTTTTCAGATGATGGTGTGTTGTATTAGCATGATATGTTATGTACCTCGAGACAGTGATTTGAAAGAAAAGATTCTTGAGGAAGCACATGTATCGATGTATGCTATGCATCCAGACAACATTAAGATGAACATAAATCTTAAGGAGTTGTTTTGGTGTCAGGTATGAAAAAGGATGTAGCTGAGTATGTGGCTAGATATAGTGTGTGCCAGCAGGTTAAGGCTGAGCATCAGAAACCTGCAGGTACCTTGCAATCTCTTCCTATACCAGAATGGAAGTGGGAACATATCACAATGAATTTTGTGATAGGGTTGCCCATGACACCTAGAGGTTGTGACTCGATATGGATAGACTGACCAAGTCTGCTCACCTTCTTCATATTAAGTCAACCCTTGATGTCCCGAAGTTGACTAACATATATATGGATGAGATAGTCAGGTTGCATGGTATCCCAGTTTCAATTATACCAAATAAGGATCCTAAGTTCACATCTAGTTTTGGAATCAGTTGCATCATGCTTTGGGCACAAGTTGAGATTCTATACAACTTTCCACGCACAGACGAATGGTCAGTCCGGGAGGACCATTCAGACTCTTAAGGACATGCTGAGAGCATGTCTTATGCATTTCAGTGGAAGTTGGGAAGAACACTTGAACCTTATAGAGTTTGCATACAATAATAGTCAACATTCTAGTCTTGCTATGGCTCAGTATGAAGCTCTGTTTGTTAGAAAGTGTAGATCATCCATATATTGATATGAGGTAGGTGAAAAGCAGATTCATGGATTAGAGATAGTGGATTTGACCACTGAAAAGATTACTGTGATCAAAGTACAGTTGAAAGTTGCACATGATAGACATAAGAGTCATGCCGAGAAGAGGCGTTGACCTCTTGAGATTCAGGTTGGTGATGAAGTGTATCTGAAAGTTTCACCATCAAAAGGAATGTTGAGGTTTGCTAAGAGAGGCAAACTGACTCCTAGGTGTATGGGCCCATATCCTGTCATTGAGAGGATTGAACTTATAACCTATAAGTTGGATTTGCCATCTGAGTTGGCTAATTTACATGACATGTTTCATGTATCGATGTAGAAGAAATCTTACCCTGGTATAGAGAAGATAATGGACCCAGAACCTGTCCAGCTCAGATCGGATATGTCCTATGTTGAGGGACCGGTACAGACAGTGGATCGGAGGGTCAAGAAACTCAAAAATCGCGAGATACAGTTAGTAAAAGTTTTGTGGAGGAATCATAACCTAGAAGAAGCCACGTGGGAGTTTGAGTCAGTGATGTGTGATAAGTTTCCTTTTCTCTTTTAGGAATTTCGGGACGAAATTCTTATAAGGGAGGGAGATTGTTATGACCCACTCTATGATTAACTAGTAAGCACATTGATTAGTACATCATAATGGTGATTTAAGTTTAAGTTAAATGCCAAGATGCAATTTGTTATTTGATCAAGTGAGATAATCTAATTAGCATGATTTCATGCTTCTAGGTTGTAGAGAATTTTGTGCTTGGCATTTTGCAAGAAAAATTGTTTAAATCGGACCTACGAGGTGCAAATTGTGACCTTTTCAGTATCTAGGGTTTAAGTTGCAATTTTTCCAAATATCTGGGTTATAAACCCTTTCCTTTTCTTTTTTTTCTCCCATCCTCGCTTATCCTTTCTTCTTCAAGCGGTCGATGGATTAGGACCGCTACAGTAGCGGCGCATAGCAGCGATCAGGCAGAGGCCGATGGAGTGGCGATTTGGGCGATTCTTGGCCTCGACTCAATGGCGCTGGCTTCTTCTCTTCCTTCCACCTTCTCCTTCCTTCCTTCCCCTCTCCCTTCCTTGCCCAGCCGCGGCTGACCAGCCAGCTAGGGTGGCGCCCTGTAGCTGCGGCCACCAGCAGTAGTTGTAGCTACAACGGCCGGCTAAGGAGGCCCCTTGGGCGCGGCAAACACTTCGAACCGCCGACCACGACCTTGGCCTTGAGACCCAACCTGGAATCCGCAATCAATAGCTAAGTGTTAGCACCTAATCGAGCCTCCTCTCTACCTGTACGTGAGAAGAACAACTGTCATTGGCAGCAGCAATGGAAGCTTGGGCGGGCTTTTTGGGGCCCAAGGCTCCGTGGAGCAGGTCGCCCTTCTTCTTCCTCTACCCTCGCCCTAGCTGCGCCCCTCTTACAGCTGCAGCCAGCTTCACACCCTAGCCATGGCGGCCGGCCAAGCAGCAGCTGCTGCTGCGTGGGCCAGCAATCAGTGACCATCTTGGGCGCAAGGAGCAGCAACAAGCCACCCTCGAATCCGGCCAAGGGTCTAGAACCTGTTTCTGCTGTCAATTAGCCCGCAAGCAATACCCAGTCAGGGTCCCCCTTCAACCTGTACGTGAGGATGATGATGCTGCTTGCAGTAGTGATCCAAACCAGAGCTGCCTTGGGCGCAAGGCAGCACCAAGGAACAACACTTTGGGTCCGCCCATGAGGTCTATGCTTAAATCTAAAGCCCTACTTTAGATTCAGTTTCCAACTAAGTTCAATTTTGATCTGTACAGGTGTATGGTACCGTTGGATTGTTGCAGGTTCAATTTGTGACTATACCAAAGATGAAGACAACCCCCTGGACGCGTTCTTGGACGGATCCAGACGAATTCAGGCAATTCCGAATTTTGTGAGTAGGAGTTCATTTAGTTATCATCATTTAACTCCTTAGTTGGAATTTTTCGGTAAACTGTGCATTTTTCGCTGATACTTGGCTTTTGGACAGTATTTGGCGTTACTCGAATTTTATTTCATAAACTGCTTCCTTATGCCGTTATATGATTTAGTTTAGCATCTGATCAGTGTGGATTGAATTAATGAATTTATATGGTTCATTGGAACTTGAAATACGTAATATGATTGATGAAAATGATAGAATTTCCTGTATTACAACTGCAATGTATACGTTGAGCATAAAATGGATGTTTAGCATCGAAACTGGATAAGTTGATACTGAGTCATGTTTATAGATGACAAATGATGTATATGTGTTTTTAAGTGATATTCAGAATGTGGAATAAGTTTGAGATGTGATATTCCTGTTTAAATATTTATATGTTAATCAGTTAATAGACTTAGGTGCCCTAACACCGTAGAATCCCTTTGAGAGGTCTGCTTCTTAGGGGTGAAACTCGTGTGGTAACAATAACTGTGCGGAGTCACGGTGGCACGAGGACAGAGAGACAGTGTTCAATAATAATCCGTGCGGAGTCACGGTGGCACTGGAGTAAATAGGGGTTATTCAACAATAATCTGTGCGGAGTCACAGTGGTAACCCAGTGAGACTCTCCGCCTGTGTACTCAGGTTAGAGGAGGAGTCTAGAGCACTCGGAGTTAGTGCAATGAGGCCGGAGAGCCTGTGGTCATGTAGCAGAACAGGGCTGGCAGTCAGACTTAGCATTTCCCGGGTGTGTCGCTAAGTCTTGTACGGTGGGATCGTAGTTCGCTACGGATCTTTATATGCAGAGTACACTACATATGATTAGGGCATAATAATGATATAATTATGTAATCATATAGGATCACAATAAACTTAATATGTTAATAGATTTGAATTTCTGTACCAATTCTCTATATCAATTTATTTGTTTAAAATATCTGATGTTGCTTTGAAATAAGATTGTTATCTGTAAATCTGCTATGTCATTAGGACTGCCCTGTTTAGTACTGCACTTATCTTTTATTTCAATTTTATATATCTGATGAGTTGTTTAGTGATAGCTAAATGAAATGCTATTCACTGAGCGAGTAGGCTCATCCCTCTACTCAAACATTTTCAGGTCAACATCAGCAACAGGAATCGAAAGGATCTTTTCATCCTAACGCTTAGTCTGTAGAAGGTATATGTAGTTAGTTTAGATAGAGGTATCTTAGTCCTTTCCCCTCGATCCTTGGGACATGGTGTGGGTGAGAGAGAGTATGTATGGCGAATGTGTAAAAGATGTAAATTAACTGTTATGTTTACTTTCTGTTAAACAATGTTACATGTTGTAAACTCTGTTTATGTTCTCTAGCCAGTTTAATTGAAATGCTTCCGCAATAGTTTATTATGTTTTAGTTTACAGCAATAATCCGGATATCATTATGAGGTTTTAAAAAAAGAAAAATTCTCAGTGATTTGTTTATGTGATAATCCCTCCGTCGCGCCCTAATCTCGTGATTAGTGGTTAGTGTGAGATCGGGGTGTGACAAATACAATCATAGTGTACTTTGTTACTGTTGTTGAAACCCTAGTATGCTATAACCTGATGGTTACACCTTGAATTATGTCTGGGCTCATACTTGAGAATAATATGGAATGTGATGGCAATGCTTCACCTTATGCATCCATGATGCAATGGGGATGTCGTGTGTAGTATTGTACAATTGTTGTTGAATCTAGTCTTCCAACTCAAGACTGTTTTTCTATTTGAGTAGAACAATAGTAAAATTCAAAAGAACATGGTGAATGCTCTTTTGTGAGTTAGAGGTAATATAAAACAATAGTACATATTGAACTGTATGAATTGGGATAGTTGGATCAGATTATCAATGTTGAGGTAACACTTCAAGAGTATAAAAATATTGAAATGGTTGCTTCTCTATCTACTCTATGATTGATTGTGGCATAGAGAATTCATTGGATATCATTGGGAACTATTTCAGACATGTTGTGATTATAAAAGAAATAAAGGACTTAATGTTGAAAAGTGCATTCAAGTATGAAATACAAGAATATAATGATATGTAAGATTTCAAAAGCTTAAAATAAACTTTGAATATACTTTGTTTGCATATTTATGTTTCAGGGACGAAACTTTTTAAGGGGGTGAGAATTGTAATGAACACATTTGTGCTTAATTGGTAAACTAGGGTTTACCTGAATGATTACATGATTGATTAGATTGAACATTGATTGATTAATGATAGTAGATCAATTGTGACGTTTCAAACCTAAGAAGAAACTCTAACTATTTCGAAGAATCATGTTTGAGAAATGTAAACCCTAATCGGCAAAAATTAGGGTTTTGATAGTACATGAATATGGAATTTGATCAGGATAGCAGTGTGGTAAATGATTTTTCATATTTTCTAAAAATTTTGTATTTAATTGAATTTTGGATATGATATGGATAACTCAATCATGCATATTGGAGAAAAAATTCAGAATATATGAGTGTTCTTTGAATATGGTTCTCAGTCAAACTATACTTCGACCAAAATGCAGACAAAGTGCTTTTCAGCAGTGTAGTGTTTATTTTTATTTATTTATTGATAACTCCAAATGATCTGACACTTTAATTAGAGATCTGAAACTCAATCATAAACAACACATAAAATTTTCATAATTTTTGGATGCAATTAGACCTTATTAATAGATGAATTAAAGTAATATTTTTATGACAGAAAAATTTAGCTGAAATAAGAGAGTATAGTGAGGGGTCACTGTGCAATTGACCCAATCATCTCAATTGCTCTATATGGTCAACCTAACACAATAGTAGCTCTCATAGTTTGTGATTCATTCCAGAGAAATGAAATCCTAGAGAGAGAGGGAGAGTTAGGGTTTGAGAGGAGAAAATGATGGAGATGCTGACCTAGGGTTTTGCGGTCCGAGGAATGATGAAATCATGTAAGTTTAGCTTCTTTCATAGACTTTAATGGTGAATCTTATCTCACATGTCAAGATTCCGTCCCTCCTCTGATTTGATCCAAAATGGTGTCAAAACTTCCCCTTTTCTCACTCTTTCTTCATAATCCCTCATTGTTAGGGTTTCTGAGTTGAAAGGAAGAAGAATTGGGTGAATTGCTAGGGATTTGATATGAGATCTAGATTTTTAGGGATGAACTACTTTTTAAAGATGTTTTCACACCTTAGGGTGAGTGGGAACTTCCTTTAAACAGTATATTTCACGAAAATTGGTTAAATCATCCATAATCTTTAATTGCTAGTATGCGACTACAAACCCTGAATTGTCTATTTGTTCTAAGTTGTTGCAAAATGATATGAAATGGATTCTTCCTCTATTTGGATGAATTTTATATGATAAAATCATATTAGAAATGTATATAATACATCCTAATGAGAATTCCCTAAGTATTCGCAGAGGTTATAAGAGTAAACTGAAATATAGGGAATTTGTCTATGACTGAAATTTGCTGTATAAGTAAATAGAGAAAATTGCTTATCTAGATTCCCTTGGTTATGAATGATTGTTTATCTAAATTCATAGTACATATATGTCATATACTATCTTGGATTTTTTTTTTCAAAGTGAATAGTGTTTTTTTGATATCTCAGTAAAGAGGGTGATGAAACCCTAGATGCGAGAAAAGTTGGATATTTGTGAATAGATATCATGAAATCCATTTGAAGGGATTTTCTTGACATGATAGACTTTATTTATTAAATGTTATTATTGATGTATGATATCCTAGTGAATGGCATGGAAACCCAAATTCAACTCAGTTCCAAGGTTTCATACATATATTGATTTTATATGATTTGTTGATAGTAGTCTTTATTCAATGAATGTTTATGTCGCATGAAATCTTTATTGGAGTCATGTGAATAAGTTGTTGCCTAGTGAGAGGCGACAATATGTGAAATGGCCTTGTGAGCCATGAGAATACTTGTACAACCAGTAAAATGAATACCTTGGTCTAAGAACCTAGAGGTAGTGGTTTCCTGTTACAGAGGTAACAATGCTATGTGATGATCTAAGGGTTTGAATGCCCAGATCCAGTAATCATGATAATGATGTGAAGGGATGAGAATTCCCAGTAATGTGATAAGGGATTGAGATCCCAGGTATCATGTGTTTTAAATATTTGAAAAGTACACGATAGATGTATTACACATTTCTTTATAGCATTTGTGGTGATTAAATGAAACCCTAAGGGTAGGGTGTTCAATGAATCAAGTATTGTGATATCAATGTTCTCAGTTATTATTAATAATTCTTGTCATGATAAGTAATTAACTCTTAATTGAGTTATGAGATGCACAACTCAAGATTTGGGTTGATATGCATGATTCTAGTGTGTATGTGCCAAGTGGACATGAAATCTATTTATTTAAGAATTTTAGTTTACCTGCATGTATAGTATGTTGATTACTCAGTATATTATAGTGTTTTGAATATACTTTTCAGCCAAGTTTAGAATGATATACATGTTGTATTATAACTTCAAATAAGTATACGTGACACCATAGAGATACCAGAGTCAAGTATAAGTAAGAGAAGGGTAACATGTAGAAAGAGCTTTCTAGGAATAATAAAATAATAGACTTAGGAGCCATGAACATCGTAGAACCCCTATGTGAGGTCTGCGCCTTAGGGGTAAAACGACCTAACCCTAGAAACATCTAGTATACGGGGGTTGGAATGTGCTATCGGGTGGCACAGGGGACGAAGCCCTAGTGGAAGTCTCCTTAAATTATAGTTTGAAGTATCCAACATCAACCAGAAGTCATGGTGGCACTAGAGTACAGAAAAGCCAAGAGGTGGCTTGACTCTCTGCCTGTGTGCTCAGGCTAGAGGAGGAGTCCATTTTAGGCCAGAGATCCATTTCCCTATTGCAGACCAGGAGAGTAGTCAAATTTAGCATTTCCCGGGTGTGTCTGCTAAGACTTGTACGGTGTGATCGTAGTGCATTACGTGTCTTCATATGTAGAGTACACTGCATATGATCAGGGTAGAATAAAATGAATGAGAGATCAAACAAGTGTGTATAGTTATTCATATATTCTTTGTATGTTTCTGAATTATTAGTTCTCTTTATGATCAATCAAGAATTTCATATATTGATTCATTATGGATATTTAGAGTATCCTACCATATTTATGATTGTCAATTATTAGACTCTCTAAAGCTTTCTACTATTATAATTGATATTAATTGCTCAAAAGTATATCTGTAATTATATCAGTGGTTTAGACTGTTTCTTTGAAGTACTCATTCACTGAGCGAGTAGGCTCACCCCTCTACTCAAAATTTTTAGGAAAATCACATGGACTTGAAGAAGGTCATTGCATCATAGTAGATCTTCCACAAGAGTTAATCTGAGTATAGTTAAGTTCATTCGGTCCTTGTCACTCTAGGTCCTTGTAAAGAAATAAGAGAGAGTTGTAAATGATGATGTATAACATTATTCCTCTTTTAGCAATATATGCGAATCAACAAGTCTTATGTGCTTAAAAGTATGAGAAACATAATGAATGTATGGATGTGTATCATTAATGCTGAGATTACATTAGAGAAATAAAAGTTTAATTTTCTTATAAAGTTAGTTTATGTGGTTCAATGCGAGAAAACAAAGAGTTTGAAAAAGAAGAAAAAGTTAAGGGTGATCTTTGTATTATGATAAATCCTCAATTTTATGCCCTAATCTCATGATTAGTGTAATTGTGAGATTGAGGTGTAACACTATCAATCAAGCATCTTGCATAATCCACATCACTATAAGCTGTAAGAGTAAAGTCCCTTGACTTGGGATACCATAGTCCAAAATTTGGAGTTTTGGCTAGGTATCTTAAAATTCTCTTAACAACTATAAGATGTGATTTCTTAGGATTTGATTGAAAGAGAGCACACAAGTCAACACTAAACATTATCAGGTCTAGAGGTAGTTAATTAAAGTAAACTTCCAATCATACATGTATAGAACTTCTCATCTACCTTTTCACCTTCTTAATCTTTATCAATTTTGGCGGTGTTTGACATGGGTGTGCCCATAGGCTTGGTGTTCTCCATCCCAAAGTGCTTAAGTATCTCACTTGTGTACTTGCCTTGGTTGATGAAGTTCCCATATTTAGTATGCTTGATTTGAAAGCCAAGAAAGAATGTGAGCTCACCCATCATATCATCTCAAATTCACTCAGCATAAGATACTAAATTCTTTTCAAAGATCAAGGTTAGTTCCGCCAAAAATGATATCATCAACATATATTTGAATGATAAGAAAATGGTTAGAAGTGTGTTTTAGAAACAAAGTAGAATCTACTTTTCCCATGATATAACCATAATCTAACAAAAAGTTCTTTAATTTCTCACACCAAGCTCTAGGTGCTTGTTTGAGTCCATAGAGATCTTTTTGCAACAAATAAACATGGTTAACTTAGCTATCATATTCAAAGCCTGGGGGTTGTGCAACATACACTTCCTCCTCAATTGTACCATTCAAAAATGAACTTTTAACAACCATTTGATAAAAAATAAAGTTTCTATACCTGGAAAAATCAAGTAACATACGAATGGACTCAAGTCTAGCTACAGATGCATATGTTTCAACAAAATCTATACCTTCCTAGTGATTGTAGTCTTGAGCCACTAACCTTGCTTTATTCCTTACCACTTTGTCGCTTTCATCTAGCTTGTTGCGGTAGACCCACTTGGTGCCTATGATCTTTCTATCACTTGGTCTGGGAACTAGGGTCCATACTTTGTTGTTTTCAAATTGCTCCAACTCTTCTTGCATGGCTAGGATCCATTCATCATCCCCAAGAGCTTCTTTGACGTTCTTTCACTCAAGTTGTGAGATGAAGGCGTTTTTGGCTTGTTCTTTATTGAATGCAGCCCACGTCTTCCCCCTTTCAAATGCATCACATAAAATTAGCTCTTTTGGATGATTCTTTTCAAATCAGGGATTTGGATCCTTCTTCTCTTCATTTTTCTCTTCTTCTTGAATGACCACCTCTTTTCCCTTTTGGATGATGTTGAATTCTTTTAGAATAGGAATTACCTCACTTGTAACATCATCATTTGGAACAATATATTTGGGAATAGAGGGGTTAGTCTCAATAAACTTAACATTTATATATTCTTCTACTTTAACAAGATCAACATTAAATACTCTATAAGCCTTGATAGTAGTGCTATAGCCAAGAAAAAAAGTCTTGTAAGATTTTGGATCAAACTTGTCTAGAGAATCTTTTGTATTCAAAACAAAACAAGGACATCCAAAAATAGGAAAATACTTGATAGAAGACTTTCTACCACACCATAGCTCATAGGGGGTTTTCTTTAAAGAAGGATGTGTAAAAACTCAATTTTTCACAAAACATGAGGTACTGACGATTTCGTCCCAAAACTTCTTTGCAGTGTCATACTCTAAAAGCATGGTCCTAGCCATCTCCTGTAGTGACCTATTCTTCCTCTCTACAACCCCATTTTGTTGAGGTATTTGAGGTGAGGAGAAGTTATGTGCATAGCCAGATTCTTCACAAAAACGTTCAAAAAGATCATTTTCAAATTCTCCCCCATGATCACTACGGATGGAAATGATCCGGCAAGAAGCTTCATTCTCAACTCGTTTACAAAAACTTGCAAAAACATCAAGCGTATAACTCTTGGAAACCAGAAAGAAGGTCCAAGTATATCTAGAGAAACATCAACAATAACAAGGCAATACTTAGAACCATGAAGATATTGAGTTCTCATTGGTCCAAATAGATCAATGTGAAGAAGTTCAAGAGCTCTCTTGGTAGTTGGTACTAAGGATTTCTTTAGATTTTAAGGAGGACTTGGTTTTCTTTCCTTGGTTACAAGGTTGGCATTCCTCATCCTTTTCAAAATCCAATTTGGGAATTCCCTTGACCAAGTCCTTTTTACTCAACTTCCTTAACTGATGCATATTTACATGAACAAGCCAATGATGCCAAAGAGAAATATCATTTGAGTTGACTATTAAACATCTATCAACAATAGGCTTAATAGAGTCAAGCACAATTACATAAAGATTACCACTTCTAGTTCCCTTATATATGACTTGCTAGGTAAGGGAATCTATAATCAAGCATTCAAAAGAAGTAAATAGCTTAAGGTAACCATTATCACATAATTGACTTACACTTATTAAATTGTGATGGTGGCCATCCACAAAAAGAACATTCTTGATACACAAGGATTCACCTACATCACCCTCACCTTTAATATTACCTTTCTTATTGTCCCCAAAGGTAACCAAACCTCCTTTCTTCTTAGTGAAGTTGTTGAAATGGCTTATATCACCTGTCATACACTTAGTGCAGCCACTATCAACAATCCATCTACCTTTTTCCTACAATAAAGGAGAGTGTTGGTTCCCAACTCAAACTTTGGGATCCGGAGTTAGCTTGGGGACCCATTTGATCTTTGGGTTGGATCCTTAGGCTTTTAAGGACAATAAATAGAGTAATGATCATCACATTTGCAATGAGAACAAATTATAGGGTTCTTAGTGCCATAACACTCTCCAATGAAAAAGGATGTTTCCTTACTCTTTTTCTTACCTTTGGCTTTGTTCTTGCCCTTAGGTGCTCCCCCTACAAATCCCTAACCACTAGTACCACTTTGTTTGGTATAATGGTCAAGGAAGTATATGATTATCATCATTAAGATATATGATAGTAGAAGACAAACTAGCAAGATTATCTCTAGCATGAACAAGGTCGGCCTCTAAACAGAGGGCTTTAGTCAAATAAGAATCTTTCTCAAGAGAAATAGAAGCAATATCATTACCAGGAAAGATAGGTCTAGAAGATAAATCATTAACTTGAACGAGCAACCTAGCATTTTCATATTTAAGCACTTGAATTTCCTTAAGATAAACATCCCTCTCATCCCTATGAGCATCAACAATGAGCTTAAATTTAGCATTTTTAGTTTTAAGAATTTCAAGCTCATTTAGGCCCTTTTGGTTATCTTCCTTAAGAGTTTTGATGTTCTTAAGGTAAACACCATTCTCTACTTCAACTCCATTGTATTGGATCTCAAGATCAAGATATTGTCCTTGCAAGTTATCAATGCTCTCAAGATGAGTTTTCTCATTTAGCTCAAGAATTTCAAGCTTAGAATACAAATCATCAATAATTTTTCCTAACCTTTTTCTTTTAGGTTTACATTTAGCAAATTCTTTTAGGTTTACATTTAGAAAAAGAAGAACAGGTACAAACAAGCATATCAATAAGAGTTTTCTTAGATAACTCATGCAAGCTAACCTCACTTACGTCACCAATTTCTTCACAAGTAGAGGCCATGAGTGCAAGGTGGAACTCTCCATCTTCGTCGAAGCTAGAGCCACTTGAGGATGATTCCTCCCAATTTGCATGAGCTGCATTCTTGTGTCTTTTCTCCTTTTTTTCCTTCCTATTATACTTTCTCTCCTTCTTATACTCTTCCTCCTTCTTGGAGATTCCCTTGTGGAGTGACTTTCTTGATTTAGGACATTCACTCTTGTAGTGTCCCTTTTGTCCACACTCATAGCATCTAGGAGTAGAGGAGGACTTCTTTCCCTTGAAGTTCTTTCCCTTGGTGTAGTTGGCTTCATGCTCACTAGGGCCATCATCTTCACTAGAGGAGGAGGGAGATGTATGACAAGCAAGTTGTTGTTGAAGGATGACAACCTCCACTTGTGCTTTGAAGGCACTATCTTTGATCTTCTTGGATTCCTTCTCTTCTTACTTAGTTTTTTCTTCTTGCTTATCAAGCCTTAGATCATGAGCTTGTAGGTTTCCAATGATCTCTTTGGTTGGGATGCCACCATGGCTCCTCACATATTCAATGGAGGTCACCTTTGACTCCAATCTCTTTTATAGAGTCCTCAAGATCTTGGAGTTGATTACACCTCTATCCAAAGTGTTGCCCAAAGCAGCTATTGATGATCACATTGAGCCTAGAGTACATCTCTGCAATCCCTTCTTTCTTGCCCATCTTGAAGATCTCTGGAAGGTTGTTCAACATGTATATCTTAGCCTCCTTAACCTGCTTTGTGACCTCATAGGTAATGCACAACTTATCCCAAATCTCATATGCGGTATCCCATGATGAGATACGGTTGAACTCCATTGAGTTAAGGACTACATAGAGGATGCATATGGCTTTGGCATTGAGTTGGGCTTCTTTTAGTGCAGCTTCATTCCATGTTGAAACAGCTCCAGTTGGCTCCTTGTATGGTATGACCATCACATTCCACATATCAAAGTTTATCCTTGAATGTATAACTACATATGCCTCTTCCAATAAAGGAAGTTTGTGTCATCAAAGACCAAAGGATGCATGGATAAGCCTCCCTCTAGGTTGGGTGAACCAAGTAGGTTGTCGCCCATCTTCTCATCTCGTGGGAGATTGTTGGAGAAGATCCTTAGTTCTGATACCACTTGTTGGATCTAGGGCTCTAGAGGGGGCAAATAGAGCTTCAAAATTCTCACAATATAAGTTAGACATTCAAATTATATCAATCAAAATCAATATCTTAAGAACAATTTGAAGTCCTAACTAAGCAAGCATAGTAAGGATGAGAGAAATTGAAACATGCAGTTAGACAAGGTGGTTTAGAGTGGTTCCACTCTCCAAACTAGGAGAGAGTCAATCCACTCCTAGAGAGGTCAACCTCTAAGACTTTGCAATCTGTGTATACTTATATTCATTTATAAGAGATACAAGGAGACCACCATACATCCAAAGACTTACTTATTCAAGACAAGAGTCTTCCACCTACACAAGGACTTACCCACTTGATCAAGATGTATTCAGTTTTCAACAAGGACTTACCCACACTTGCATCAAGTCTTTGGCCTTGAAGGAATTTACCCACTCTTCTTGAATCTTGGCCTTGCCCTTCTCCTTCACGTGGAGAAGATCTTCACCTATTCTTCAACCTTGAAGAAGAACAGCAACAACTTCACCTTCACTCGGAGTAGCTTGCTTCAACCTTTTCTTCTTTGAGAAAGGGGGTGGGGAAGATGGAATGGAATGAGAGATTTACAAGCACATGAGGTAGCTCTCTTACAAATGAACTAACTCACTCATACGCATGAAATGCTTTGTAAATGAGTGAGAGAAAGGGGCTCAAGGAATTCCAACACACTCAACTATTGTAAGACTTAGAATAGCATGAATGAGCAAACTTGAAATGAACTCCAAGGGGTCCTATTTATAGATGGGGGTGTTCCCTTGAGTGTGGGATCACTTAAGGGTGAAATATAGTCATTTTACAAGTTACAACAGATCTATTCTTGCTCAAAATAACTCTCCAACAGTTCTAATCACTTTTTCTATATTTTCTGTATAGTACATTCGGTCAAGTTTTAATAAAGATAACTCGATTGATCCACTAAGAGACAAAGTCAATTGTCAAACTATAGGTCGAGTTTGTTCTGGGAAACTCGACCAATGAGTCAAAATTAGATTTTCTTAGTTGATCGATTGGTCGAGTTCTATGAGTGTGCAAATCAACCGATTGGTCATCTTCAGAAAATCCATCACTGGATCGGTCAATTTTCCAACTCGACCAATAAATATCCTATGACAAATTTTCAAAATTGACTTTTGAGTGATCAAACGTTGGAATTAAGTGTACCTAATTTTTTCTCATCTTAGTTACAAGCCATATCATCAATACAAGTGATTACAAACATCTTGTAAGGTCATTTGGAGTGATTTCCCGAAACGCACACTTGCATTTCTTTTGACTTGAACTTGAACAAGCTAGGGCTTGTGTAATTTGATCTTTTTCATGTAACTAAAGCCTAAAATGAATCTTGAACAAACATATTAGATACATAAGAATGGAATGGTTAAGTCATTATCAAAATATGGGTGATGTATAACTCTCAAGTCAACAGTAATATTCCTCAATATAGTGAGTAGTGAATCCCCTGTCAGGTCTCACTCTTTACATATCACAACAACTCGATCACTCCTCCTAGATCCTTGGATACCTTAGGCATGGTCAAACTTTGTAAAAATATCCTCTAACTACACCTTACAACATATATCACTCCCTCGCTCATCACACCCTCCACTTCAATGCCCTTCGCCTTAAGTGCAAAAAAGCACCACAAATGCAACACATATCTCTTTTTGGAGCTCTTTCTCTGTGACCTTATAATAGAGGTTGTTGTTCCCAGTCCATCTCAAATTAGGAGACTCCTATGTTGGAGTAACTAGATTTGGAGATCCAAGTTCTCTATATTGTTCTCCTCCTCCTATTCATGACTCTCCCTTCTTATTTGTCCCTTCTTGGACTTCAATATTGAAGCTCAATATTTTCCACCACTCTTCTCTACTTCTACATTCCATACTACCATTGAACTCTCCAACTTGTCTTTCCCTAAATAAAAACTTGACAAAGTTGCATGACAGTTAGTCTTATATTTCATTTGAAAATAATATTGCAAACACATTAACAATATTAATTGAATGCTCAAAGATGAAAATAATAACTATTTACTTGCCTACTAAGTTTCACCTCATTCACGTCTATAGATTCAGAGATAAACTTAAAACACTACACTTTTTATCATCCTCAAAATTCTAGATAATTCCAAATGTCTTATTTTCTTGTTTTTGTATAAATCTAATATGACACCTCATCACACTAAATGAGATTACTCAAAACACAAAACTCAATCAACTACTAAATTATTCACCTAGTCAAAAATGCAAAATAATTAAAACCAAAATTCACATCATGAATGAGTTTTGAAGCATTTACATAAAGGTTCATATTTTCCATTCTCATATATTATAATAGGAATTTACATATGTACTCCATGGCCTCAGCCACATCTTGTGTACAAAAGAAGCATTTACATGTTAATACCATATATAAATACACTGGCATACTGCCAAACTTTCATGTCGATACAAGTACATCATCTAGAAAACACCTCCCATACCCAGACCTGAGAGTATAGGGACGACACTAGGACTCTACTACTAATATCTACAGCTGACCAACCTTCTGAATCTATTGATCACCAGGTTGGTTCTCTTTCACGGCACGACCTCGACCTCATTGTCTGTGACCACCTAAAAAGATGTGGTGACCCACGGGTGAGACCCAGTCCCAACGAGAGATATAACTCTCTCCAATAGATATTTATTACAATAGATTAATTGACAATAAATAACTAGGCAATTAAAGTACTAAATAAGTAGTTTGAGTAGATTGAGCATTTTAAGCATACTAAGCAGTTTAGAAAATAAGCTTTAACATCAAGTAGAATTACACAAATTTCATAAGTCTACATCATATAAGAACTATGTAGTATAAAGGTAAGACAAGGGCTATTCAACCAATGTGAGACTTATTTAACTCTAGCAAATATACTACACAGCTTATATTACATCTTTTGTTATGCCCTTGGGAGTTTGAGTTGTACCACTCAAAGTCCAACTAACCACCGCTTGGTCGCAATTAGTTCCATATAAGATCTAAGAAGAGATGGGCTCCAAGACCTTCTCCATACTTAGTTAGTACGAGTCTGCACTGTAGTGACATCTCATTCTAACTGCAAAATAGTGACATATAGTCCTGTAAACAACTAGCCCACCTTGGTACAGGTCACAGTGCTAGAAACCAAGGTATGCAACACAAAACCTTTAACACATGATAATCACTGAGACACAACCGTAGTTGTTCTCTAAAAGAGGGCTAGGTATGACCGCAATCATCCTTCCTAAACACTAAGAGTTAAGATAATAAGTACCCTACATATTCAACAATATGCACTCCAAGTTTTCCTTAGAAATACTCGTTTCATCATCTAGCAAGTTTTGACACTAAAAATGGCTCTATGGCTCAGGGCACTACATGATTAGGGTTGCACTTGATTAGTTATTTGCCAATTGGGTGAATTAAGGCTTCATCATACAGATCCTAATTCATTTATATCAAGTGTATAATCATTGCTACTTCAGAAGATATTAAACATTCGAGGTATAAATCTTACTCATATTAACACATGTTATCACTCATTGCATTGTAATGAACCACATGTGTCATCATATCATTTCAAGATATCCATTTCTTATCACAAGTTTAGAGGTTTCAACCCTTATTGCTACATAAATAGGATTTCACCTCAATCTGGGCTCAAACATGCCAAAAGGTCATTAAAACCATCACATTAAACCCTACAAGATTATCATTATTATTTTATGTCTTAAACAAGGCTCAAAAGATCATCAACACATATATATCCCATAGGTTTTAAGATGGCGAGACACTATGATATTCAATTAGTACTACATTGAGGTTTCAATACAAGGAGAGTGTAATACATTGTCACGTTAATCATTCAATAGGTCTTATTATAAACAATTATCATTATTTATTCATATTAGAATTGGTGTAGCAAGACATGCATCATAAAGGATTCACATCCACATGTTATGGGGATTTATCAAATATATTTGTATGAGGGAAAAGGTAAGACTACTAATCTAAGGCATTGAACCATCGAATTCTTATCACTAGGACCCACATATAACACTATGAGATTCATTCTAATCCATAGGATTTCGAAACATCCAACCTCATCCATTGGATCGGGTTCATTGTTCAAAGTCATGAATTAGGGTATAGGTCCAACCATTAGATCCATTGAACCAAGTGTTCATTGGTTTAGGGATGAATTAAAGCTACATATAGGAGCTGATGCACCATCAGTTGTGGTAACCTGATCCACCATCAATTGTGACATATTGGTCCACCATTGATTGATAGGATCATCACTACTATCATTTCTCACCATCGGATGTTACATTATTATCACCATTACTTGATACCTCCATTAAGGTACTAACTATTTATCATTAAGTCTAATTGAACCAAAACTTGGCCTAAGGGGTAACTATCGGTTGACACCCTTAGTCACCACCATCGGTTGACATGGTGTCACCATCGAGTGATGTAGTAGTGAAGGAAAAAGGCTTGAAAACCCTAGCTTAATCCATCGATTGTTAGGTGCTTAGCACCATTGATTGAGTTACTAACCTGCCCTAGACCATCCTCTACCTTAGGAGGGTCATAAATCTATTTAAAGGTTCATTTTAGAACTAGAACAGAATAGGGAACACCATAAAAATCCAAAACCCTAGCAAGCATAGCTTCTTTCTGCAAGGATCTTTGTTTTTAAGCAAGAACATAAGCAAATAAGCTTAGAGTAAGAAATATAGGTGAAGAAAGTTATAAAAATCACCTCTACTGATAAGAACAAACTTCTAACAGCAAGGAACTCGAGCAAAGAAGGTAAGGAAACCCAAGTTTTAGATCTGAACTCGGCCAAGTAGGCACCTTTCTCCATAAGGAAGCAAAACCCTAGAATAAGAAGCAAGAAAAGGTAGGTTCTTGAGTTCTAGACCAACTTCTACCATGGAATAACAAGGTTTCAACCTGGAGAGAGGTAGGAGGAAGAAGGAAAGAGAAGGAAATGGAGGAAATAAGGAACTACTTACTCATTTAGGTCAAGTTCACCAAGAAGAAGCTTTAGAAACCCTAGAAGGAAGCAAATCAGAACCCCAGATGCTTCTTCCAAGGATATCACCTTCTTCTTCTACCTTGGACAGGTTTTCCACAGTAGAATAGAGAGAGAGAGCAAGGCTCTTAGAAGGAGGGAAGTAGAAGAGAGAAAAATCTTCATTTTGGGGGCTAAGGATAAGTATATAAAGCGTGGGGGATAAGGTTGAGAAGAAGCGTGCGGTATACAAGCAGCTCTCCATGTGCCCAAGGCTTAAGGCTTGCATGGACGAGCAAGCAGTAGGTCCACCGGTTGTTGAGGACCGTTGGGTCATTGTTTGATGGTCTCCCAAGCCAGCCACCGGATGTTTCTCGAAGGTAGCCATCGTTTGATCATGGTTTAGATCTAATATGGGTGAGCCGTCGGTTGGTCATGTCCAAAAGTGAACCATGGGTTCAAGTGACCCAAACCACTTAAACCATCGACCTAGGGCCTGTTGATGATGACCACCGGTTGTTCCACCGGATTTTGGTCACCGGATGATGCCCAATAAAGTGGATCCATCGGTTGATAGCCTTTAAAGTGGGTCGTCCATTGGGGGGGGTAAACCCTAATTCAACATAGAATGAAATCTCCTCCAATACAAGGTACAATTGAGCACCCCATGGCCCAAAAAGCTCAAGAATGATAAGAAAACATATAATAAACATAATTGATGGAAACTTTGTAAAGAAAACCCTTCAATTGGGTAAATTGTAGAAAAGTCCAAAATGTACATAAAATTGCATAACTTGCTCAAATAGTGTCCAAATTGGACCAAATTTGAAACTTAAGCTTGTCTTATGATTCCAAAGTATATCAAAAGGTTAGATTAAGGTTCTAAGCATTCAATTATAATAATTAAGCTTGTTTAACATTTTAAGCAAGTTCAGGGGCCTTACATCTAGCGTCGATCACGAGGAACTAGTACTACATTTTCACATCTGTTAGTTGTCTCAAATGGTAAACATGATCGGTTTGTTAGCCACATGTCATGGGTTCAATACCTCGCCGATGCACCAAAAGGAGGGGGTTTATTATAGCAATAACCAAGGTCATGCCTCGTGATTAGTGATGGACTGGTAGATCCCTACACCTCACATGTAAAGGATGTCATTTTTTTATAACAACCTAACTTCAAATCTCTTGAAAATTGAGATATTATCTCCTCATTATCTATGATAAACTACACAAAAGAATCAGAATTAAGCAACCAAATTCAGCGCAACTGTTATTTTCATAAAATTAATTCAAACTAATTATGCTTGATTTATGATCTACTATGATGAGATATTTTACCAAGATTTATTATGCATGTATAAGACAAAATTAAAATTAGTTGCTACCCATAAGCTCAGCGAGAAACCATGACTATAAGGAATTGCCATCAAGGAAAACTTGTAGAATTAGCTTTTCGTATCACTTGACAGTAGGTCATACAGCTTTCATTTGACTGAGCTGTGACTTTCTACAAAAATAGAATAAAGGGGCAAATGCCTTTTGTTGATTTCCTCCCATTCACTATGAATATACATGTTTCGAACAAAAAAACAATGCACAGTGCCTTTTCTCCCCCTTGCACGGAGAAAGAGTTAAAAACCTCTATTTATGTTATGTCGTTCTGCCTGCATTGCACTTTCATTTCCGGTAACCGCCGAAACCTTCCTTGAAGTTGGGCCGACTGCTACCATCTTGGCCGTTCAATCCTGAAGATGGCAACGTCATTGAAGCCATCTCCATGGGTTCAAGGACTTTCCACACATCCCTGGTCAGATCTGGTCGGTTCTTCCGCTTCATCTCACAACACCGGAGACCCAAATGAGCCAGCTGCTGCGCCAACACGGCAGGCCAATCTCCAGCTGCAGGATCTATCACGGACTGCAACCTCCCTCTCTCCAGTGCCTCCTGCACGTCTTTAACGATGCCCAGCGCCGGCCTCCCGGTCAACAGGCGCAGGAGTATGATTCCATAGGAGTAGATGTCCGAGCGTGTATTCAGCTCCCCAGTTGAGAAGAACTCTGGGTCCAAGTAGACGAAGCTGCCCTTGGGGTCTGTCCAGTTATAAAGAGTCGAGGAGGATTGGGTCAGCAGGCGGCTAATGCCGAAATCTGTCACCTTGCTCCGGAAATTGGCATCGAAGAGGATGTTGGAAGGCCTCAGGTCCCCGTGGACTACACTCTGGGGCTTGTTGGCGTGAAGGAAAATCAGAGCAGAGCATATTTCGGCGCTTACACGGAGGCGGACCTGCCAAGGAAGTGGGGAGGTATTGGTTTTGCTGTCGAGGAGGTCTTCTAAGCTCCTCTTTGGGCAGTATTCGTACACAAGAGACCAATTCTCCGAACACGCTCCTATGAGAGTAACTAGGTTAGGATGCCTCAACTTACTGAGATTTTCGACCTACAAAGAAAAGACAACCATTAGGCGTAGGGTTCCACAAAGTATACTTGCTAGCGATTTATAACCATTCATTGAATAAGCATATTCAATTACAAAAGGCGACACAAAAAACGCATTTGTGCAATATTGTAAAATATGTGTGGCATGGAGTTTGTGAGAATCATCAAAGAGGAAAAGGACCAGAATATTTTAAAAAAAATGGAGTAGAGCCCCATACTTTAAGAATGATGCCCAGTCAAGGAAAGCTAAATGAGCCACATTCCTTTTATTTTCTCTAGCAAAAACTCCCTACCAAATCCTACCAACTCAGAACTAAAGATGTAACAGGATGAATATCACAGGAAGTAATTATCAAGGGATTTTACCTCTTGACGAAATTCCACTTGGCTGTGCAATTCCGCATGAAGCACCTTTATGGCCACTGAGGAGCGACGTAGAAAGCCTTTGTATACAGGACCTGACCATCCTTCCCCAAGCTTCAATGAGCTTTCAAAGTTGCATGTCGCTTGCTCGAGCTCCAAGGACGTGAACTCCATCAAACTGGTTGAGCCGTCCAGTTCCTTTGTCCTCTGCATCTCTGAAGTTTCGTGGGTGTTCATATTTCTTTCGCGCAGTAGTTGATCGTGCTCAAATTGTAAAGAATTAAGAAGTTGTTGGACGGTCGACAGTTTCTCTTCAAGGCTCTTAACTGCATGATCAGATTCAGTCACTTTTGTCTCCATAATGGATTTCTGCTCTTGCGCTCGGTTAAGCTCTTCAAGGACTTCATCTAGGCGGCCTTTTAGTCTTTCAACTTCCAAGTTTCTCCTTGCAAACATCTCCTCGATCTCTTCTCGTTGTTTGATCTCTTTGACGTATTTTCTATCCAATTCTTTGACCTGGAGAATATGTTCAGATCAAGTAATGACAAATGCATAAACAACCTTTCACTTTTGAAAAAAAATGAAGCTTCTGAATGAGATCAAATACATAATACAAGTGACAAATTGATGAATCAACAGACCCTGTTATTGGCATCCAAGGCTTCTCTTTCAGCTTTCAGACGCTTGTGTGATTCCATATAAGCTCCATTTATCAATTTTGCAGCTTCCGTTATTGCTTGTTCCAGATATCCATTCCAATCATCATCCACTCTTAAAACATCCTATAAGCTCTTAGGTCAGGCAACGTTTCCTTCCATAAGTAATAAAATTCAACTGCTACAAATTTATATCCAAGAATTGAGTTTTAGTTTTGAATGATCATAGGCTGGAATCAGAAGCAAGGGCCAGCTGAACAGACAAATGCAAAGCCAAAATTGAAAGCTATCGTTTTACTATAAAATTCAGATTATAGCCTCGACTTGGACTAGAAATTGCTAAATCAGGCGAATCAAAATGAGTTTATTAATAAGAAAATTTGACACTAGCCATGACTAATAAAAAAGACCAAGGTTACCAACAACGAGGAAACACAAAACTATACTTTTAGCATGAGTTGAGTTGATTGGTTGAGAGTTAAATCATAAAGAGAATAAAAAGTACAAACCTCAGGCCTCGTTGAAGAAATAATACTCTTATCCTCAGACTGCTCAGTCGAACGGAGATCGAAGGACAGGCCGGTGGGATTTCCACCCTCATCCTTTGGAGCATACTCAAAATTTGATTTGTCCAGTTCGTCACTTATAGAAAGATTGGAGCTCTGAGAAAACCTAGGCTCCGTGTCCTGCATATAGCTCGAGATTTGACTTACATCGGAAAATCTAACTGGGAAAGTTGTTGCATCGCCATCTGCTTCAAGTAAAGGACCAGCTAGTTCTTCACCAAGGGATCCACGGTTTCTAGATTTGTCCATAGGGTAAAGATCTCGCATAGGAGCTCCAATCATGCAATCTTCAGCCGACTCTGATTGGGATAATGAAGATCGGCTATAGGTGGCATGGAGAGCTGTTGCATCGCCATTTGCTTCAGGTGAAGGATCAGCTAGTTCTTCACCAAAGGAACTTCTGTTTCTAGATTTTGTCATACGATCTAAATCCCGCAGAGAAGAACCAGTCGTAAATGCTTCAGTTGAATCGGACCGAAATAGTGGAGAACGAGCATATGCGCTAGGGCTTGCCATAGGAGAGTCCGGGATTTCATAACCATCTGAAAGTCCTCCTCTTAAAGAGAACAAGAAAAAGGAACCTTTTTACTGATTTTCAGGAAAACCATCAAATCCCTACTGAATGCGTAAAGTAGAAAGTTTGATCTTCTTACAATAAACAAAAACAAAGTTATGTAGGAGATATGAATCATATGAACTAAGTACTACAAATGCAATTGATATGCATGTGCTACTATCTGGAATGAGAAACCGACTTTGGAAAGACCAAAAAGAAATCCAAAGCAAGAACTGGTTAAGCTGCAGTCTGACTTGTAGTTACCTGGTAAATATTAAGTTTCCTTTGCAAACAAACCATATATCACAGTACAAGGGTGCTTCTTTAAGCACTGCACGTGCTGTCTTAGACAATGGAATGATCAATTTCCTGAAATTGCAGCATTGCATTCATGTCAGAAAACAATAGCATAAGTAGTGTTTTCACTTCTTTTGAGGACATTGACAGCATTCGCAGTGACTCCTGGTTTTGAATGCCAATAGAAACTCGTCAGTTATAAGAATACGAGGATAGAATAGGTGGAATAAACTAGAAGAGAATGAGTTTTTGCTGTTGATGCCATCAACACTGGCCTATGACATTTAAAAGCTCTTATTAAGTGTTGGCTAGTGGGAATAGATTCAAATATACAATCGCTTATCACTCTTATCAAACACACTCTTTAGAAAATAATAATGGGTATAACATTGTGGCAGTGATTGAACAAGGAAACGAAAACAGTCCCACTTTGGTTGAATTATAGGATATAAGTGCTATCAAGCTTTACAAGTCTGTAGTATAAGCCTACCTGGTAGCTTAGTGATTTTGGACAGCGTGACATTACATGAGAAGAGGAATAGTAACATATTTGACATATTTTAGCAGTGTTCTGCGGTAAAGCACCAAATGTACTAAACAAACGGTACATTGAAAATATATGACATGTGCATGTATGACAACAACGATCAAATTCATATATTCTAGGTAAGATGATAACAGTTTCTGGAATTAACAATTAAGACATAAGCAATCTTCATACTCAACGCAATACGCACTTTGTCTTTGAGTAATATTTGTCTGCTGCCGCTCCCATGACGAGCCGAGTGATTTCATGTTGAGCAATCAGCACAAGCAGCCCTTTTGCAACGTCGTCTGCCTCAATTATCAACTTCTCCACTTGAACCTGATGAGCTCAAGAGTATGGGCAGTATCATCAGAAGGGCAATTGTTCACTACCAAGACTAGTGTATACAACTGAACAAAAAGTAAGCCTCCATACAATTTAATGACCACTTACCTTAGCGATCTCACAAATGAACACGTACTCATCTAATGTTCTTGTCATCTTCTCCCTCTCTCTGTTCCTATAAGCTTCCACCTGCTCAGGTTTTAGCTGATTGACTTGAAACCACCCTCCCGCTGTCTCAGAAATAAAGAAAGAATGACGACAAAGAAGAACGGATCAGATTAATCTTATAAAACCAGAAATCTCAAAAGACGAAAAAGGAATTCAGCAGTGATTCGATTAGAAAGTGCATTCACAATCTCCCTGTGGTTAGGCCTGAAACCACATCAACAAAGATCCTTCCAAGACTTCATTCCCTTGGGAGTTATATATCTAAAGTCTTAAATAAGGCATCAAAAAAAATCTGATGCCCATATATAATTTGAGGGGACTACCATTAGAAACCCACAGTAAAGATCCATTTCTTACTGGAAATTAATCAGTAACCTCAGCAACAAATCAGGAGTCCTCAGGCGTTGCATTATGCATATGGTACATAGCAAAATAGTACAAAAGGCGGAGATGTAAATATAGGACAGGGAACAGGCAGCTACAGGAAATACAGAGTTAATGCACATTGCCAAGGGAAGTCGTCGTTGAATTAATCAAATATCGTAAACCATTACTAATCAACAAAGAAGTACGAATAAGAGCATACAGATGGGTATCATCTGAGACGGGCAGTGGATGTGGACAAGCACGAACTTCTTCACCCTCCGGTTATGCCTCAGCGCCCACATGAGTGTGGATTTGCCTTCCTTGTACTCCTTCCCGACGGCGATGTAGAGCGGGTCTTCAAAGTCGCCGCCGTCCATGCTCTTCATGGAGTTGGTCCTGGACAGGTACGAGGAGCTGGACCTCCTAGAACTGGCGGCCATGAGCAGCTCCTCCTCGATCTCCGCCATGTTGGCGCAGGAGTCACCGGCGCTGCTGGTGGAATTCCTCGTCATGTTGCTCTGGCGGTCGAGGGTGGCTGATGCTGGCGATACGAGAGCCATGGGAGGAGGGACCATGCAGACCTGAAGGTCCTGGGAATTCTGCTGTGGTTGCTTCCGGTGGGAAATGGGTATGAAGAGAAGTGTTCAATGGAACAGTACGCTTCAGAACCGATTGCTCAGTGATGGTGGTAGAATAGCAAAACCAAAAGTCGGGGATCCAAATTTGGTAATTAGATAATAAATCCTCCTCTTTGTTTCTCCAAGAGAAATGTACGCTTGTCATTGACCAGGAAAATAAAGATCACATCTTTTGGAAATCACTCTATAGGGTAAGGCAGGTTTTCAGGCGATGATCCTGAATGTCAAAATGGGAACTAAATCTAGAGATAGATATCATGTCTCTCTCATTCCAATGCCATGGTCAGTCCGTCCTCGATGGCTAAGCTATCATCACCACTTCTTCCCCTCTCCGAAAAAAGCAAAGGAGGGAGGGCGGGCTTAACTTGTTGTCGGCCAACGGCAGGTGGCTGGAAATGAAAAGAACCCACGCAGAAGTACAGAACAAGGCATCACCTTTCCCGGGCGCCCCTTCGTCCATCAATGATTACTCGGTAGAGCTGGTTTTACAAAACCACAACCACCATCACGGCCGCCTCTCCTCTTCTTTCCGTCTTCTCTCTCTCGAAGACAGCGACATTTTTCCTAGAAAAGAACAGGGAATCGAGTATAAAACTACAAGTCAACGGTGGGGATGACCCTAAGGGCCATAAACAATTGAAGACGTGCAGGGAAGAAAGGATGGTGATGACGGGGAGGAGACAAAAACACCCAACAGCCAGCGCCCGCACCGCAGAGGTCACCTGAGTCCATTGGGTGCCGGTGCACGCACCGGCGCCTCAACGGGGACCAAGGTTGTGAGCGCGTGCTCAAGGGCGTCGATGACTAGGAGAGGATCAGGTCAAAAGGGTAGTACGAGTTCAAGTGGCTTGTGGGGGCGCTTGAGAGTTCATCTGCCATCTGCCGTTGGCTTCCCCGTCATTTTCGGCAGTGGTGGGGCGCGTCGCGGCGCGCTGGGATCGAGAAAGAGGACGTCTAGGATCAAGAAGGGCGGCAGTTGGCGGCTGCACGAAATGAGGGGCACGTCTAGGAAGGACGAGGCGGCTGTCTGCTTAGTGCATGCATCACTTGATTACAAATGGATCCGCGGGTAGCTTTCCTTTCCTACTCTGCAAAGCCTTCCCAGCTGCTGTTTAAAGATTCTTCCCTCTTTTCTTTTTCTCCCTTCGAATGGTGAGATCATGGTCATGCTGATTAGGTTGACGCATTTGCCAAGCAACAAATTGATCATGTTGCAGTTGAAACCTGCACTCGGCTGAGCCCCTGATTGCTCAACCAATTAAAATGCCGCAGTTGCATTTTAAAAGTTAATCTAAGTGAAACTAGTGCCATGACAAAACGAAGAGCTGTTGGCCAACTTCCATGTCACGACCGCCGCCCATCATCAGCATTCAGACTAGAAAATTTGCATGTCGACGCAACTGTGTTGGAAGTTCCACGACTGATTGGGCGGAACCAATCAGCAACAATAACCAATCAACTATTAAAAATATATATATAGAAAATTTGCATGTCGACGCAACTATTTAGGCAAAGAGTTTAGCTTTATCTGATTCAAATCTTCAAACTGAACTTGCCCTAACAACAAAATGCGTTTACCTTGTTCACTTCAACTAGAGCTTTCGCTTTCACTTCTAATAGAACTTTCACTTAGTGGAGTTCCTCTGCCTTTGTAACCTCTTTCTTTCTTATCCTTCTTCATATACTTGTCTTCCCTTCTCGTGTTCTTCTTGTGGTGATAGGTCTTTTGCTATGTAGGCAATCATCCTTGTAGTGACCCCTTTATAAACACTTACAACAATGGAAGGAAGAAGACTTGCTTTTGAAGGGTATTCCTTTTGAGTACATGGTATCTTGATCATTTGAGGAAGATTCTTCATCTTTGAATGCAATCACCTTCTCCTTCTTCTTCAGTTGTATTCTTTATATTCATGTTCTTCTCTAGCATTGAACATCACCTCATGGTTTTGAATGTTTTCTAATAGATCTTCCATAAGAAGAGTTGAGAGGTTTGTGGACTCCTCTATTTTGGTGACCTTCTCATCAAATTGGTGAGGGAGGGAGCGGGGGATTTTCGAGCATGGGTATTGGGATTCAATATGCCTAATGATGTTAGAGAAATGTGAGTACATCTCTCGAATGGCCTTTATCTTGTTGATCTTGAAGAGCTCTAGTTGACTTAGAAGCATGTTGATCTTTTAGTCATCACTTGCTCCATCCCTTCATATGTGATGGAAAGCTTCCTCCAAATGCAATGGGCAATGTCACAAGAAGATATATGATTGAACTTTGTGGAAGAGAGAGAGTTACGTAAAGGATGTTTATGGCTTGAGCATTTAAGGTTGTTTTCTTCATGGTATTGGTATCCCATTCTTCTAGCTTTCCCTCTGCTTACTTGTATGGAAAATCCACTATTCTCCACATCTCAAGTCTTAACCCTTAAATATGGAATTGCATTCATGTCTTCCAATATAGATAGCTGCTTCCATCAAATATGTGTATCTAGGTGGAGTATCTCCCTCTATGTTGAGATGGGCATGAAGATTATCGCCCATCTTTCCCTACTTGTGGGAGTAGTTTCTTGGAAAAAACCTTATTCTGATACCACTTGATGGACATATCAGCTCAAGAGAGGTTGGGGGTGAATTGAGATTAAAAAATACTTATACACCAATGTGCCTTGTACATATTAACTAGGATAGGTTTATTTTACTTCCCCAATGTGCCTTGTACATATTATTTGCCTATACCTAATACTACCTTTATTGTTAAGATATGTTATTATAAAGTTGTTGTTTATCATAGAATTGTCTAAGTCAGTATATATAGTATAACATGCATACTTAGAATACTATGCAAATGTTTTATCCCTCATAGGGACTTTGTTCTCACACTCATAGCTTCTCACCCTTTATCAAGTTCTCAACATCTGCCCAGGTGTTTAATAGTAAGGAGTCGCCTTCATGCGATCAACCAATTATGGTTCATTATATAGGAATTGGGTAAACAAAACCATAGTCTCCCTGATGTTAGGGTTTTTGTCATGAATTTGTCCTAAAGCATGATCAAAATGATGGAATTATGATAAATAAGTTTCATAAATTAATTTTACTATGTATAATTAAATTTAGGTTATTACAGACTCTATAATGAAATTAGAATTGATTTGTGAACATTGCTTTGGTGGTCAATTGCTCAAGATATGCCAAATTATTGTTCCAAAAAAACAAAATTAAAAGCAAAGGTCATTTATGTCCCTTTTTACAAAATATCCAAGCACCTCAATTGATCTTATAATCCTAATCCTAACTAGACCTGAAACAAAAACCCATCTTTTCTCCTTGGAATTTTGTGGTTGAAGATAAGAGGTGATTTTGAGTGGATTTTGGATGGATGTTGACCTAGAGTTGATCCAGCTCAAGTTCTTCCCAAAATTCAAGTTGAATCTAGTTAGTCATTTGTTTATCTTCTTCTTTATTCTAACTTTACTCAGATCTTTTATTGTGGCCAAAATCTTTCTCAAAGTAGAACAAAAACTCTAATCTCCCATCTTTTCTCTCCTTTCTCATTCTTTCACCTAGGAAGGATCTGAAGTTATAGATTTTATGGTGATTTTCATCTTTAGGAGAAGTTTGGTGGAACCTTATGTAGAATTATAGAATTCACCTTCTTGACAAAGGGAAAGATATATTTCACCTAATTATTATATGAAGGGAGAGTGGATTACCACCTATTTAGATATTTAACTATGCAATAAATTTGATTTGAACTATTTGTTGCTAATTTAGTTCTATTTTAGAGAATTTGGTTGATGTTTAAAATTGGAATTTCATAAAGAAATTTAGAATACATTCTTATTTTACAAAAATATATTGATATAAAATTGTATTTTAACATAACTTTTGTATGGAACTATTATTTATGAAATCTCAAGTTTTCTTCATTTTTTGTTCTAATCAGGAGGGTTTGTCCATTTTAGGTGGAAATGGGTCAAAACTTCATATTACAACATGAAATTTGTTGAACTGGTGTAAAATGACAAATAAGATAGAAAAGAAGTTTAGGTTATTCTAATTTTGAACTATAAATCTAAAATTATTTTCTTTGTTAAAAATCAATTGTACTCAAGTTTGTCCTAAATCTTCAATAGTGAAACACATGTTAGAGTGTGCTATTATGCTTGACTCTTTTCAGCAATGAATCTAGGATGATATAATGTATAGCCCCTTCTAGTGTTATTTATTTGATTATCAGTTCGTCTAGTTCAAGTTATTCACAGTTTTAAATAGTAGTAGTTAGTACAATTTCTTTACATGAGATCAGAAACATTTAGTATGAGAGCTCGCTACTATCATTATAGATCAGATTATATCAGTATATTTAGATATGTTCATATTATTAAGTTCAAGTGAAACACAATGTTCAGAACTTGTAGTTCAATTGTATTCATTTTTAGAGTATCAAAAATACATACATTGTTCAGTATTGTTTCCATTAGTGAAATATAGTGCGAAATACATAAATAAAATGGAATAATTTAATTACAGGCTAAAGCTAAGAAAATAATCAATTAAACTTTTAGATGCCATGGAAATCATAGATTTCTTACGGAGGTCTATGACAAATGGAGGTGAAAACTTACCCACAACCAACATCCAAGAGTGGAAGTCAGAGTGTATTGGCAGGCTTGAGGGGTTAAGCCCAGTGTGGATGGCCTCTTCATTTATATGAGGGGTATCCAACATTAACCAGATATTTCTTTAGTACCCAATTTAGTTACTACTCGGTGGGTCAACCCTTGAGGAACCAAAAATGTAGACAGTTTAAGCCATAGTGCTTTGACTCCCTACCTAAGTACCCAAGTTCAGATGAGGAGTCTAGTTTATCCGACCAGCTGATATAGCCATCAAGGATAGCATGGTGAGGCCCGTTGCATACTAGTAGCTAGTTAGCAAACTAAGAATCCTAAAACAGCTCCAATTCTTGTATATTGAGATAGTAACATGTCGTGGTACACTTTATTTGGGTCTAGGGCATTAATAAGACAACTTCGAGATTATAAATTTCGACTTACAAATTTTTGTTTGGTTATTCAGATTAATTAGTAATCAGATTTAGAAATGTATTATTAACTTATTCTCTGTGTTTCGATATGACAAGGAGTTCTACATTATTCCTCACTTAGTTTAGTATTTAATAACTTGATTATTTCCATTTACATTTTGATCCACTTAATAAAGCATACATGTATTACAATGTCTATCTGTGTGAATTTCCATTCACCAAGTCAGTAGCTCATCCATCCTATTAAACAAATTTTTAGGTAGCACAAATGATATGGAGATAGTAACAGATTTAGAAGAGTCCTACAAATGTATGTCAGTACTATTTCAAGGTAGAATCATTCAGTCTCAGTCCTTATCTACTATCATAAGGGAGCCATGGTTTTTTTGGGATAGACATATCTAAGACAATATATAGGACTAGGTATGTGCATTACATGGTCATGGTTATGTCATTTGAGGGTTACACAATGTGCCTATGGTTTTCATGGATCTGATGAATAGAGTTATTAGGTATTTGGATCAGTTCATGGTGGTGTACATATTAAGTATGTCAAAATGCTTTTTATTGTGCCTATTTTCCTTGTACATGGTACTTTTATATACCTTATACCACTTTTATTGTTAGGATACATTTTGTGGAATTTGCTTTTTATCACAAAACTGTCAAAATCACCATATATAAAAGAAATCACATACTTGAAACACTATGAAAATGTTTTGTCTCTCATTTAGCCTTATTCTCACTCTCGTGGTTTCTCACCCTTTTTAGATTATCAACACCTACCCCAGGGGTTTAGCGGTGAGGAGTATCCTTCATTCATAAAGTAGTGAGATTAGGGTAGAAGTTTTATACGCCTTATATTTACGACTCAGTTTTTAGCTTGTATGTCATGTATATGATGCTTATTTTGTATAAGTGAACATGGAGGTCTAGAAGGAGAGGTGACTTTGGTTAATTAAGATAAAGGTTGTAAAACCATATGTATAATAATGAATATAATGGGTCTTTTACAATCTCATATGTGAATTTGTAAACTCTATTTAGCCATTTTTACCTTCCCAATTTATGACGTGTTATGTAGGATCAGTTTTGCTCTCTGTTTGGGGTTTTTTCTCACTTTGTGGCCTCCTTAATGTTGGAGTGTGCTTTGCATTGATTCAGGGGTTGGATTTCCACATTGTCCCTTATCTATGGCTTAGATATGGGTTGTGATTGGTTGGATTTTCTGAGAGAAAATCCATGAAATCTAGCCTACAACTATACCTCAAATAGGTTAAATTGGTCGGTTGCATTTTTCTTAAGAAAACCCACCAACTACCTAATTATTTTTGTAGTTATTTTAGGGAAATATGGTGGTAGAACAGGTAGCGCAGATAAAAATTTAATTTTCTATTCCCCTTATAGCAATAGATCGCGTCAACAACTATATAATGGGGAGTATGGTTTGAGGATTTCCTAGTCCTGGAGCAAGTTTAGCGACAATCTCCTCATCGTAGTATGTTCTTTTCATCAAGTGGCACTCGAATAGCGTCTACAACATCTCTTGGTTGATCACCACAGACGACAGCTTGACGTTGTCCTAGCGGGAAAAGCTCCTCGCCTCTAGTGTAGTCTACACGGATCAATTAGAACTCTTGTAATTCTAGAAGAACGGATAGGAAGGAGTTGTCCCTTCATGTTGGTGTACTAGCACCAACTTTCTCTTCCACAATTGTTCTTCCTTGCTATCCCTTCTTTTATCGGGTAGAACTTGCTCAGGTTCTCTTGGTTACCACAACCAGAGAAGACAACAATTGTCAGAGAAAATTAAGTCGTGTCTCTAGGAAGACCCTGGTACCCATCTATTTATAGAAGAGTTAGGCTTTGGGTTCCCAGTCTGTGCAGGAGTGGAAGGGACTGGAATTTCACAAATTTCCACAACCTGCAAGCAACAAAATAATCTGATCACAGGTGAACCGATCGGTTGGCATGCAAGTTGATCGGTTCAACCCTTGAACTAGTCATTTTGTCATGTTTCCCAACTGCAATTGTATCAGCAATTAATCTGATTAATGCACAACATGACATCAACACTAATACTTGATGCAATCAAAGTGATCCATGAATCGGGTGGTTCATCACATAAGTCGGCTGTTTGACAACTCTGAGTTGATTGGTTAACTCAGTGAACCCTTCTTGCCCTGGTTCATCCCGAATTTAGCCTATGCAATTTCCAATCAACCTGACACTCCAACTGATCGGTTCAACACTAAAACTGATCGATTCAGACCAGTCAGTCAATTGTTATTTAAATTGAATACCTAAACACTTTAATAATCAAGTCAAACATCATTCATGAACAAACTCTGTGTATCCTAAGTTTGTGACCCTACACATTCCATATTATGTTGGCAGTGAATGTCCATAACTATTTTATGTCATCACAAACAAAGAGCGGTATCTAGCAACACATCATTTCTACCCAAGTAAATAGAAAGTTGGAGAACAATGTCAACCTACAATATGTGATTGGGGTTATAGTGTTTGTATAGTTCCTTTGTCACTAATATCTAGATTGAACTCGAGGCATGGAATTGTCATCTTCAAAATTCAATCTTTGTTCCTTGAACTAGAGCAAACTATCAAAGATATATGTAAGCTCAATATCACATATTGACTCACATATGCATGGCCATGCATTTCTCAGTCTTGCTAATCAAGTGGCCATGATATCATACTGATTCATCCCTATTTTAGGACTTCATCTTGTGTCATTTTGCATTTCAATCACATCTATACCTATTAGATTACATGTTATTTCCATCAATATGCATATTTGTGTAAAATGCACTTATGGACATTATTTACATGTTTTTTAGGCATTTAGACCACACTTGATGGAAGAGAGAGAGAAGGAGTGATCATATGGTTTCTCTACCCTTGGAGAGACCCAAAGTGAAGTTTGATTCTCCCTCAACCTACCCATAGTGGTATAAGATCTATTGAAGCAAAGATGTCTAAGAAAATCCAAAGAATCAAGTCGAAGATGCTGATCCAGAGACTATCACGGTCGTGGTACCACAGAACGGCCATAATAGGTCACTTGCAAATCAAAAGAGTCATCCTCAAGTAAAGCTAGAATCACCATGGCCATGCCACACAGACTGGCCGTGGTGAACTGACCCAGAACGGTCATGCACACTTACACGGGCGTGTAGCAGCAGAGGCAGAACAACCATGGAGCAGAGAATGGCCTGGGCATTTTGAGCCACCACAGCCATGGTGACCACCATGTTCGTGCTACCCTTACCCCATCACGGTCGTGGTGACTACCACTGTCATGCCAGTTTCAGTACAAAAGTGACCTCAACCTGTGATCTCCACATTTTAATTCCCACGATCGTTCTACCCCCACCACAACCGTGCTCACCTCTACCCACCACGGCCATGGTGATCCACCACGGCCGTGCTACTCACAAAACCTAGCTATTTTTGCAACTGCACTACTCAATCTACCCCTACTTGACCTATTTCTTCCCCCACACCTATATATAGGGGGGTGGCGGCTGTAGGTCGAGGTTAGCTACCTCCTACCACCTCTAAGCTCTCCATTTTTGTAACATCCCTGACCTGGGTTATGCCTTAACCCTGGGAGTTTTGCTTAAACAATTTAATTAGATACTTAATTTTATCTTGTGAAAAGAAATTAAGGCCCAAGAGAAACCTATGTTTCAATTTTGGTCCCGTTTGAATAATATTGAAGTAATGTTTACTTATTTTTGACTAAGTGCAAATTACCCAAGTTGAGGGGTTAACTTGCAAATGTTACATGATTAAATGGTCCTCATGTGTTGAAGCATCATGAGAATGAATATTATGTAGAGGTATTGACGTGTATTTTACTACGCGCTTAAACGCAAGTATACGCGTCGAGTAATATAGGCCTTGTGAGGCCCGAGTCGAACTCAGGGACACGTGAATTATTGGAGACTTCTACTAACTAATCGCAATCAGCTAGACCGATTAACAAAGTAGAATTTGTTGTTGAAATTAAAAGAAAATAAAAATGAAACAAAGAAAATAATCGATTAAAGGTTAATTTAATCAATTAAAAGGATATCTTTAGGATGGCGGTTTCACCGCGGGTCAACATTGTATTAGATTTCATATAATTCCTCACACTTCTCTCTCTATCCGGGTAGTGGCCTGAAATGAGAATTACCCACTGTCGTGGTGTAATTCACTACTTAGGTTTAGGTTGATTCCACCGTCGTAGTAATCATTCCCCTAAACTAAGCGCATTAGGATCGGTTCCTCAGTTCCCACCATTAATTTTACAACTCCTTTGTCAAGGGTTTTATTAATTAATGTAGAATTCGTTTCTTTTCAACCGTTAATCCTTCTGTCGAAGTGATTAAGGGCATTAATTTACTATTATGGTGATCAAGCATAACAATAGCAATAGAGAAAACGAATTTATACCACGGATATGAGAGAAAAATATGAATTATCAATATAAAATCATCATACAATGTATCCCCGGGCTACTCCCGGTCCTAAAGATTGAGGGTTTTAGCCTCTCATGTTCATCTTACACAAATACATGGTAGAAATTGGGGAATTCATAAGAAAAACGTGAAATAGATGGGAAAACCCCTGAACGGAGAAGAACCGGTGGATCCTTGGCGTAGAACACAGCTTCCCCCGCCTGTCGGTGGTGGAAATTGTCTTCGGCAGCGTCCGAATCACCCGGTATGAGCTTCTCGGCCTCCGTTCTCCTTTCTCTCCTCCTCGGCACTCGTGCAATCCAAATATCAGATCTCCCTTTTGTCTGGGCGGCCGTCATTAGGTATAAGTCCCTAATTAGGTCGTCAAATAATGACAGCCGTCCGATTGATATCAAAACAGATCCAACGCATATCTGCCGGCGTCGATACCATCGACGCGGGTCGATGGTATCGACCCAGCGGATTAGCGGCAGCTTTCCTTTCTTTTATTCTGAGCGCCTGTGGTGATCTCGATACCATCGACTTGGGTGTCGATGGTATCGACTCCTTTAGCGTCGGTTGTTGTCGTTTAGCGACGCTGTAGCTCTCCTTGTGTCGATGGCATCGACATCCGTCGATGGTATCGACTTAATCCTCGCTAGCAGCCTGGAGACATCTCGATGCCATCGACTTGGGCGTCGATGGTATCGACTCTGTATTGCTCTTCTCGGCTGACAACCTGTGGCTTGGTCGATGGTATCGACACCCGTCGATGGTATCGACGGATGTAGATACTTGTTTTTCCTGAAATTGTACAACAAGACCAAATAAATCCACACGATTTATGATAAGATGATCAATAATGCTTAAAATAATGAAATAAAGGGGATTTGATATAAAATGATGGCAAAGACCAAATAAAGTGAATTATGCAATATTATCCATGAAAATGAGTAATTAAGGCACAAAACACATATGAAAAAGGTCTATAAATGCGACTCAAAATCATCGCATCAAACTCCCCTAAGCTTAAACATTGCTCGCCCTCGAGCAACTAATCCTTAGAATAAAATTGCGAATGTCAACTAACAATCAAAACACCAACCCACCTCACAAATGACTCCCACTGGACGTTCTCAAACCGGCCTACCCTAATCACAGAACAGTAATTACCCTATAGGCGACAATAACCATCAATAAAAGAAATTATCCTTCAAACTGATGAACACTATCACATAAGGCAGTTATCATAATAAAGTTCGCCGATTCAGCCATGGTGCATCTTGTGATCACCTACTCTACGTTGCTCGCCCTAACTACCATCTACATGGAAGCAGTTCTCCTGATAAACATGAGTGAGGAGAAAATCACGGTGGCCTACCAATCCGAGCAACGGGTGGATGGAATGGGTGGTTCATGGGAGAATTTGGAAGTATTACACAGTTTCAAAATGCATATAACAAAATGCCCTAAATGATGCAAATGCACATTAAGAATGCCCTACCGCCTAAAAGCGGGTGGAATGATGCATGCCCTAACCTTCTACCTCAAAATGAGATAGAAATCTACTCAAGCCACATCATGTACTCAATTCCCCTGTTATACAAGTGATATCATTCCTTTCTCCCTCTTATTCCATTTCCTTCTAAATTCTCTTCTTTTTTTTTTTTTTTTTTTTTTTTTTTAACATTTGTTCATATTTCCAGAATTTTTTTTCTGTTTTTTTTCTTTCCAATTGGAGATCCTTGCTTTATTTCGAGGGTATGGAACAAATTAGATCACCTATTTAGGAAAACTGAGATACATGGTGTGCCTATGCATGAAAATCATGAAATTGTGAGTGCAACTACATGACATGCACCTAAAGGTAATGTGCATGTATCACTATATATTTTTTTTATTATTCTATGCAAAAACATGAAAATAACAATGCAAAACCTATCTACATGCCATGCACGCAAAAGAAATTGAAACTGCACTTTACTTCCAATTCTTGGTGGATTATAGGAAATGGGGTGGAATGATCACAAGATTAAGTGACTGAACCTTAAAAGAAAATTATGTGTCCCTCCTTATTGACATGTGTAGTAGTAAAAAGGGTGCTTTCTCTTACATCTGATTAAGGTCTCATTACCATTTGATTAGGTTAGGCTCAAACAACCGTTACTATCCACTTTCCATGAGTCAAAGGGTGTGGGTATGACATATTGGTTCAAAGTTGACATAATCAATCATTTTCATAGAAAAAGTTCCCCAAGGACAACCAAGTAAAGCTATCCAAATGACACAGAAAATTTTTAAATTCCCTTAATTTCCCATGAAAACAGCAAGATGACAAATTTTAAGACCTCCACGATTACACTAGATAGATGTGGATCCTAAATAAAAACTTAAAATTGCAAAAACAAATAACAAAGCAGAAACTACAAAAACAAATAACAAAGCAGAAACTAAAACAACTAAAGAAAAGATAAAAGATAGAGCTGTTCCAGCCACCCCCCTAAGCTTGAATCCGACTATGGCCTCATAGTCAAAAACCAACTTAAGGGTGGAACAGTGATACCCTGATCAATCTTGTGAAGGCGGTGGTGGGTAATGTGGTGCCGTAGGATCCCAAGACGGGTACTCCCCCTGGAAGCTTGGATCATAATGGGTCCTCGGCGGAGGCTGTGGATAACCTCCAAAGTAGTCTCGACTCCAGTAGTGGTCGAAGAAGGGCTCCTGCTGCGTCTCTATCCGCTGCAACCGGTTGTGCATTTGTTCTTGGTTGGCGAGGATGAGCCGCTCGTTCTCGAACATAGCCCTTTGATTATCAAGCAACCGGCCCGTTGTCTCATGGATGCCGGTATACAAAGTCATATGCTGGTGCTGCGTCTGCTGGATGTCCTGCAGCATGGTATACATCCCTTGCATGGAATAGGGATCCGCAGCTGGCTGTTCTTGCTGTGGTGATGGCGGCGGGGGCTGAGATGATGAAGATGCACCCGGATGCATCCTAGGACGCTTCCGTGGTGCCACGCGTGCTCGAAGAGGTGTGAAAGCCTCCTCGTCTTCCTCCGCCTCGCCTTCTTGGTCGTCACCTCCGCCTTCTTCTTCCGAGGACTCGATGGCTATGATGGGCCATCGGAAATGCTGCTTGCCCTCGATGTGGAAGACGTCGTCCGGCAGGGATGCCTCCTGGTAAGCTTGGTTGACGTGGCAATGAGCGTACGCCAACCCGTCCCGGAGAAGAATGAGGTTTGAACGGTGCAAGTGTTGCACGTTCACCTTACTCCGCGTAGAAATCGGAGTCATGGACTGAAAGTTCAGCCCCAAGTAAAGCGCCAACTTGGTGACAAGACCACCAAAGTGTATTGGAGCCTTCCTTGTGCTCCGCTTCACCGCCATGACGCGCTGTAACCAGAATGCTCCCCAGTTGCACTCTTGACGCTTCAGGAGGGCGTACAGAAAGAACAAGTCGCTCTCCTGAAACTTGCTCAAAGCAAGATCGCTCCGCCCGAAGAAGGTCAAGCTAAGCATCCTATGCAATACCCGGACGAACGGGTGTTCAAAATCAGCTACCGCGGCGTTGTGGTAGCTCACAGTCTTCCCTGCCGGTACCGTACAAAGCTCGGAGAAGATCTTGTCGTAGTCGGTGCGGGCGTCGGGACGTCGGTGATCGTGGCGGCTGTGGTTCCAGTTGAAGATGTCGTTGAACTGCTTCAACGTGAAGTTGTAATTGTTGTTGAATAGACGGAAGGTCACCCTTCCCTGGATCCACGTCTGGTCCGATGGTACCACGTCGTTTGGTACGACGCAGATATCAAGGGACGCCATGAACTCGGCCACCAGTTCCTTGTATGTGGGCCATTCGCCAAAGAACGGCTGCCCATCCGCATGACAGTCCATCTCATAGAAGCGACCGGTGTGCCGCGCTTGCCCGGCCAACACATAGGCCAAGTTGGCCTCGAATCCCAAGTCCCTGATCATGCCCCGGTCCACATACCGGGTAGCCTCGAACTTCCTCTTCATGATCTCCTCGTACACTTTCCTCGTGTCGATGTTGGCGTGAATAAGGCGTGGACGAGAGATAGAAGCTGTTGGAGGAGGAACAAACTCCTCGATCACCATTGGATGCGCGCTCGATGAAGATGCTCCGCCCGTATGCACCATGTTTGCGAGAAGAAGAGATTAAGAGAAAAGAGCTCGGTGAAGATGGAGAGAAAATCTCCGCTCGATGAAGATCTTTGCTCGGTGACGCTTCTCCGCAGGTGTAGAGGGCTCGGTGGAGTGCTCGACGCAATGGGGGGTACTTGCTCTGAGGGTGTGATGTCATATGACGTTGCAAGTCCCCTTAAATAGACTTGATCGGCGCCCCTGTTAACCCGTCGATACCATCGACGCGGGTCGATGGTATCGACACGTCTCGCGGGTAGCCGTCTCTGTCGCTGGCATCGACGGCTGACGTTTGCTGGATCGCGAAACCCGGATCGCTGACGAGTCGATGCCATCGACGGATGTCGATGGTATCGACGCAGCCCCCGGATCGCTGACGTGGCTGTCGCGGTCGTCGCCGATGTCTTCATTCGGATTGGTGACATGTCCGTCGATACCATCGACGAGTGTCGATGGTATCGACCTGCATTGGTTGCAACACCTCCGTTTCTGGCTCTCAACCTGTGATGATGTCGATACCATCGACGAGGCCGTCGATGGTATCGAGTTGACTGAGCAAAACTTGTCTGAATATCTCCAGAGATCTCGATGGTATCGACAGGGGTGTCGATACCATCGACTTTATCCTGGAGATCAACCTGTGACCATGTCGATACCATCGACGGATGCGTCGATGGCATCGACACAGTGCGATTTTTTGCTGGTTGCAACCTGTGCCCAAGTCGATGCCATCGACTGATGTGTCGATGGTATCGACTCTGCCTAATCCTGCACAATTAACAAACGGATCAAGGTATCATTTTTAAACTAAAATCTAAACGAATTAAAAACAATCTATCACTAAAATGAAACTAGCCTAATGTACCGTTGGTTGGGTTGCCTCCCAACAAGCGCCCTTGTTTAGCGTCTTAGGCTAGACGTCAGTCCTTCTTCTCATTCATGTATAAGTGAAATGAGTTTAACCTCATTCACTTTCCTCTTGTAATTCTCACCAAAGTATAGCTTCAAGCGCTGCCCGTTCACCAAGAACGTGGTCTCTCCATCTCGCACGAGAATCGCTCCGTGCGGTCTCACTTCTTCCACCTCAAAGGGTCCACTCCATCGGGATTTCAGTTTCCCGGGATGCAACTTGAGACGAGAATTGAACAATAAGACACTGTCTCCTTTCTTAAACGTGCGTATCTCTATGTGGCGATCGTGGATCAGCTTTGTGCGCTCTTTGTAAATACGGGCATTCTCATACGCCGTCATGCGTAGCTCATCCAATTCATTCAATTCTAGCATTCTTTTCCTCCCGGCCTCGTCATAGCGCAAATTCAGCCTTCTTAGCGCCCAATGGGCCTTGTGCTCCAATTCTACCGGAAGATGACACGCCCGGCCATACACCAACCTAAAAGGCGTAGTGCCTATAGGTGTTTTGTACGCCGTTCGATAAGCCCAAAGTGCATCCGGTAACAATGTACTCCAATTCTTCCGTGTAGATGCTACGGTCCTTTCTAAGATCTTTTTGATTTCTCGGTTTGATACCTCCACCTGTCCTTGCGTTTGTGGGTGATATGGGGTGCCAATGTTGTGTTTGACCCCATATTTCTTCAAAAGTGACGCAAATTTTTGATTTCGGAAGTGTGTGCCTCCGTCACTAATAATCATCCGAGGAATCCCGAACCTGCAGAAAATATTCTCCTTTACGAACCTGCAGACTACATTCGAATCATTAGTCCTTGTGGGGATTGCCTCCACCCACTTCGACACATAATCCACGGCAAGCAAAATATAAAGATTTGAATTTGAGGACACAAAGGGTCCCATGAAGTCAATGCCCCAAAGATCAAATACCTCGACTTCCTGAAACACATTCAGGGGCATTTCTTGTCTCCTTGAGATATTACCTGCACGCTGGCACGGGTCACACTGCCTAACAAAATCATAGGCGTCCCGGAACAAAGTGGGCCAATAAAGGCCGCTCTCCAAAACCTTAGCTGCTGTCCGTGAGCTAGCATGATGTCCTCCCGTAGGTGACGCGTGACAATGATGTAGAACACTTTCGTACTCTACCTCCGGCACGCACCTGCGAAGAATTCCATCCCTGCATTGCTTCAACAATATTGGGTCATCCCAAAAATAGTATCTCAATGAGTGGAAGAATTTCTTCTTCTCTTGATATGACCAATCTTCCGGGATGATTCCGCAAGCTAGATAATTTACAATATATGCAAACCATGGTTCTTTCGAATCAATTTTCAAAAGTTGTTCGTCGGGAAAGGTCTCGGTAATGGGTATATGCAAACCTTGCTCATCCACCCTCTCTAACCTAGACAAGTGGTCAGCCACCACATTTTCAATTCCCGACTTGTCCTTAATTTCAATATCAAATTCTTGTAGGAGCAAAATCCACCTAATTAGTCTCGGCTTGGCATCCTTCTTCTCCATCAAATATTTTATTGCGGCGTGATCCGTCCACACAACCACCTTAGAACCCACTAAGTATTGCCGAAATTTCTCAAAGGCAAAAACAACAGCAAGTAACTCTTTTTCCGTGGTTGTGTAATTTAATTGAGCATCATTAAGTGTTTTTGAGGCGTAGAAAATCACCGCAGGCTTGTTATCTACCCTTTGCCCCAAAACAGCCCCCACAGCATAGTCAGACGCATCACACATCAACTCGAAAGGCTTTGTCCAATCCGGCGTTTGCACAACCGGAGCCGAAATCAGCTTTTCCTTCAAAACCTCGAATGCGTGAAGACATTTCTCATTGAAATCAAAAACTGCGTCTTTTTCCAACAATTCCGATAATGGCTTTGCGATTTTTGAAAAATCCTTGATAAAACGCCGATAAAACCCAGCGTGTCCTAAAAAGCTTCTCACCCCTTTTACAGAATTTGGTGGGGGTAGCTTATGAATCACCTCAATTTTTACGGGGTCTACCTCTAGACCCTTGCTAGACACCTTGTGTCCTAGCACAATTCCTTCTGTCACCATCATGTGACATTTCTCCCAATTGAGGACCAAGTGTGTGTCCTCGCACCGCTGCAACACCTTATCTAAATTATAAAGGCATTCATCAAAAGATGCTCCATAGACTGAGAAGTCATCCATGAAGACTTCAAGACACCGCTCCACCATGTCAGAGAATATGGCGAGCATGCAGCGTTGAAAAGTCGCCGGCGCATTGCATAAACCAAACGGCATACGGCGGTAGGCGAAGGTCCCATAAGGACATGTAAACGTAGACTTCTCTTGATCCAACGGATCAATAGAAATCTGGTTATACCCCGAATAACCATCTAAGAAACAAAAATGCGACCGACCGGCTAAGCGTTCCAAAATCTGATCAATGAATGGCAATGGAAAATGATCTTTCAGAGTGGCGGCGTTCAATCGGCGGTAATCAATGCATACACGCCACCCGGTTACCAGTCGGGTGGTGACAGGTTCATTTAAAAGATTGGTAGTGACAGTGATTCCCCCCTTCTTAGGGACTACCTGCGTGGGGCTCACCCACGTCGAATCAGAGATTGCATAAATGATCCCGGCAGCAAGCAACTTGATGACTTCCTTTTTGACAACCTCCATCATGCTTGGATTTAGACGTCTTTGAGGCTGTATGACTGACTTAGCTCCTTCCTCAAGCCGAATCTTATGTTGACAAAGTGTAGGGGAGATCCCCTTGATGTCCGCCACTGACCACCCAAAGGCTCCACGGTGGTTCTTGAGCACTATCAGTAGCTGCTCCTCTTCATCCGCACTCAAGTATGCAGAAACAATCACTGGCAACTTGTCCTCCTCGGCTAGAAAGACGTACTTCAAGTGCGGGGGCAATGGCTTTAACTCTAGATCAGGTGGGCAGATAAGGGATGATTGTAGAGGTGGGGGCAGTGTACCCAAATCTTCATAGTGCCTCGTGTAGAAACATGGAAGCATTTGAAGCATTTTGGCGCACTCCTTGAGTGAAGTACTCCGCATCCAATCATAAGTGACATTACACAAACACGCCTCTAGAGGCAATTCCAGATATGCATCACCGACAGAAGTTATTATCACATCATCCTCCCACGAAGGTGGAATGTCCTCATTCTCATCATTTGGAAACCCGACAGCCTTGCATAAAGAGACAGCTTTCGTTTGCTCCATAAGGTCTACCGCCAAGGTCCCATTGTCTATCCTGCTCATCACATGGGCCATATCTAAAAATGGCTTCCCAAGACAAAGTGAGATATTGCTTTCCACATGCTTCACCATGTTGCACTGTGCCTTTGCTTTAGTAGATGTATTGCTGTTGGGCATGACCATCTCAAAGCGATCATCCGCAATGCCTAAGGTCAAGCGACCTCTCCCCATCTCCAAGATCATGTCAGCTGTAGCTTGAAATGGGCGACCAAGAAGTAACTCATTACCGTGTTCGTCCTGCATTTCCATCACAACAAAATCAGCGGGAAAAACAAAGCGGTCTACCTTTACCAAAACATCTTCACAGATTCCATATGGTTTCACCACAGAATTATCGGCCAATTGGATAGTCATATTGCTTGGCCTTGACTCCTTCAATCCAAGTTTCTTGAATGTAGAAAGGGGCATCAGATTGATGCTTGCCCCGGAATCACAAAGCGCCTCGCCAAATTTGAACTTCCCGATAAAGCATGAAATATTGAAACAGCCAGGATCCTGTCGCTTTGGCGGTAAAGTGCCCATAATAAAAGCACTCACTTGCTCCTTTAACACCACAACCTCAGTGTCGGGTATCTTCCTCTTCTTGGTGATGACATCTTTGAGAAACTTTCCATAAGACGGAATTTGTTCAATTGCCTCTAACAAGGGAATATTCACAGATAACTTTCTAAAGCTGTCCAGAAATTTTTTAAACTGTGCATCCACCTTTCTTGCTTTTGCGCTATTGGGGTAGGGGACCGGAACAGTATGTGCTCTTTGATGAGGTGGCACATAGGGGGTTAATTTCTGTGGCTCCACCTCATTGGCTTGTCCTTCCTTACCATCTTCGGTTGTGTCATCAATTTGCTCTATGACTGGTGCACGCTGCTCCTTAGCGGTTGCTTCTTCTACTGTGTTCTGCGGTGTGCTGGTGTCATCCGCCCTTGGATTAAGCACCTTCTTACCGCTCCTCAACAATATGGCCTTGGCCTGTTGGTTTCCCCCGGGAACATTGGTGTTCCCCGGAAAACCCGGATGTGCCGGCTTTTTCAAGCTTGCAATCTCCGCTGCCATCTGTGCCATTGAAGTCTCTATAGTCCGCATCTGAGCCCCGTGGCTTTGCAACGTCTGCCCGAACTGGTTCATGAATTCACCCTGCTGCTTTATTTGCTGCCCAAAAGTGTTCATCAACTCTTGATTCTGCTTTATGACTTGATTTAGCAACTCCGTGCTCTTGTCCTCCGTGACCGGTGCAGGTTTGGCGTCCGGATCTTGCAGGAAGTTGTTTGGATCTTTCCATGAAAATTTCTTGTCCTTCCGCCATGAATAATCGTTGTTCCTGTACCCTTGTTGTTGCCTCATATACTTGACCTGAGCCTCATCCTCGGACTCATTGTCTTCCTTCTGCAGCAACTTCTTTGCGAGAAGATCCATTTTCTCATTCAGCTCTCTCATTGCCTTTGACTCACTGGCAACTCTTGCTTGCTCAACTGGGCCTCTTTCTCTTTCTCCCCAAGACTGCTTTCGTGCCATATTCTTCAGTATTTCCCAGCATCTTGTATCAGTGTTATTTAGAAAGAATCCAGAACCGGCCGAGTCCAAGTTGCTTCTATCATGCTCGGAGAGAGCAAAGTAGAAGATCTTCACTTGGGTTTCCTTGTCCAATCCATGATGTGGACATCTCCTCAACATGACTTGAAATCGCTCCCAAGTCTCAGAATAGGTTTCACCCGCCTGTTGGGTGAAATTGTGGATCTTTCGGATCATATCATTGGTCTTCTCAGGAGGGAAGAACCTCTCGAAGAAAACCTCCACCATGTGATCCCATGATTCAACAAACTCGTCGTCGAGGTTATGAAGCCACTCACGTGCTGCTCCTGCCAAGGAACTGGGGAATAACTTGAGATAAAGCACATCTTGCGGAAAGCGATCTATCTTCACCATATCGCAGTTCTCCACAAACTGACTAATGTGGGCCACTGGATCTTCATTTTTCAGTCCGTGAAATGCATTGGATTTGACCAAGTTAATCAGTGCTGGGTCGATCTTGTATGTAGGTATGTTTAGCCCTTGTTTCTTTATAGGCCCCTTTGATGCCGAGGAAGAAGACGCCTTGATCTTCTCCCATATTGTCTGTGCTTCAGCCATTACTTCTTCTTGTTCCGGCTCAGATTCAGAATGTATATCACTGTGGTGTTCCTCCTCGTAGTTGTCCTCGTCCTCTGGTCCCGCAGATGGAACCTCAGGTGTGCGATTCACGTAGTCTCGACTACGCGTGTGCACCATGCAAAGCACCTGAAATATGGAAATAGGGGTTCAGTACAATGCTTTAGTCGAGTCAACACAAATATAGAGAAATAAAGGAATTTTTGAAATTGTTTTAAAATAAATAAAAAAAATTGTGGCCTAGAGTGGCCGCTCTTAGCACTCAAAGTGCCAATAATTCGCCGTGTCCCCGGCAACGGCGCCAAAAACTTGACGTGTATTTTACTACGCGCTTAAACGCAAGTATACGCGTCGAGTAATATAGGCCTTGTGAGGCCCGAGTCGAACTCAGGGACACGTGAATTATTGGAGACTTCTACTAACTAATCGCAATCAGCTAGACCGATTAACAAAGTAGAATTTGTTGTTGAAATTAAAAGAAAATAAAAATGAAACAAAGAAAATAATCGATTAAAGGTTAATTTAATCAATTAAAAGGATATCTTTAGGATGGCGGTTTCACCGCGGGTCAACATTGTATTAGATTTCATATAATTCCTCACACTTCTCTCTCTATCCGGGTAGTGGCCTGAAATGAGAATTACCCACTGTCGTGGTGTAATTCACTACTTAGGTTTAGGTTGATTCCACCGTCGTAGTAATCATTCCCCTAAACTAAGCGCATTAGGATCGGTTCCTCAGTTCCCACCATTAATTTTACAACTCCTTTGTCAAGGGTTTTATTAATTAATGTAGAATTCGTTTCTTTTCAACCGTTAATCCTTCTGTCGAAGTGATTAAGGGCATTAATTTACTATTATGGTGATCAAGCATAACAATAGCAATAGAGAAAACGAATTTATACCACGGATATGAGAGAAAAATATGAATTATCAATATAAAATCATCATACAATGTATCCCCGGGCTACTCCCGGTCCTAAAGATTGAGGGTTTTAGCCTCTCATGTTCATCTTACACAAATACATGGTAGAAATTGGGGAATTCATAAGAAAAACGTGAAATAGATGGGAAAACCCCTGAACGGAGAAGAACCGGTGGATCCTTGGCGTAGAACACAGCTTCCCCCGCCTGTCGGTGGTGGAAATTGTCTTCGGCAGCGTCCGAATCACCCGGTATGAGCTTCTCGGCCTCCGTTCTCCTTTCTCTCCTCCTCGGCACTCGTGCAATCCAAATATCAGATCTCCCTTTTGTCTGGGCGGCCGTCATTAGGTATAAGTCCCTAATTAGGTCGTCAAATAATGACAGCCGTCCGATTGATATCAAAACAGATCCAACGCATATCTGCCGGCGTCGATACCATCGACGCGGGTCGATGGTATCGACCCAGCGGATTAGCGGCAGCTTTCCTTTCTTTTATTCTGAGCGCCTGTGGTGATCTCGATACCATCGACTTGGGTGTCGATGGTATCGACTCCTTTAGCGTCGGTTGTTGTCGTTTAGCGACGCTGTAGCTCTCCTTGTGTCGATGGCATCGACATCCGTCGATGGTATCGACTTAATCCTCGCTAGCAGCCTGGAGACATCTCGATGCCATCGACTTGGGCGTCGATGGTATCGACTCTGTATTGCTCTTCTCGGCTGACAACCTGTGGCTTGGTCGATGGTATCGACACCCGTCGATGGTATCGACGGATGTAGATACTTGTTTTTCCTGAAATTGTACAACAAGACCAAATAAATCCACACGATTTATGATAAGATGATCAATAATGCTTAAAATAATGAAATAAAGGGGATTTGATATAAAATGATGGCAAAGACCAAATAAAGTGAATTATGCAATATTATCCATGAAAATGAGTAATTAAGGCACAAAACACATATGAAAAAGGTCTATAAATGCGACTCAAAATCATCGCATCAGGTATGGCTTGGGAAAAACCTGAGTACCAAGAAAGAGCTGATAAAGCAATGTTTGTGCATTAAAACCTAGTTTTGGTATAATATGCAATTTACCCAAAACCTAGGGTTCAATATGCAAATTACATCTTAGAGAGTCCTTAATGTTTCTTGGTATCACTTTGAAGGGTAGAGAATCTTGATATTAAAATAATCAAGATTTAAGCATAATTGAAACCCTAATTCAATTTAATGCAAAAATAATTATATTAATTGGATTGCCCTTCAAACAAAATTGTGTTGGTTGAAAATAAACAAGTGTGGACGTCCTTTTTCCTTTCAAAGGAAATGGAAATATCTATGTGAGTGGAGAACCCACTCACATTAAGAAAAGAAAAAGAAATATCAACTAACTTATGGATATTAGTATTATATGATTTAAGGTGCTTAATTTGCTTTTCATTAAATCATGGATAATTGAGGGTAATAAGATTCAAATAAGATAGCCTCGTATCTAAGGAAGAGAAGGGGGCAGGTGGCAAGGAAAATGGAGGAGATAATTCCTACTTTCTCTCTCTTAAATGAATTTTCAATAAAATTCATATATACTCATTTATCCATAGCTTGAATGGGTAATTCCGAAGCCGCTTTCACTTCTTGCTTGAAAAACGACCATGGGATCTTAGGAGCAACAGGAGGACGACTCCCAACCTGTAGGTAAGCTCCATGGCCCTCTTTCACCTTGATTCCATGGTGGAAATCACAAATCAATGCTTGATTTCTTCTTATCTTCACTCCATCTTCAATTCTAACCATTCCTTTTCACTCAAAGCTTGAGGACGAGCCTTGGGATAGTGAAAGGAGTTGCATCAACCATTGTTGATGTGAGATTGAAGATTTGAAGCTCAATTGGAGGCGGGTTATATAACTTGAACCCATTTACATTATTATTCAACCATTAATTTTACAATTATGTTGATTCCTTCTTCTTCTTGATTTATTGCTTGTTGAAATTGGTAATTCCATGAAATCAGAAGTACTAGGAACTATATGGAGGAAGGTAAATTATGATGACATCATATTGGACATGTTTCCCAAAAATTGGTTATTCAATCGGTTTCAACAAGATGTTCATTTGGTTTCAACAAAACTGTTTAAAATCAAACTATTAGAAGCCAAACGGTTTCAAACCGTTTGGAAGGGTTGACCATAGTTGACCATTTGGAGTTTTGATGTTAGTGTTGATGGCTGATGACCCATTAAATTTAATTGATTGATTCCAAAGGGTTCATCAGATGAAGGTTAATCAATTACCAAACCCTAATCGGGTTAAGTGTTGAAATTTCAATTGGTTGATTTAAAATTTTGGGTTGATTAACCCAAACGGTCTCAAGACCATTTGGAGGTCAACCAAGACCGTTTGGAGGTCTATGGTTGAGTATGATTGAGAAATTGAACATCCAGAGATATCAAATTAAAATGCAATCAATAGCTCAATTGATGATTAATCCAATGATCTAAACCCTAATTGAATTTCATATATTTCAATGATGGATGGGGGAAATGGTCCCAAGACCGTTTGGAGGTCATCCAAACAACCTCAAGACCGTTTGAGGTCAGGTCATATCATAACTTGATGATGATTCATTGATTTCAATTGAATTGGTTCCACGATGTTAATCATTGAAGGTTCCTTGATTTCAAAATCCTAATTGAAGGTTTCTTGATTATAAATCCTAGTTCAATTGGGTTCAAAACCCTAACTGATGGTCCAATTGAAGGATGATTCAATATTTCAATTGATGAATGAATCAAGGATTCAATTGATAGTTGGTTCATTGATTGAAACCTTGAATTATTTAAGTGTTGAATGACCTTTTTGGTCCATTCGGTTTTGAGAGGGTTTGGACCAAATGGTCTTAATACCATTTGAGTCCAAACGGTCTCAAGACTGTTTGAGTCCAAATGGTCTCAAGACCGTTTGGGTCCAAACAATCTCAAAATTGTTTGGGTCCAAACGGTCTCGAACCATTTGGAGACCCAAGTCCATTCGGTTTCAATGCATTTCTTGTTTAAACGGTTTCAAGGGCAATTTTCCCAAACGGTTTCAAACCGTTTGAGTTCTGAGAGACCAAGACCGTTTGGGGTCTAAGTAATCAAAACCATTTGATGTTCAACATGGTCAATCCAATTGGATACCTAATATAATTGAAAATTCAATTGGTCAATCTATTTGAATACTTAATGTATTTGAAGGTTCAATTGGTCAATTCAATTGGATACCTCATGTAACTGAAAGTTCAATTGACCAAACCATTTGAACATCTAATGTATTTAGATGATTGATACCCTTAGTGGGATTAATCATTGATGCATAATGATGCAATAATTCAATATATCATGCTAACCCTAAATGCATGTATTTGAATAAGAAGTAGGCTCAATCTAATCAAGAATTGAGTAGTGGACATCCTGGGTAGGATGAGAGAGAGAGATTCATACATGAATGATAATCATGTAAACAGTCAAGCCTAACACATTCAAAATAAATGTGATATACAATTAGGGTATGATCCTTGATAAAGAGATCATAAAACCCTAATTGAGTTGATTGATGAATTCAAACCCTAATTTAGGGAAATTCTGAGTGAAACCCCAATGTAGGTTAACAGTGTAACCCTAATTAATAGTGATGCCATGTAAAACCCTAATCTAGGGTAATAATGTAATCCTAATATAGGGTGATGCCATGTGAAATCCTAAACCAGGGCGATGATATGTAATGCTATATGAAACCCTATCCCTAAAATTGGGTAAAGGTAAGAGAAACCCCTAATGATGAAATAGTGGGTAATACCTTATGGAAATGAAATATCTCAAGTGGTTTATTATAGGCAACCTTATAGTATGTAATGCCTTAACTTGAGATAAGTCTGTATCATTAAAGATAGTTGTACAAATTCTAATGGGTGACCTATGCACTACATGATAAAGGTGATAGGTTAGTGGTTAGAAGTATTAAGAGGGAAATACCTTAATACAAGGTCAGTTGATTAACTTAAGTAAGTTGGAAGTGATGAGAAAAGTGATACATCAAGACATGATAGATATCACATCTAGCATTTCAGGGTTGATATACCTTGATGCACCTCAAATCCAATATACTTGGATAAGAAACACAAGAAGTGTGTGTTATGTAAATTGTTACAATGAAGATGTAATGAATTCAATGCACTTTGATAAGTGTTGACTAACATACTATGAGAAAGGGGTTAAGCCAAGATAATGAGTATGATATAAACATACCATGGTAAGGTTGAGAGAATAACTCATACCTTGAATTGATAATCATTAATGATATATGATGAGAGTAATGATCATGAGTGAATACTTATGATATTATTGAATGCTCCTAGAGGAATGGAACAATAAATTAGGGTTGGATAGATAATATAAATATGAAACCCTAATTAATGTGAAATGGGAAACCCTAACCCTAAATTTTGGGTAAAGGGGTGAAAAGCCCTAGTTGATGGTAAACCCTAACCATGGTAAGGGAATAATGGTGTTACTATTGTATTGCATGGTGTGATGTGAAATTGGCAATGACTATTATCATGTGTATTAACCATGCAGATATCATGAGATGATGAGCATAGCCAGATTTAAGCTATGATATTTATATAATAAAAATGTTGATTGGCCTTGTGTGCCTTAATGTTATTGTTTCGTAGTAAAAGTAACAAAATGTGCATGGACTTTATGAGCCATATGAATAAGTTGTTGCCTAGTGAAAGATGACAAGACACTTAATGGGTCTTGTGAGCCATGTGAGATGTTTGTGTAACAAGTATCATGTATACCTCGGTCTAAGGACCTAGAGGTAATAGTTACCTAACAAGTGGTAATAGTGATTAGTGATGAACTGAGGGTATGAATACCCAGATTTGATAAGTAAGATAATGATGTTGCTGTGAAATGTGAATTTGCAAGTGATGAGATAAGAGATTAAGATCCCAATGTATTATAAGTTCTGGTAAAGCAATTGATAAGAGCTTACATGTTTCTTTGTAGAATTTGTCACAATAATTCCTATTTGAGAACTTGACTGATGATAAAAGAATATGCTAATGTACTTAATTAATCAAGTGAAATCATATCATGTAGAGCCCTGACCATAGATCCATCAGTGTCAGTATTTATTGATGGTGAAACGGGTTGCTCTGCGGAAAAACCCAGAATGCATATTTTTGAATATGTGGGGGTTGACGGGCGAACATATCCTTACATCCTAATGGGGGAATTGATGGAAGGTAAACATTAAACCTCTCAATCCTTCATTATTTGTACCGGGATGGATGTATCATGAATCTCCTGAAGATTGGGATAGATGTATCATGAATCTCCCAATGATATTAATGTCAGATCGATGGAAGTAAACATGAAATCTCTCGATTGCGAAGAGAGTGTAGTCGCCGCTGTAGCTCTATAGAGAAGTTGCCAGTATACCCTGGAAAGCTATGTAGCAGAGACACAAGATGTCCTGCATGTGGTCTCACACTGACTGAGATGTGGGAGGTCATGGAAGCTGGCTCTTCCATTGATCTTGTATGGTACCGATTTCGACTTCGCAATGGTCGGTTGGAGTATGAGCGGTATACCTCATCTCCTTAGGGCATAAGTGTGATTGTAAAATGTAATCAGCCGTATAGCATGTTTGCTTAAGGATTGAATACGGAAATTTACTGGCTGATGTTACATTTCTTTTATGCATCTCTAGTCGATAAATGTTATTTATATCTCTTTACATTCATTGCAAGTAGATGGATGAATTACGACTCTACCATGGGTAGATGCAATGTTCTCCTTAGGAAAGGAGATTACTTCACTCTGTTCATACAATGATTTATCTGCTGTTATATATATAATCCTTCTGCTCAGTTTTATTCTAATAAACTGCAATAATAATGTTTTGGCAGAGAGTTATATCTCTCACTGGGGCAATTTACAAATTGTCTCACCCCCGTGGGATCCAACATTTTTTTAGGTGGATGCACACAAAGAAATAGAAATCCCTACAGCAGATGAAGGATAGCAACAACAAGGACAGCAGTGAGATCTCAAGTGGAGATATTGTTTGTCAAGTCATATAGATAGTAGTCCTATGTGTCGTCTCTGTACTCTCAGGTCCTCGAAGTTAGTAGTTAGTGCTTTTAATGAATCGATATGATATTTTGGCTTGATGCCTCAAGGTTCTTATGTTGTCAGTATATAATGTTAATAGGGCAGTTGATGTTTGTAATCCTCAAGAAGAGATGGTACAAGTTATGTACTTATGAACCAGGATGTAAATGTTATACATTGGTTCTTGATGAAAGAGTTTTCCTATGTTTGGATCTCTTTGTAAATGGTTTTAATTTTTAGTGATTTTCAACAATCCGCTGCTAATGTTTAATTCCATTTAATCAGTAACGATTTGTTTATCGGTCGTTACAAGTTTGGTATCAGAGCTCTAGGTTCGCTGAGTCTACAGAGACATAGGATTAAGGTAGTAGAGTATGTTCTAGTGTCTTCCAGTGTATCTGATAATGTCTTCTACTCATATAGGAGAAGAAGAACTTAAAGATATCTGGATCACACGCAGAACATATTGCTGAAAGCAGCATTGATGCACCAGGAAGTGGTGCAAGGGACTGGACTAGGAAGGAACCAGTATCTGAATATCATCAGTTGAACCAAGCAATGATAGAGAGCCCAGTTTTCCAAGCTCTGTATGGGAAATTTAGGGCAGTTGTGATGCATGTAGTAGACCATGCATTAGCAATGCAACCCAGATTACCAACCCCCAATGATGAAGTTATGGGCTCTAACAGGATTCCTAATCAAGAGCAACATGATGAAGTAATAGAAAATGTGGGAAGGAATAGATTACAACCCAAAAGCAGAATGTGCTATAGGTGTAGGGAGCTTGGACATATCATAAAGAATTGTCCAACAAAGAATAAGGAAGAGAGAATCAAGAAGAGGCCTAACCAAATCCAGGAACAGAGGCCTAGTAGTTCCAAAAAGGGAAAGTTTTTGGTACTACCAGTACAACCAATGACTAATACACCAAGGCAATGGCTATCCAGAAAAGGTAAAGAACCTTTTAGACCATATTAAGGGCTTAGAACCTGTTACCAGTGTAGACAGGTAGGACACCTAGCAAGGGATTGTCCAGTTGGAAACATAATGGTAACCCAACCACCGAGGCAGAAACATCAAGGTCATCAAAGGAAACAATTTTCTAGTGGCACTCGAGGACGTGGACAGACGTCCCAAGCAAGGTTCTATGAAAAGAATCAGCCTGAGGCAGCAAATAAATTGTGAGATGAGACAGGTTAGATGAAATAATGTCATTCTAATATGTCATTTTATGATTTCTTGAGTTAAATTGAGAAAGTAATTGATTGAGTTATCCTTGATTAGTCCTGAGAGGACTTATATTTTGTATAGTAACATTATAGATGTTCCATATTGTTCTTACCTCTATGAAAGAGGATGTGGTATAGAAGAGATACCTAGATAAAATCCAGGAATGTTAAATCTTATGGTTGTGATAATACAAAAAGTAAGTAATGTGATAGTATATAAAGTGCATACTACTTAATCTCAGTATTTATATACCCTGGCCAGGTATACAACTATTGATGATAAAGTGAGTATTGGAACTCTTAGATTGTTATCTTTTTTATTGCTCTGATCAAGTAGTCATTCTGAGACAATCCAATGAGTATCATGAAATTAGAAATATGGAATGGAAAAATGTGTCATATCCTAATAATAAGAAAGAGAAATCTGAAATAATCCTAGATTAGTACGTGTGTATGAGGAAGTAAAAAGTATACTCCTCATAAGATAAGAATGAGAACAAGGGAGGTGATCCATGTTTGATAAAGTTTGTGTGTATAATAAAGATCTTTTCCCGTAATGAGGAAATGGGAAATGTGATGAGATCATAAGATGCTCATGAACATGTTAGATAATAACAAAGAAAGGAATAATGTCATGTGATCATCCTTAAAAACTCATGTGTAGAGGGCAAGGAACCTAGGATGAGACAAAGAGTAAATGATTCATGAATAGTTGAAAACTCATGAAATAATAAAAAGAATATGATCCCTTGCTTTCTTTCCTTTCGGGGACATGGCAATCAAGTAAGTCTTAAGATACTTGTTGTGCATAAGATAAAAATGGTCATGTGATGGATACTTAGAAAAGTATCAGTTTATCTTGGACTTTGGTTCCAAGGTGAAGATATATGTAAGAAGTAATGTCCCAAGATGAAAGGAAGATAAATATGTGATGTGTTTCCAACACATGTGATATATACCAAGGTAAGAGATTATGGTACCTAAAAAATATCAAATGGTTTATGTTGGCTACTTGGAATGGTCAACCATGAAATCAATTTAATTATACATAAAATAATATGAACATCATATGTTAGGGGTTTATGCTTTGCATAAACATAACAATTAAAGATATCTTTAAAATAAATTCTTAATTGATAAGTAACTTCTCTTTATGATGAGAAAATTTACAACTAATGATATAGTTGGTACAAGTAACAAGGAATCCTAGTATTATGTTAGTAGATTAGAAGGCACAACCGAGGTATGAAAAGACTTATAGTTCCAAGAGGGTGACAGAACATAATTGTGATCATGAAAGTGAAATGTTGAATTAAATAAGGAGCATGAGAGACTCCTCAGAAACAAGAATCTATCACATGAAACTATAAATTAAGAAAAAGTGTCACCTGGCACAATATTAACTCCACAGTCGATAATGAAAAGGACAATGGGGTATGTGTCCTGTGTGATCGATTCTATGATAATCATGTGTAGAAGAAATTTGTGTTGATTAAAAGCTATATGGTGTCTTCATAACAATGAGATATTATGAGGATACATGATGATATGATGAATGAATAATATGTGTCTTCCTTTATCTGGGATTTCGAGGACGAAATCCTTGTTAGGGGTTTATAATTTGTAACATCCCTGACCTGGGTTATGCCTTAACCCTGGGAGTTTTGCTTAAGCAAGTTAATTAGATCCTTAATTTTATGTTGTGAAAAGTAATTAAGGCCCAAGAGAAACATATGTTTCAATTTTGGTCCCGTTTGAATAATATTGAAGCAATGTTTTCTTATTTTGGACTAAACTGCAAATTACCCAAGTTGAGGGGTTAACTTGCAAATGTTACATGATTAAATGTTCCTCATGTGTTGAAGCATCATGATAATGAATATTATGTAGAGGTATGGCTTGGGAAAAACTTGAGTACCAAGAAAGAGCTGATAAAGCAATGTTTGTGCATTAAAATCTAGTTTTGGTATAATATGCAATTTACCCAAAACCTAGGGTTCAATATGCACATTAACTCTTCTAGAGAGTCCCTAATGTTTCTTGTAATCATGTAGAGCAAATAAAATGAGAGGATCATCTCATTTGTATCACTTTGAAGGAGAGAGAATCTTGATATTAAAATAATCAAGATTTAAGCATAATTGAAACCCTAATTCAATTTAATGTAAAAATAATTATATTAATTGGATTGCCCTTCAACCAAAATTGTGTTGGTTGAAAATCAACAAGTGTGTACGTCCTTTTTCCTTGCAAAATCATTGTAAATATCTACGTGAGTGGAGAACCCACTCACATTAAGAAAAGAAAAAGAAATATCCACTAACTTATGGATATTAGTATTATATGATTTAAGGTGCTTAATTTGCTTTTCTTTAAATCATGGATAATTGAGAGGAATAAGAGTTAAATAAGATAGCCTCGTATCTAAGGAAGAGAATGGGGCAGGTGGAAAGGAAAATGGAGGAGATAATTCCTACTTTCTCTCTCTTAAATGAATTTTCAATAAAATTCATATATACTCATTTATCCATACCTTGAATGGGTAATTTCGAAGCCACTTTCACTTCTTTCTTGCAAAACGACCAAGGGAGCTTCGGAGAAATAGGAGGACGACTCCCAACCTGTAGGTAAGCTCCATGGCCCTCTTTCACCTTGATTCCATGATGGAAATCACAAATCAATGCTTGATTTCTTCTTATCTTCACTCCATCTTCAATTCTAACCATTCCTTTTCACTCAAAGCTTGAGGACGAGCCTTGGGATAGTGAAAGGAGTTTCGTCCACCATTTTTTACATGATCTTGAAGCTTTGAAGCTCAATTGGAGGCAGGTTATATAACTTGATCCCATTTACATTATTATTCAACCATTAATTTTGCAATTATGTTGATTCCTTCTTCTTCTTGATTTATTGCTTGTTGAAATTGGTAATTCCATGAAATCAGAAGTACTAGGAACTACATGGATGAAGGTAAATGATGATGACATCATATTGGACACGTTTCCAAAAAAATGGTTATTCAATCGGTTTCAACAAGATGTTCATTCGGTTTCAACAAAACCATTTGAAATCAAACTGTTTCATCAAATCGTTAGAAGCCAAATGGTTTCAAACCATTTGGAAGGGTTGACCATAGTTGACCATTTGGAGTTTTTATGTTAGTGTTGATGGTTGATCACCCATTAAATTTAATTTATTGATTCCAAAGGGTTCATCAGATGAAGGTTAATCAATTACCAAACCCTAATCGGGTTAAGTACTGCAATTTCAATTGGTTGATTTAAAATTTTGGGTTGACTAACCCAAACGGTCTCAAGACCATTTGGAGATCACCCAAATGGTCTCAAGACTGTTTGGAGGTCAACCAAGACCGTTTGGAGGTCTAGGGTTGAGTATGATTGAGTAATTGAAGATCCATAGATATCAAATTAAAATGCAATCAATAGCTCAATTGATGATTAATCCAATGATCTAAACCCTAATTGAATTTCATATATTTCAATGATGGATGGGTCAAACGGTCCGAAGACCATTTGGAGGTCATCCAAATGACCTCAAGACCATTTGAGGTCAGGTCATATCATAATTTGATGATGATTCATTGATTTCAATTGAATCGGTTCCACAATGTTAATCATTGAAGGTTCCTCGATTTCAAAACCCTAATTGAAGATTTCTTGATTATAAATCCTAGTTCAATTGGGTTTAAAACCCTAATTGATGGTCCAATTGAAGGATTATTCAATAGTTCAATTGATGAATGAATCAAGAATTCAATTGATAGTCGGTTCATTGATTGAAACCTTGAATTGTTTAAGTGTTGAAAGACCTTTTTGGTCCATTCGGTTTTGAGAGGGTTTGGGCCAAACGGTCTTAAGACCATTTGAGTCCAAACGGTCTCAAGACCGTTTGGAGACCCAAGTACATTTGGTTTCAATGCATTTCTTGCTTAAACGGTTTCAAGGGCAATTTGCCCAAACAGTTTCAAACTGTTTGAGTTATGAGAGACCAAGACCATTTGGGGTCTAAGTAATCAAAACCATTTGAGGTTCAACATGGTCAATCCAATTGGATACCTAATATAATTGAAAATTCAATTGGTCAATCTATTTGAATACTTAATGTATTTGAAGGTTCAATTGGTCAATTCAATTGGATACCTCATGTAACTGAAAGTTCAATTGACCAAACCATTTGAACATCTAATGTATTTAGATGATTGATACCCTTAGTGGGATTAATCATTGATGCATAATGATTCAATAATTCAATATATCATACTAACCCTAAATGCATGTATTTGAATAAGAAGTAGGTTCAATCTAACCAAGAATTGAGTAGTGGACATCTTGGGTAGGATGAGAGAGAGAGAGATTCATACATGAATGATAATCATGTAAACAATCAAGCCTAACACATTCAAAATAAATGTGATATACAATTAGGGTATGATCCTTGATAAAGAGATCATAAAACCCTAAATGAGTTGATTGATGAATTCAAACCCTAATTTAGGGCAATTCTGAGTGAAAGCCTAATCTAGGTTAACACTGTAACCCTAATTAATAGTGATGCCATGTGAAACCCTAATCCAAGGTAATAATGTAATCCTAATATAGGGTGATGCCATGTGAAATCCTAAATCAGGGCGATGATATGTAATGTTATATGAAACCCTATCCCTAAAACTGGGTAAAGGTAAGAGAAAACCCTAATGATGAAATAGTGGGTAATACCTTATGGAGATGAAATATCTCAAGTGGTTGATTACATGCAACCTTATAGTATGTAATGCCTTAACTTGAGATAAGTCTGTATCATTAAAGATAGTTGTACAAATTCTAATGGGTGACCTATGCACTACATGATAAAGGTGATAGGTTAGTGGTTAAAAGTATTAAGAGGGAAATACCTTAATACAAGGTCAGTTGATTAACTTAAGTAAATTGGAAGTGATGAGAAAAGTGATACATCAAGACATGATAGATATCACATTTAGCATTTCAGGGTTGATATACCTTGATGCACCTCGAATCCAATATACTTGGATAAGAAACACAAGAAGTGTGTGTTATGTAAATTGTTACAATGAAGATGTAATGAATTCAATGCACTTTGATAAGTGTTGACTAACATACTATGAGAAAGGGGTTAAACCAAGATAATGAGTATGATATAAACATACCATGGTAAGGTTGAGAGATGAACTCATACCTTGAATTGATAATCATTAATGATATATGATGATAGGAATGATCATGAGTGAATACTTATGATATTATTGAATGCTCCTAGAGGAATGGAACAATAAATTAGGGTTGGATAGATAATATAAACATGAAACCCTAATTAATGTGAAATGGGAAACCCTAACCCTAAATTTTGGGTAAAGGGATGAAAAACCCTAGTTGATGGTAAACCCTAACCATGGTAAGGGAATAATGGTGTTACTATTGTATTGCATGGTGTGATGTGCAATTGTCAATGACTGTTATCATGTGTATTAACCATGTAGATATCATGATATGATGAACATAGCCTGATTTAATCTATGATATTTATATAATAAAAATGTTGATTGGCCTTGTGTGCCTTAATGTTATTGTTGCTTAGTAAAAGTAACAAAATATGCATGGACTTTATGAGCCATATGAATAAGTTGTTGCTTAGTGAAAGATGACAAGACACTTAATGGGTCTTGTGAGCCATGTGAGATGCTTGTGTAACAAGTATCATGTATACCTTGGTTTGAGGACCTAGAGGTAATAGTTACCTAACAAGTGGTAACAGTGATTAGTGATGAACTGAGGGTATGAATACCCAGATTTGATAAGTAAGATAATGATGTTGCTGTGAAATGTGAACTTGCAAGTGATGAGATAAGGGATTAAGATCCCAATGTATTATAAGTTCTGGTAAAGCAATTGATAAGAGCTTACATGTTTCTTTGTAGCATTTGTCCCAATAATTCCTGTTTGAGAACTTGACTGGTGCTAAAAGAATATGCTAATGTACTTAATTAATCAAGTAAAATCATATCATGTAGATCCCTGACCATAGATCCATCAGTGTCAGTATTTACTGATGGTGAAATGGGTTGCTCTGTGGAAAAACCCGGAATGCATATTTTTGAATATGTGGGGGTTGATGGGCGAACATATCCTTACGTCCTAATGGGGGAATTGATGGAAGGTAAACATTAAACCTCTTAATCCTTCATTATTTGTACTAGGATGGATGTATCATGAATCTCCCGAAGATTGGGATAGATGTATCATGAATCTCCCAATAATATTAATGTCGAATCGATGGAGGTAAACATGAAATCTCTTGATTGCGAAGAGCGTGCAGCCATCGTTGTAGATCTATAGCAAAGTTGCCAGTATACCATGGAAAGCTATGCAGTAGAGACACAAGATGTCCTGCATGTGGTCTCACACTGACCGAGATGTGAGATGTCATGGAAGTCAACTCTTCCATTGATCTTGTATGGTACTGGTTTTGAGTTCGCAATGGTCGGTTGGAGTATGAGTGGTATACCTCATCTCCTCAGGGCATAAGTGTGATTGTAAAATGTAATCAGTCGTATAGCATGTTTGCTTAAGGATTGAATATGGAAATTTACTGGCTGATGTTACATTTCTTTTATGCATCTCTAGTTGATAAATGTTATTTATATCTCTTTACATTCATTGCAAGTAGATGGATGAATTATGACTCTACCATGGGTAGATGCAATGTTCTCCTTAAGAAAGGAGATTACTTCACTCTGTTCATACAGTGATTTATCTGTTGTTATATATATATATATATATATATATATATAATCCTTCTACTCGGTTTTATTCTAATAAACTGCAATAATAATGTTTTGGCGGAGAGTTATATCTCTCGCTGGGGCAATTTACAAATTTTCTCACCCCCATGGGTTCCAACATTGTTTTTTAGGTGGATGCGGACAAAGATATAGAAATCCCTACAACAGAGGAAGGACAACAACAGCAGGGATAGTAGTGAGATCTCAGGTGGAGATATTGTCTATCAAATCATATAGATAGTAGTCCTATGTGTCATCTCTGTATTCTCAGGTCCTCGGAGTTAGTAGTTAGTGCTTTTAATGAATCGATCTAAGATTTTAGCTTGATACCTCGAGGTTCTTATGTTGTCTGTATATAATGTTAATAGGGTAGTTGATGTTTGTAATCCTCAAGAAGAGATGGTACAAGTTATGTACTTATGAACCAGGATGTAAATGTTATACATTGGTTCTTGATGAAAGAGTTTTCCTATGTTTGGATCTCTTTGTAAATGGTTTTAATTTTTAGTGATTTTCAGCAATCTGTTGCTAATATTTAATTTTGCTTAATCAGTAACGATTTGGTTATTGGTCGTTACAATTTTTGTCCATTAGCCATTCTACTCCATTTCCATCTCCATTTCACCATTTCCACCATCAAAACCCTAGTTTCCTTCCATCTCCACCCACTCCCACCATCATTCCATGCCCCTACACCTTGGATGAGAGAAGAGGATGCCCTGTAGCAACTAAAGTGGAAGCTTTCTTCATCTACATTGAGATCGATGGCGTCTTCTATCTCCTTCTCTTCTCTTTTTATACTCTGAATTGTTATGAGTAGCTAGGCCTCTTGGGTGGGCTGTTTGCGGTGTAAAATGTTACTTTGATACATTTCTCAGTCTTTTTAATCAAGTGGACACGATATCATACTCATGTAGGAGGGTCAAATACCATCTACATCACTCACAATCATCCCCATGTGTCACAGTGCATCCGGTCATCACCTTTATGGCAATGCTTATTCTTGGTCACAGTGGATGATGTCAAGGTACATTGAATGACATGTGATATGTGTAGTCATTTCTGGTCTAAGAACCACAATCACCTCTAACACTATGGGAGATGATTATGACTACCATATAATGGTTTCCATGTGTCACTCTCATGGTGGGTCTATCTGATACACTATTCTTTAACAAGTATCTATTTGTTTGGTTTGATATCACATATAATGACTAATGAGATTCCGTCATCAACCAACACACACTCTAGTCTTATGTGTTATTGTTGTCAACCAGCCTTCCACAATAACATCCAGCCAAGGACATGGCAAGAATATATATATACTCTTGGTATATGTATGATCTCGTTGTTTAGGTCATCAATCCGAAGACATACTTATATAGATTTCTATATTAGTACTTGTGATATAATGGACTAAATCTATGTCATGTATATGCCCATAATTTTCAAACAGATATTTAGAACAAACTAAGACACAAAGTTACCCATATAACTTTTGGTGTGTAGCCCAGAGAGACAATCATATGATGATTGTAATGGCATAACTTGTAAATGTTATGCTTTTTAATAAATACAATCTTTTTTAATAAAGCCCTAAAATAGGGAGGATTCTATGGTTTTTATACCCTTGGATGGGACCTAGATCATCATCTCCCAACCTACCCATGTGGTCAAGAATTGATATAAAGTAAGGAGAAATAGGAAGAAGGACTTTGGAGATGAATTACACAACAAAACCTCAAAATGACCCATGGTACATGGTCACAACCATGGTATAGAGCTCCAAATCAAAATGGAAATCCAAGGATTGAAGATCTATAACAAGTCATACACCACGGATGTGGCAAGAAAAATGGGTGTGGAGTGTAAGATCCACCATATTCGTGCCACCCAAAATGGACGTGGAGAGAAGCTTCCAGAATGACCAAAAGTGAAGCAACCACCAAGTCCTCCTTCCTCTAAAATGACTATGGTGACCACCATGACTGTTATACCACCCACCCACCATGGTCATGCTACCCAAGCCCCTAAAACACCAAAATAAAATGATCCTTTTATCCATTCTACCTCACTCGTTCCACTCCACTAGGCCATCATTGATTTTATAGACTACGACTATGGTGCCAAAAATGATCATGGTTTTCAGGCACTGTAGTTCACTTTTCCCCTGATTTTCCTATTTTACCCCACACTTAACCCTATGCTTCCCAAGCCACTATATAATTCTTGATGGTGGATGGAAGTTGGGGTTATCATTTATTTCTGCCTACTCTAGCATTCATTGAGATATTCACTCTCCCCAACCTACTCCCAATCTAGTTCCATCATCTTCCACTTGAAAACTCTAGTTTTCTAGGGTTTTGTCCACTTTCATCCATCATCCTATGATTTCATCCACCAATAAGCAATAATGTCATGCATCTATATTTATAGGTGAATAAGGATGAATCTTTACCAAGAATTCATGTCTATCAACTCTACTTCTTTTACTTTCTCTTTTTCGTGTATTATGAGTAGCTAAGCCCCTTAGGTGGAACGTATGGGGTTGAAAATGTGACTTTGATACCGTGTTAAGGGTAAGTGATATGTAAACTCTATAATTTCATTTATAAATGATTATGTTCTAGTTTTATCTCATTTCACATGGATTGCTTTGTGATTTGTTCTTGAAAACACTTAGGTTCTAGGGGAAATGGCTTATATGTAGCTATTTTCAGATTTGCTCCTAGGTCCAACAGTGGTTAGCTACCCCACTTAACCTTATGCTTCCCATGCCACTACATATACCTTGGTGGAAGCTACGAGCTAGTGTTTTCACTTATTTCTACCTACTTTAGCATTCATTGAGCTATACACTCTCCCACACATACTCCCACTACACTTCCATCATCCTCCATCTCAAAAACCTAGCTTTCTAGGATTTTGACCACTTCCATCCATCATCATATGCTTTCCATCCACAAAGGAGTAAGAAGTTCATTCATCTATAGTTGGAGGTGAAGAAGGAGGAGTCTTCACCGAGCATTCATGGCAATATATTCCTATACTTGTTTGTCTTTCTCTTTTTTGTGTATTATGAGTATCTAAGCCCCATACGAGGGTTGTTTGGGGTTGAAAATGTGACTTTGATACCATGTTGAGGGAAATTTATATGTAAACTCAATTTCATTTGCTAATTATTATCATCTACTTCTATCTCATTTCCCGTGGATTGCTTAATTTGTTCTTGAAAATACATAGGTTCCAGGGGAAATGTCTTATATGCGACTATTTTGGGATTTTTCTCCTAGGTCCAACTAGTAGATCTTGAGTTGGTTACCCATCTTCCTACATATATATCCACTCTCCTACTCCTAAGGCTCTGATTGGTTTGGTGTAAGTCATTAGTTATGTGAAACTCATTTTCTGGGAACTCTACTTCAATTTCTGGAGCTTAAATTTTGTTCACTTCTATGTGCTTGGTTTGTTGTAAGTGTAAATATGGATATCATTGAGACATAATGTTAATTTTTACTATGTAATATATAATAAGAAAGGACGATAGACATAAAGAATGAATCAATTTCATGAACAACCATAGTAATTTTTTTACCATACTTTTAAAAAATATTTTAGTGTGGTATAATTATTTCTAATAAAAATATTTTGATTAAAATCATATTACAATATTTTTACATTAGATTGTATGTACAAAGTGAAAAAAAATATATAATGTGATTAAAATCACAATACAACAAAGTAAAAAAAATATTATAATGTTGTTAAAATCATAGTAGAGTATTTTTGTTTCACTTTGTATGTACAAAGTGAAAAAATATTGTAACGTGATTAAAATCACATTACAATATTTTTATTTTAGTTTGTATGTACAAGGTTTTATAATAATATTTGCAAATTGATTCGTCATTGTTTAACAAAATATATACTATTAATTTTTTACTATGTTATCGCCATAATTATAGTTACTTATTATTGTTGACATCATATTGTATAAATATGAAGAATAACAATATGTTAGATAAATCACATTTTGTGTCACATGGTGCGGCGTGTTATTTTTTCATACTTTTCATATATTTTTTATTTTATAAGTTGCACTGATAATGGTGGTTATAGTGTAAAATGTTTCATATAGTGAGATTATAGAGTATAGAATTTTGTCATTTATGTTGTGATTTCAAAATAAACCATATCCACACTGCTAACATTTCTAGTCATAAATAATTTATACGTGCTATTTGTGAAGAATATAATTGTATAAAAATGGTGTTAGTTGTTTTGGAACTCATTTTCACTCCATTTAAGAGGAAACTCAGTGATTATATTTTGTATGTAAGTTTGTAACTCATCGGGAGTCATGTAACTCAACTTCCAACACTTACTTTAAATCAATCATGAAAAACTAGTTATTGAACTCCAATTCATAAGTTTTTTGGACCAGTTACAACAAACCAATCGGAGTCTAAGTGTAAGATATATGTAGCTAGCTTGGAGACACTTAGTTCCATTGGCTTGAATCTACTTAAAGGGTAGATGGGAGGTGACATGAGGTGTTAAAACCTCATCTACATGCTCCATTACTACCCTTGGCCCTTAGTGCATTTGTAGTCCACCCGATTAATTTAAATGACTAGATGTTCCTTAGGCACACGACATGGTCTTTTAGATTTACAAACCCGATGGACACACTCTCATAAGATTTTGCAAGTTCATAGGCTGAAGATTATTATAGAGGCGGTAAGTCGGTGTCAAACCCAAGGGGGGATAAGGGGAACTAGATCTATGTTCACTATAGCTAGGTTCCTAATGCAAAGTCTAGAGTTCAAGGGTTTAACTTGGATTTGATTTATTACACTAAGGGGTTGAGAAAACAATTAAGAGCGGACAAGAACAAAACCTGCTTTGACCCTAGACAGTTTACTTCTAATTAGCAAAGAAAGGAAACTAACCAAGGAAAGAGGAAAATTACACTAAAGTAAGCAAGAAAAGAGTTAACACTAATGCTACATTAGAAAAGTAGTTCTAATTAACAACCTAGAGATGACAACTAGCTAAATTAGGCAAGAAACTACACAAGACTAACAATTAGCAACAAGGGAAAGCAAAGGACTAAGTTAGTAGCTAACTAGGTACATCAAGAACAAGTAAGCACAAGTGAACACTAGCTACTCTAGAAAGACCTAGATGTCATGAACAAGCAAGAGACTAATTACGCAAGAGAAAATAGTAACTAAGCTAACACTAGCTAAGCAAGAAGGCATTTAGGGTTTTAATCGATTATGGGAAGTGTGGGTCGTTTGGGTTAATGTGACTAGAACCTAGGTTGGGGGGTCATAACATGCAAATCGTACTCATTCATTCAAATTGTTATACCAAACAACAATATATATGCTAGAGAATTACCTTAAACTACTAATTGGTCATGGATGGAATATGGTGTGTAAATGGGGACTACACCCTAGTACCTCCTATCCACCCTTGTGAGACTAATTTGGAGTAGGGTTGAGGTGAAAGACTACTAGGATCTAATCAATTCTAGATTTCTAGGTTAGAAGATCTTAAGAAAATTGGGGGCTAAGGGTTGTAACGGAGGACGGAAATATGGGTATTTCTTCTCACATCACCTACCATCTATCCTTTAAATAGCTCAAATCCCATTGCACTGAGTGTTTCTAGACTATCTACTTAGATCTCACACATAGTAGTACAAGAGATATGTGTGTAGGAAGATGGGTTTAGGAGCAAATCTCAAAATAGCTATATATAGGCCATTTTCTCCGAGACCTAGGTGGCTTCAATCTCAACTCACAAGATAATCTATGTTTTCAAGAACAAACCATAAGATAATTTATTGGAAATGAGATATAAGTATTTCACAAAAGGAACTATAGAGTTGAACAATTACTTTCCCCCAACATAGTATCAAAGTCAGATTTTAATCCCAAACATCCCACCTAGAGGGGCTAGCTACTCATAGAATAAAAAATGGAAAAGACAAAGAAGTGGAGGGGAATGCCATGGAAGCTTGTAGAAGTCCTCTTCTTCTGACCTCCAGCCACACCAGATTGTCCTTCTCTCTCCTTGGCAGTTAGATGGCATGGAATGGTGGATGGAAGTAGCCAAAACCCTAAAAAATTAGGGTTTTGAGGTCGGGGATGGTGCAAATGGAGTGGGAGTATGGGGAGCTCAATGAATGTGGTAGTAAGTTCTAGGGAGGCTAACAAGTGGTAACCTTTAGCTCCTAGCTGCCACTAATGTATGTATAGTGGTTTGGGAAGCCTAGGGTTGAGTAGGGGCAAAATAGGGAAATCAACACAGAAATGAACTAGGTTTGATTACAGCATGGCCGATCTGGGTGGAAGGATCATGGTGGGCGGATGGTAACACGGTCATGCTGAGGGAGAATGGGCATGTGCTGAGGAATGGGAAAAATCACAATAGAGGGTAGATTTTTGGAGGCTCGTACCACGGTTGTGGTGGCTATGAGGTGGCATGCCCGTGTTGGGTAACATGGCCATGATGGGGGACTTAGGATTTGGTTAATTTTCTTATAACGGCCCTACTAGACTACGAGAAGAAAGACCATTATGGATGGCATGGTTGTGATGGGATCTTCTTGGAAGATTCATGCTATTGGACTCGTCCTGGGTCACTTCAAGTCTATGATTTAGCGATAACTTTTGTGCTAGAAACACAGTCATTTCTTGGCACCAGGAATGTGCTAGGGGCTTTTTCTTTCACTTTCATCCTCACTTTGGAAATCATTGGGAGTTTTTTTTTTAAGTTGACGTTTGGCCACTAGGGGTAAGTTGGGAAGCTAGTGGACCCTCCTTTCATTCCTCCAAGGATGAAGGAACCCTATGATCATCTTCCTTCTCTCTTATCCATCCAAAGTGTAGTCCAAGTAAATGACAAACATGTAAAGAACGTCCATAAGTACATTTGATAGTAAATCATTTACCGGGGGAAGTAGTATGCATTATTACATGTTAAGATGTGATTAAAGTACAAAATGACACAAGATGAAGCCCTAAAATAGGGTTGCATCACCCCCCCCCCCAATTTCCATTAGGGATTCCATTCTAGAGACCTAGACTTGTTAGTTCTAAGTTTAATTCCCCCAAACCCCAATCAAATGAGCCTTGTAATGTTGTATAGGGAGTGATAAAGACTAGTTCCCCTATACACACTCGATCATCCATGGACAACTAGTAGTTTAGGGAAATTCTCTAACATCTAAATTGATTGTTTGGTTTGGTAATCTAAATGAATAAGTAATTTTTGCATGTTGTGACCCCCAATCTAGGTGATAGTCATGTTACCCCAAACATCCCACACTTCCATTAATTGCTAAACACCCTAATTTCTCTCTTTCTTGGTTAGTGCTTGCTTAGTTAGCTTCTTTACTCATCTTTTTAGTTAGTTGCCTTGTTCATGGTAGCTAGACCTTGTTATTCTAGTTAGTGTTCCTTTGTGATTGATTATGCCTATTTTAGTTAATCATTTGTTAGTCAAGTCCTTTTCTTTCTCTTGTGCCTAAACTTCTATTGTGGTGTCTCTTTTGATTAGTTAAGCTAGTTTCTATCTCTTGTTTAATAGTTAGGATTGCTTTGTTAGTTTAGTCTCTAGTGTTAGTTCTTTCTTGCTTGCCTTCGCATAATTTCTATTTTCTTGTTGAGTTTCCTTGCTTTGTCAATTAGTCCTATTTGTCTAGGGTTAAAGTAGGTTTCACTTATTTCCTCTTCTTAATATCTTGACCAACCTATAGTAACTCTCAAGCCCAAGATTAAATAATGAACCCTTGACTCTACTTCAGAAACCTAGCTAAACGAACTAAGCTCTAATGACCCCTCTCTCCCTTGGGTTTGAAACTGACTTGCCATTCTCTATACTACTCTCAAGCTCATGCACTTGTTGATTTTTTAAGAGTGTGTAGAAATGGGTTTATAAATATTTGAAATATCATGTTGTGTGCCTAAGGTGCAACCAACCACATCAAATGGTTGGATGTAACTATCAGAGATGCATTGGTGTGTTTCGGCTTGAGGTACACCTAACCAATTGAATTTTGATTAGATATACCCAAGGCACACACAACAGAGTCTTCAAAATTTATAAATCCTAAATTAACATACTTCACCTACAAGTGCATGGTGTTGTGTTATAGTATGGGAAAGTGGCAAGTTAGGGTCAAAGCCAAGAGAGCGAGAGGGGGCACTAGAGCATGGGTTCCTACCTTGGAGACTAGGGTCAAAGAGTTTTAGGTTGATCTTTGTTTGGTTACACTAAGGGTGAGCATGCATTTAAAGATAACAAGCAATCAAAACCTAAACTAACCTTAGACAAATTAGCTCTAAAGATCAAGAAAGGAGGTTAAGCAATGAAAAGAGAAAATTACACTAAGGCAAGTAATGTAAGATTCTAACACCACTCTAAACTAGATATTAGAACTAATAGGAGATTAAATACCTAGAATAGAAAGATCAAGGTAAGAGCAAGAACAACTAACTAGGAAAGAAAAGAGACTGGCTAAGCAAGCATTAATAAAGCAATAAAGCAAATTAGGGTTGCAATCCAATAATGATTATTGTGGGATATTTGTGGGAATGTACTTGTCAATTGAGTTGGGGGTGATAACATGTAAACATTATTCTTCCATTTATATTAACAAATCAAACAACAAAATAGATGCCAATGAATTTCCATAAACTGCTAGTTGGCCATGGGTGGAGTAGGGTGTGTACATGGGAACTAACCCCTAACACCCTCTATCCAACCTTGTGAGGCTCGCTTGTATTAGGGTTTAGGTGAAATTCAATTAGGATCTAATCAAGTATAGGTTTCTAGGATGAAAGATCCTAGGGAAATTGGGGGTCAAGGGTACTAATAGAGGGTGGAAATGAGAGTTTTACACCTCACATTACCTACCATATAGCCTATAGGAAGATCCAAGCCAATTACACTAAATGATTCTAAACTAGTTACTTAGATATCTCAACTAGGTGTAGGAGAATTGATTACATGTAGGAATATGGTAGTTATCTAGGGATACACTAATTGGACCTGGGAGCAATTCTCAAAATAGCTACATATAAGCAATTTCCCTAGAATCCTAGGTGATTTCAAACACAATCACAAAGAAATTTATGAGAAATGAGATAAAAGTAGAATATATTTTTTAGAAAATGAAATTGCATTGTTTACATATCACTTTCCCCTAACATGATATCAAAGTAAAAAAATTGACCCCAAACAGCCCACCTAGGGGGCCTAGCTACTCATAACAAAGGAAAAACAAAAATGGAGAAAGGAGTAGAGGAGTGGAAATTCATGGTAGCTCGATGAAAACTCCTTCTTGTCCACCTCCTAGCAGTTGTAGTTGGAGAACCTCCCTCCTTCAAGGTGGGATGACATAGAAATGTAGTGGAAAGTGGCCAATAATCCTAAAAGAAGGGTTTTGGGTGGAATATGATGGAACGAAAGTGGAATCAAAGTGGAATGGAGTAGTGAGGGGAGTGGGTGGATGAGAGGGGCTAAGATGGGATGAGAGGTAGCTAACCTCATGCTCCAGCCACCACCCAAGTATATATAGGTGGTGGGGAAATACTAGGTCAAGTGAGGGCATAATGGGTAGATCAATGAAAAAAAATTGTAGGGTTCCTAGCCAACACGATTGTGTTGTGCACCACAGACGTGGTGGTAGGGGTGCACCACAGTCTTGCTGGGGTGGAACAGTCATTTTGTGGATGATGGAAAATGTCAGTGGAGGTTTGGTGTTGGGAAGCTTGGTGTCACGGTCCTGTTGGGTAACTGGGCCGTGGTGGGTAGGTGGTCACACTGGCATGTTGCAGTGCATGTCTTTTTTGGTGGGAGCATTTATGGAATTTTGTTGGCCATTTTGATCACCATAGGCCTTTTGGGTCTCTATCACCACAGTCGTGGCAGGATGCACGACCGTGTTGATCCTCCTTGGAATGGTCGTGTAGTCCAACACGGTTGTGCTACTAAGCTTGATTTCAATGATTGCTCTATGTGATTCTACTATGAAGTTGACTCTGATGGAACGGTTGTTCCTTGGCACAATAATTATGCAAGGGTCTTTTAAGGCACTTTGAGCTTGAACTTTGGATTTCCATGGACTTCTTTTCTTGGCATGAGTCTTGTCCACTAGGGAAGCTCTTGGACCCTCCTTATACCCCTCTAGTGATGAAGGAATCCTAGGATCACCCTCCTTCTCTCCCATCCATCCAAGTATAGTCCAAGTACCTGAAAAACACTTAAAGAACATCCATAAGTGCATTTGATGATAATATGCATATTAAGAGAAATGAAATGTGTTCTAACAACTTTGGATGTGATTGAAGTACAAAAAGATAAAAGATGAATCCCTAAATAGGGTTGCATCACCACCCAAAACTTAAACATACTTGTCCTCAAGTATGCTTCGGTTCAATCTCTCTTCAATTTTTCAACAAGTAAGAAATCATAAATGCATTGCAATAGGTGTATATTGACTAAATGAGCTCAATGATGGCTAAGTACATGTATTCCACCTCTCTCCTCTCCTCTTTCACAAACCATTCATGATTAAAGCACTGAGCATACAAACTTCAAATTTAGGGCATAGAATAAACAATAAATCGATATAGCTTTCATACAGCTTCGGGACAACTGTTTCATGGTGATGACAATTAAAAATGTCTAGAGTTGCTTTTTACCTTCATGCATTCAATCTCATATGTCAAACCACACTAAGTAACCCACATGGCTGCAAAAAAAGGTGAAATAAGCTAGGTTTGGTGTTTCCTAGCTCCATGGGCATGTAAATAGAAGAAAGGGGTTGTAGTAAAAGGTTGGAGTACTATTACATAGGAGCACTAATATTTTCTTTATTTAGATGTTATTACATATGAACATATTTATTTTCTCTTTGCATTTTCTTTTCTTTTTTTCTTTGCCCTTGGTATAGGTAGGACACATGGTGGTGAGAATGAATTGAGGAGATATAGATATGGCCACCCCAAAAATTTTGGATGATAGCCAAGGATGAATGTGCGCTCTTTGGCATCTTTTCATGAGGAAGAGAGATAAGGAATGGTGAAAGAAAGGTGAGTCAAAGAGGGGTTACTAGTGTGGGTTTTAATAGATATCATCTAAATGAAAATTACTCTGACAATTTAATCAAGAAATGACTCACCACGTGAATGAGCTATATGAAAACCACATTTTATCATGAGATTTGAAAAACCCTAGGAATTTGTGGCTTTTTTAAATCACAATTCAACCAAACAATTCACAAGCATGAAACAGGTGATTCACATGTAAAAAGTCAAGAACTAAGACCATTTAGCAATAGAAAATAATTATGTAGCATGTATTTATCAAAGGTCAACATTTTCAATTTAATAAGTAGAGATTGAGTCAAAACATGATTTTAGACAATAAATCTAAATTTGGAAAACTGGCCAAAATGGTGACAAATCGCCTTCAATCACATCTAAGCCTTCTTATGAAACATAAAGCAAGAAATAAGAAAATTCTAGATACAAACATGCAAATTTGCAAAATTACATGGAATGGAATGCATGGTAAAAAGAGCAAAATTTTGAAAATTATACGGAAATGCAAGGAAATAAACTACATGATATGCATGTATGCATATCAGTAAAAATCTAATCTAGATAGAAAAAGTAATAAAAGTAAAGTAAATGACATGATGAAATGAGCAATATGAAGGGCATATCACCCTACCACCCCAAACTTTTGAATCATGTTGTCCTCAACATGACACTATAGTCTAGGATTGATAGGGTAGACAATCACTATTGTTGTGGTGGCTTGGGTGGTTCTCCTCCATGTGGTGTGGGATACTGGTAGTATCAGCCCCAGTAGTCTTCCTATGAAGGCAAGTATGTCTCCTAATACCCAAACAATAGCACCCCACTAGTCTTCCCCCACTCGGGGTTTATCTACACCTATGCATTCTAAAAGTGATACATGTTGTTTATTTGATGGTGCATCTATTATTGATCCAACCACATTGCACCATGTCTCCTCTCAATGCTCTCATGTGATCTCTGAATGCCCTCCAACTACACATGTATAATATACATATCATATGTGTTCATTTTGGGTTGTTGTGATGTCGTTTCTACCTCTTGTCTCCTCACTCTACATGTCTCTCTCTCCTCTATCGCTCTCCTCTAGGCCTCAGCATGTGACTCTCCCAAGCCTTAAATGCAACTCTATGTGGTGGTGTTGACATGTCTCCCTAGGATGCTCCTGTTCCCATCTCCTCAAAGTGCCTAAGAAACTTGGAGATGGGCCATACACCTCTAGAAGAGGTGTATTATGATAAGGTAGTTCAAGTGAGACTCTTGTACAAAGGGATTTGACCTGGTAAATGATCTTCTTATCAACCAATAAAATCATAGATGAGCAAATAAGTTACTATAGGTCCACTAACTTGCCCCCTTTTGCCTTTTTGTATCTAGTCAAATCATGATCTAGGGCTATGGCAATTGAATTCACAATCCCTCCCATGAGAAAATTATTCTTTCTCTTGGATGTAATTGTCTTCATATGATCAATAAGAAGTGCCCCCAGACATGCTTGTGTTGTGCCATCCATCCCAACATAAATAGATATTTCTTTGTGCAGCTCCATTGGTTCTCATACCCGACAAAAATGGTATTTGCTAACACTTTTTGAACATATCTTAAGTAGGGGTTACAGATCAAGCTAGTTTTTTATTTCCCTACTACTAAAGTATCATGTTACTACCTCTTCCACATATATGCAAAATTGACATTTGAATCCTTCTCTGTTCTCCCACCATCTAGGAAAGTTACTACCTCAAGGTTGGTAGAAAATATGTTGTTGAGCATTTTGGTAGTGAGGATGTGACACTCATTATGTAAGATACCAGATCTCAAACCCTACCCTAGAAGTTTGACCTTTTGGACTTAACCAAACAAGGTTGAGGTTAGACCTAAAAGATGTTTATTATAACCCTAATGAGTTAATGCATGTATAGATCACCCTAATGTAACCTAAACTTCTCACATTAATCTTAGGCCAATAATGGACACATAAAATATGTCACATGAAGTAATATAAAATTTGTGCAAATAGTCACACATTATTCTTTTTGTGATAATATTAAGTTATGGAACATAATGGAATAAGAAATAGTGATAATAATGAGATAATGTCTTAATAATGGCTACATATATTAATTGTGACATAATTTATTAAAAGAAATCCCAAAAGTTCAATCTAAGTTAAGAATTGTGTTCCTTGGGTCCCAATGCCTTGGGAGTCAAGTTTACATTATTCACATAATAATAATTAATTAATTTATTTTGGATAGAGAAGATCTATATTTTCCCCCAAAATATAAAATAAAAAATAAATGACTCCAATAGAGGAAAATAATCTTGGATTCGTGATCTACACATTAAATATAGTCTTTGGGTGAATTTTCATCCAATTTGGAAGATATTTGATTAAAAGATGAAATCAGGAGAGAGAGTGTGTAGAACCTTCAAAATATTAAATAATTATACAAACAACCCCAACATGTAAAATTAATGGCAAATTCATATCCAAAACATTAAATATGACTTGTGGGTGAGGTTTTATTAATATTGGAGAATCTTATAACCATTAATGATGGAGGAAAGAGAAAATAAGTTTTGATTTATTTGATTATTAATGTTCTCAAAAGGAAAATCTAATTACATATTTGAATTCCTCATATCAAAAATAGGTTGGGTGTCAAATTTTATTTAATTTGGGGTTTGTTTGCACCCTCAAAAGAGGAGAGAGAAAAAGAAAAATTATTGTGATCACACTTTAGTCCGATTTTGTTTGGGATAAGATTTCCTTGTCATGTGCCATCTGTGATTTTAGATTTAATGTGGACCATATGAACCATGATCTAATGGTCAGTAGGTCATCTCCTACCTTGAGTAGGAGAGACCGCCCCACGTGAACAGTAAAGTCAGTTTTGTGATGCATTTATCTCCCTCCCTAGTCATTGGTTTGCAATGATTCTTTACCATTGTTTTCCTTTTTCAATTCCGGTTCTTGTGGTACCCTTTAGTGATTGTAAGGTTGAGCATTTAAGAAATGTCTAATTTCCCTAAAAATGCCTTGCCACCATGGTTTTTGGGAGAAGCTTCTAAGCCCTAGCCGACTATGAGAACCTATAAAAGGGATCTGCAATGCTTCTCCAAAGTTTGTCATACCAGTTCGAACACTCAATTGCTTCCTTTACCTCCATTTCTTGCCACTGCAAGATCCAAGACCAAGCAATGGTACTGTCGGATCTTGCTTCTCCTCTGCCTTCACTCAGAACAATTCCTCTTGGGATATGTTTTGGTAATCTATGTTCTTCAGTTTCGTACCCTTAGATGTTAGTTTGGTCACCATCTCACCTTTTACCCAATTCTATAGTTTGGTGAAGAGTGTTTATAGGTTTAAGGTATGTTTGCATCCCCTATTATTCTTTATTGAGCAATAACCTATCTTTATCATTCTCTTGGTCCTATGGACATTAGCATATACACAATGTCTTTTTCTTTTGAAAATCATGGTTCATGTGAAGTACCCTACTTGTTATTGATCTTGTGATCATGGATATTCTCTTGGACTCTTTTTCATATGATTTTTGCATGTTGGACTTATTTTATGATATGTTCCCACTTTGTAGTGGATGTTTCTTATTTTCCCACCATGGTAGTGGATGTTACTTTTATGGCACATTATCCTTTTATTCTTATTTATCTTTTTATATGCATCATGTAGTAGCTACTAGTATAATGTTGAATGTGCTTTTATGTGGATGTGAAAATTCTCACACATGAATGCAGATGTGAAAATTCTTACATATTTATAAATTAAGGTAGATGTGAAAATTCCTGCTCGGAAGATATTGACAGACCCTACCACCGCCCTATTAAAGAGAAGATCTATACAAGACCCTGCTCACTCTACATTTTTGGTAGATGTGTATTTCCTACCTACATGATATATTATTCTAGTATTTTCACAGGTGGAACACATGGATGCCTTGTTTATAAACTCTCTTGTTTCATTATTATTTGGTTGTCTGTATTCTTTTATACCCGATTGGGTAGTACTTTACTTTTTTATGGGAAGCCTTTTATTTTGATGTCCTTTATTCTTTTAAATTGCCCAATTTCCTATTTAGTATGCACATACTAGACTTTTTCGATGTCTTATATTATTTCTCTTCTTGTTGGGGTATGCTTCCAACCCTAGGTGTAGGACTTGGATGACATGGCATGAAGACTTGGACTTAACTTAAGGAGTTAAAGCTTGGAGACAAAGTTGTTATGGTTTAGAATTCCTTCTATCTTAGATCCTTATGTTGTATCATACATGTAAACCCTTTGTGGGAGATTAAGATATACTTTTGTAATCTTGTTCAAAAGTAGAATATAGTCAAGGTTTTTATTCCACTGCTAAACTTTGGTGTTATGATATATTCATGTTGAATAAATTGGTTTCATCCCTTTAGCAAAAAAATTATGTTGGTGTTTGGTTTGGGATGTTGCCTTTTTATTTTAGTAGGGAGTGGTTCCCCTCTGGGATCCCACTCCTTACACATTCCCTAATATAAAATGGAGAGATTCTTCCCCTTTATAAGTGATCTTTTCCTTGGTGGCAAAGAATTAGCGTGTAGGATCCAGATAAGTTTCCTGGACAATCGTCATCACATCAAAAAAACCCAATGGTTTCAAGAATTTCTGGAAATAAGATAAGATGCCCAATACTTTTGTTCTCTCTCGATAGGTGTAGCATGTAGCAAACACCCTATGTATCAAACACTCTGGATGCATTGGATTCATTAGCCAGTTGTCTCTCCTGATCGGGACCTCCTCATGTTGTTCATCTTTCACCTTTGTGTGTTGTTCATGACAAGTTCCTCTTCCATTTCCTCCTCATCATCATCAATTATTAGTCACCACCTTTGGGCTTGTGGCATGATGGAGGAAGTGGAATGGTGGGATGATGTGCATGGAGGTGTTTCTTGTAAAGAATATGGAGTTGCAGTAGATCCCCCATGTCATGGATGAGTTGTGGCCTCTTCCATGACGGTTGCTATCAATGCATCTAAATCGGCTACTGACAAGCTGGTTGTTCCACCACGAGGTTTGGAGGTAGACGGTGGTGGTGGAGGAGCAAGAGACATGTACGAGATTCTAGAAGAGCCTTTCTTGGCGACGGTGAAGGAGATGCCAACTTTGGTTCCCTCCTTTATTTTCTTCCCAAACACCTTCATTTTAAGTGATTTTGGATGGGAGAGTGAAGAAATTAGTTTTTTCATATTTCTAGATATGTGGGGTAGAATGGAGAAATAGAGGGGGATAAGGTGGTGGAAATGGAGTAGAAACTATAGCTGGAGGTGGGGGAAAGGTGTTGGAGATGATTTGGGGTTGGATTTGAGGTGGATGAGGAAGAATTAGAGCTTGAAATTGCTAAGGTGGTGTTGCATGGTCGCCTAGTTGTGCGCAGGGCTATGGAGTCGCAAAGAACTAAAGTGAGGTGTTACTAGAAATGACTAGATCAGGGACTTAAGTGGGTAGGCCCACAGATAGCATGGTTGTGATGCACACCAAACCCATTCTGGATGGTTGGTACCATGACTATGGTGAGTCACATGACTGTGGTGACTAGCCAGACAGATTGGTGTGAGTTTACCCAAAGGTACACACAACTATTTGGTATGATATTTATAAGACCCCAAGATGGACACACTCTTATACTTCAAGCACTAACCCACAAGAACACAGAATTTTGTTGTAGTACAGGAAAGTGGCAAGTTAGGGGTTGATCCACAAGGAGGGGGAATTAAAGCTTAGATAGATTAGCTAGGTTCCTAAAGTAGAGTCTAGGATTTTCAAGGTTTGATTGGGGTTTGTTTGGTTATACTAATGATCAAAGAAGCAATTAAAGAAAGCAAATAATCAAAAGCTAAGCTAAACCTGTATAATTTAGTTCTAATGAGAAAGAAAAGGAAGCTAAGTAATGAAAGGATAAAGTTATACTAAGGCAAGCAATGCAAGATTATAACACTACACTAAACTATAAATTAAGACTAAAAGGCAATTAAAGACCTAAACAAGCAAGAACAAGAAAAGAGAAAGGCAATGGACTAACTAATTAAGTAAAGAGATAAATAAGTAAGGATTAGTTAAGCAAGAAGAAAAATTAGGGTTTTTGACAATTTTAGGAAGTGTGGGTTGTTTGGGGGAATGTATTTGCTAATTGAGTTGGGGTGATGACATTTAAAAATTACTCTTTCATTTATATTACCAAATCAAACAACAAGCTAAATGTTAAAGAATTGTCATAAAATGCTAATTGGTCATTGGTGGAGTAGGGTGTGTATAGGGGAACTATCCCGTAGCACCCCCTATCCAACCTAATGAGGCTCATTTGGATAAAGGATTAGGTGGAATTCTATTAGAATCTAGTCAAGTCTTGGTTTCTAGGATAGAAGCTCCTAGGGATTTGGGGGCCATGGATAGTAATGGAGCATGGAAGTGAGGATTTTACACTGTACATCACCTACCATTCAACCTTTAGGATGCTTTAGACCAATTACACTAAATGCTTCTAAACTAGCTACTTAGATCTATACCTAGGTGTAGGATAATTGATTAACATGTAGGAAGATGGGTAGCTGTCTAGGGATCCAGTAATTGGGCCTAGGAGCAATTCCTGAAATAGCTACACATAAGCAATTTCCCTAGAACCTTGGGTGAATTCAAGGAGAAAAGAACAAGCAATTTATGGGAAATGAAATGGAAGTAAAACATAATCATTAGAAAACAAAATTACATTATTCACATATCAATTTCCCTAAACATAGTATCAAGATAACATTTTTGACCCCAAACAGCCCACCTAAGGGCCTAGATACTCATAACAAAGGAAAATACAAAAATGAAGAAAGAAGGAGTAGATGAGTGGAAAGCCATGGTAGCTCAGTGGAGAGTCCTCCTTTTCCACATCTTAGCAGCTACAAGTCAAGAATCTCCCTCCTCCAAGGTGGGATGACATGGAAATGTGGTGAAAAGTGGCTAATAACCCTAAAAGAAGGGTTTTCAGGTTGAAAATGATGGGACGGAAGTGAAATGGAGTAGTGGGTGGATTGGATGGATGAAAGAGGGATAATATGGGATGAGAGGTATCTAACCTTGTGGTCCAGATGCCACCCAAGTATATATAGGTGGTGGGGAAGTGCTAGGTCAAGTGAGGGTATAATGGGTAGATCAGTGTAAACATTGTATGGGGTTTGTAGCCAAAACTATCATGTGGTGCACCATGGCCGTGGTGGCAGGGGTGTGCCACGAACGTGCTTGGGTGGAACGATCATTCTGTGGATGATGGAAAATTTTTAGTGGAGTTTAGGAGTTTTAAAGGTTGGTAGAACGACCGTGCAGTGCAGCATGGCCATGGTAGGTAGGTGATCACACGGGCGTGTTGTGGTGCAAGACCATTTTGGAGGGAGTGATCTTGTTATTTTGTTGAGCACAGCCATGTTGGATCTTGGCACCACAGTCGTGGCAGGTATTACGTTCGTGATGGGTCCTTCTTGGCACAGCCATGGCATCTTGCACGGCCATGCTACCGATCTTGGTCTTCAATGTTTGCTCTATGCTCCACTATGCTCTTTTAGCTTGATCGGCACGATTGTTCCTTAGGACCATAGTCATGTTGGGGTCTTCTAATGAACTTTGAGCTTGAACTTTGGATTTCCATGAACTTCTTTGCTTGACTTGAGTATTGGCCACTAGGGGTAGGTTGGGGATCTCTTATACCTTCCTTAGATCCCTCCAGTAATGAATAAACCCTAGGATCACCCTCCTTCTCTCCCTCCATTCAAACATGGTCCAATTACCTGAAAAAACATGTAAAGAAAATCCATAAGTGCATTTGATGATAGTAAGCATATTAAGAGAAATGAGATGCTAACTAACATATTTAGATTTGATTGAATTGCAATAAGACACAAGATGAAGCCCTAAAATAGGATTGCATCACGCATCAAGATTTCTAATGTCTTTGTAGTGGAGAGTGGTGCTCAGACTAGCTAATTTATTTATCTTTGAGTTTTCCTATTTCCCTCGCCATTGTTATTAGTTATTCTTTAAGTTACTATTTGCATACTGGTTTGCTAAATTTTCTTCCAATGTTTGGTTGTGCCTTGTGTAGGTGAGACTTAGTGCATGTTTGGAAATCAATCTCTCTATATTGACTCCTTTGAGGATTCGTAGATAGGGAGAGGTAGGCAAAGGAGCCAACACAAACAACACTTGGAGGATGAAATGGCAAACAGAGATGCACATAACCATGAGGAGGCACATGATCCACCACCTCCACCTCTCTACAAGACACTACATGTTTACTTCATGCATGGAAATTATATAATTCTCCTATTGATATTAGAGTTGATGAATTGCTAGGGCAACAATTCTCAATTCCATCTTGCTTGTTTGGCTTATTCCTATCTTCTAAGGAGTTGAAAATGAAATATGTATAAGCGCATAGGTGCCTTTCTAAAGACTTGCTCTACCTTTAGGACTGCTATAGTCACTGATGACACCATTCAGCTCACCTTATTCCCATTCTCTCTCAAGGACAATGCAAAGTAGTGGTATTCTTCAAAGATAGAGATTGTCACTTGGGAAGCCATGAAGAATGAACTTTTGAAAAAGTTCTATCATATTTCTAAGCTTACACAGATGAGGATGTACATCACTTCTTTTAGTCAGATAGAGAATGAGCAGTTCCACAGACATAGAAAGGATCTAAGAAATTATTGAGAGATTGTACCCATCATGAGGTTCTTGTATGGAAATTGGCTCAATCCTTCTATATTCGGCTTTCTCAGATGGGTCAAATAGTTGTGGACTCATCATGTGATGGTGCATTCATGGCAAAACCTCAATCTTGGTCTCTCTTTGAGAACTTGGTTGAAAACCCAAGGCATCGAGTTTCAAGTGTAGACAACCATTGTGATAGAAGCGTGGGATCTATAACTTCTCAACCCAAGGATGATACCAACCCTCAAATGATATAAATTTTGGCTGGCATGATTAATCTGATGAAGGAACATGTGAGTGGCTCTTCTATCCAATCTTCATGTTCTATGGAGACTTTTCATAAAGAGGTGCAAGATCTTTAATCTTATGGCAAAAACAACAAGGCCCTATGCCAAACTTTACACTCCTAAATGAAGAAATCATCCCAACTTCTCTTGGAAACAAGGAGAAGAAGGACAAGGGGGTCAAGACAATATCAAGGCCAAATGAAATCTCTAAGTTTGAAGAAGAAGTTCTTGGAAGATTGAGAAGCCTGGATGAAGTCAAGAAAGATGTGTTCTCTCATAGTGAAAATATTAGTCGGCTTGAGCAAGGGTTGAATCAAATCTCTTTAACACTTGCATGTCATGAGGAGAGGAGACTTCCTTCCCAAACCATGATGAACTCAAACAATGCTAGTGGATCAATGGGTGCTCCTCAAGGTACGTCCCATCACAAGGGAAAGTGCCCACTTTGCAATGATACCAAGGTCCTCCTAACCCCTACTCTTCTCCACCACCATAACCTCCACAACTTTCAATACTCTTTGCAATCACCACCACAATGTCCACCACCATTACAATATCAACCACCTCTACAACAACCACCAAAATCGCAATAGATCCTCCAAAATCCCAATCTACCACACAAAAGACCACCATCTCAAGGGCCACAACAACCACCACAAGTGTTATAACCTAAATTTTTATGTATTTATACATATATTTGCATTTGCAAATAATGGACAGTTTAGGACATATTAGAAAGCTTGAGTATTATATGTCTTTTTTGGTAATTTTGGATTGTGAATGCAATTTATCCATATAGAGAGGATTCATGTTTTTTTTCCAATAATCCACTTTTAATTCGTGGTTAATGAAAAATGGAAAAACTAAATATAGGAATTTCCAAAAGTAATGAATAATTGACAATTAAAATAGGAAACTATTTTAGAAATTCCTAGAAAGACAAGTTGAAGGCAACTAATAAGATTTATTTGGTCCTATCTTGTACGCAACATGAGAATATACCAAGATAAGATTGCTTGTCAATTTGGGTGTAAAAAAGTTATTATATGCCTTAAATAATTTAAATAAAGTAAATGCTTGGGAGGTAAGTAAAAGACATTTAACATCCGTGTTTTGCCACCAAATCTATCCCCAACCTGAGATTAAGTGATCCTAAGGAAAGGTATGCAGTTGTGACTATGAATATTTGCCTTATCAACTTCTAGTGTTTTTTGAAGTTTCATGAATGGATTGCAATTAAACTGCTTGGTTGTTTATTTACTTCATGCAATGCATAAGGCCTTATGAGTATCACCTAATATAAATATAAATTACTCAAACCCAAATTACCATCTCTGGTGAGTTTAATGAACATGTGGGAGGAAGAAATCATTGTAGGGAAATCAGGTACAAATATAGGAAACAGAAACAAAAGTTTAAATGCTCATTTCCCAAAACAACAAGATCGCATCATTAACAATGTATCTAGGAAGGAAGGTTTGCAAGGTTATACCTGGTCTTGGACCAAGTCCAATGACATTAACCTTGTAGTAGTATGCTTTTTCTTCAAGCAGCAGCACGCTCCTTCAGCAACAGCAACACTCAAACAGTCGCCTCCACTCCCCCCGGTGCAACATCACATACAGTGGTTGATGATGTCCTCCTAGTAGAAGACAACGGCCTCCCACCTCTAGAGTAGTCCACGCAGACCATTGGGAACTCCACATTGTGCTACTAGAGTCAACGGGAAGGAGTTGTCCCTTTTAAACATCAACCTACTAGAGTTGATACACTATCCCACCATTGTCTCTTCCTTGCTATCCCTCCCTTTATTAGGTAAGATTTACTAGGGCTCTCTATTGTCTACCAGAACTAGAGAGGACAACAATTGTTAGAGAAATTATTGTGTTCTGAGAAGCCCCCAGTACCCCTCTATTTATAGGAGAGGCTAGGGTCAGGGTTGTCAGTCTGTGCAGGAGTCGAAATGGATGGATTCATTAATTTTCTAGAACATGTGTGTTGAATCAATCGGTCTGCATGCCCAACCAGACGGTTCATGTAGTTTCTTATTCTGAATCACATTGGTATTCAATGTACAAGTAATGCAGAACATGAGTCGACACCAATCCTTGATTCAATCGAATTGACCATTGAATCGGGCAACCCATATGATGAACCTGTCGGTTCACATCACCATTTGGGCAGTAGGGTCCTATGAACTGGTCGGTTCACACCCCGGTTCATCCATTGATCATCCAATCTTGATTCCAATTAACCTGACACTCCAACCGATCGATTCAACCCTTGAACCACTGGACTCATAGTCCAGTCATTTACTTTTGAACCTCAATTGTTTAATTAAATACCTAAACATCTTTAGTAATTAAATTAAACATCATTCATAAATATACTCCTTTAATACAAGTGTATCCTATGTGTATGATTCTATAGGTCCTGAATTACCATTGGTAGTGAATGTTCATAACTAACTTACAACATCACAAGCAAAGAGTGGTGTCTAGAAACTAATCATTGTTATCCAAGTAATTCAAAAAGTTGGAGAACAACTTTAGCCTACAATTTGTGATTAGTGTTATCGTGATCGTATAGTTCCTTTATCTCTAATAACTGGATTGAACTCAAGGCATAGAATCATCATCCTCTTAACATTCAATCCATGTTCCTTGAACTAGAGTAGACTTTTTGAGATGTGTGTGATCTCACATATTGAGTCACATCAGTATGGCCATAAATTTCTCAGTCTCACTTATCAAGAGGCCTTGGATGTCAATCTCATGTAGAAGGGACAAATCCCATCTACATCACTCACACTCCATCCCCATGTGTCAAAATGCACCCAATCATCACTGTTATAGCAACCCTTATTCAAGATCACATTGGATGATGTCAAAGAACATGAATGATATGTGATGAATGTAGTGACTTCAGGTCTAAGAATCACAATCACCACTTTCACTATGAGAGATGATTTTGACTACCATTCCATGGTCTCCATATATCACTCTCATGGTGGGTTTGTTTGAGACATTAATCTCTAACATGTACATGTGTGCTTGACTTGATACCATATATCATGACTAATGAGACTTTGCCATCATTCAACGCACACTCTAGTCTTATGTATTATTGTTGTCTATTTTGCTTCCACATTATATCCGACTAGGGGCATAATAGGAATGAATGTACTCTTAACATTTGTATGATCTCATCATTCAAGTCACGTACTTGAAGACATACGGCATCGAGTAACATCATTCTTTAGACATGTACTATGTTTGTGTCATCATCTCATGCTGAGATAAACATAATAGAGGGAATTACCTTTGTTATTATCAAATCAGGTATTTTAATGCCACATTCCAATCATCATGTAATTGGCTCTCTGGGCATACATACCAATAGAATTCAACTTGCACTTAGATCCAATCACCCACAAATCTTATTCCAAGTGACCTTAACATGCCATCATGTTTCTCTTTTGCAAGCGCTTTTATAACGGTTTTAGCAACGTTTTCTTCAAATTAGTATATTGCAAGTTTCACATCTCCTCGTTGTATGACATTTTGTATGAGATGGAATTGTCATAGTGTGCTATTTGAGATTACCAGCCTATTCAGTAGCTCCATTGATGTCACAATATTTATATTGTGTCATCAATGGTTGGAACCTCACACAATTTCACCCATATGAACTTGTTAATCCATATAGTATCCTTTGCTATTCTCATAACACAAAGATACTCTTATTCTATTATAGATTAAAACAAATGTCATTATCTTGGAACCCTTTCCAACTTATAGTTCTTGTTTTAGAGTCAAACATAAATTTAGATTGTGATCATTAATTTTACTTGTCATTTCAGAAGCTTGCATCAGTGTAACCTTTTACACCCAACTCTTACTTATTACCATAACCAAGGAACTGATCCTTTTAGTGCTTCACAAGAACCTAAGGATGTTCTTTATGGTAGTCCAGTGACTCTCACTTGCATATGACATTTACCGTCTTGTCATGTCCAATACAGATGACATTTCTAAATAGGTATATATATCCTCTTTTCATTTCCAATACATATGAGAAAATTGGATATCCTCTAGTCATGTCCAATACATACGAGATAACTGGATATCCTCTCATCATGTCCAATTTTACATACGAGATAATGGGATAACTACATAACATTGCATTCAAGATAGATCCAATTGTGAATGCATATGGCATCTATTCCATGTATTCCTGTTATTCATATGAATTGGGACACTAGACTCTTGAGAGACCAACTCCATGGTTCATGGACAAGTTTTCTTTCATTGAGTTATTGCATGTTGAACCCCTTAAACATCTTGCCAATGTATGTTCTTTTTCTTAGGTCAAGAAACTTTATCGATATATCTCTATAGATCTCAATTCCTATCACATAGGATGTCTTACCTAAACCATTCATTGAGAAGGTGTTTCCAGACATGCTTTAACATTTGTAGGATAAGGATGTTATTCCCCATCATCATGTGGAATATAAATATGCTCCCACTAAATCCTTTGTAATCACATATTACATCTTCATTTTGAATCAGGTCAAATTCTTTGACTGTCTTGTCAAATAGAAGATTCCAGTATTGAGATGCTTGCTTCAATCCATAGATTGACCTTTGTAGCTTATAGACTTTATTTGCATTATTGGAGTTATAAAACCTTTAGGTTGTGTCGCGTATGCATCTTTTATAATTATTCCAGTTAAGGAATGTGGTTTTAACATCCATATGCCAAATCTCATAGTCATACTACACTACAATAGCAAGCATGATCCTGATGGACTTAACCATGGTAACTGGTGAAAGACTTCATCATGTTCAACACCTTGAACTTGTTTGAATCTCTTTGCAACCAATATACCCTTCCATGTTGGTCTTCTTCCTAAAGACTCAATTTCACCCTATGGGTTTCAATCCTTTAGGTGGATCCACCAAGGTCATACATTGGTGGTGTACATGGAGTCCATCTTTGATCTCATGGCCTCAAGCCATTTCTCAGACTTTGGTTCTCTAGGTAGGTTGTTGACTCATAATCTATGATCATCTCTTCTCCTTTTGAGTTTTAAGAAATCATAATCTTTCAAACTCAAGGTGTGTTCTACTAGAACTATGATTTTTGTGTTACATAAGTAACTTGGGATTCCACAATGGCTTGTAATTCTCCATGTTCATTTTGTACCTCTTTAGGTTCAATGTTTTCTTATTTGTCCCAAACATTTTGAGTTCTACTTTTACTCCCATTGATTCCTTTGGAATTATATTCCCTTTAGGAATTCAGCCATCCTGGAACAAACACCTTTGTTTTTTTTATATAAAAGGTAGTATTCAACAAAATAACATTTATATGATTTTGGACAAAGCTTTTAAGAAACTATTTTATTATATAAACTTTCAATCTTGATCACTATAAAAGACATATTGGGACAATTCCCATGCTACATCTCATATGGTGTTTTTATGAACCATTTGAGATGGTACATTGTTTAGTGTTAAGCATGTGCCCAAAATAGATTGGAAGATCAGCTAGATTTTATATATAATCTTACCATGACTAGCAAGGTGTGATTCCTTCTTACTAATAAACTCTCATGATACACTATCATTATGTTTCAAGTGGAGTTCATTATGATACATTATCATGATCCACCAGAAGGTACTCAAACTCTTGGTTTAAAATATTTCAATATCAATAACATCAAAGTATCTTAATACTTTTACCAAGTTAGTTATGTACTTCATTCACAATATCCTTGAACACTTCAAGAGATTCATACTTGTATTTCATTAAATACAATTATCATATCTATTTGTAGCATCAGTAAATATAATGAGGTATTGGTAACTACCGTTAGCATTTATTCCAAGAGGTCTATATACATCAGTATGTATGAGATCTAATACAACATTCGCTCTCCCAATACATCTAGTGAAGATGCTTTTGTCATATTGCACAACAAATAAGATATGCATGTCTCTATTGATTCAATAACCAAAGGAGTCTATATAACCATCATATGGATTTTAGAAATGTATTTCTCATTTATGCACTCTAGATGACAATGCTATAGGTATTCATTTTTTGAGTCATCAGGTCATTCAGTATATGTGTCATACACATTTGTCTCTACAACTATCAAGTATAGATTTTGATAGATAAGGCATTGCCATGGAATATCAATTCTTGTCCATACAAGATATATGATGTTTTCATCAATGGCAGGTACATGATAGCAATTCAGTGATTCTATTATGTGCCCATAAATGACATCTTCCAATTATAGAGGTATCCACCCTTGCTCCAAACAGTTCTAGCTTACTTCTTCTCAGGCCCTGAAGTAGAGATCTCTATCTCCATATTCTTCCTAATATCCTCTATAAAGAGGATAGTTCCTTTCTAATGTCCATACAGGTGACAATGGTAGCACTTTCTTTACTTAATTATTTAAGTGAAAAGGATAGATTTCTTTTGCACTTTCCCTTCCATATATTGAGTGCAAAAGAGTTGGACTTGAACTTAGGCTCAAAACTCTTCTTGGCCTTGGCCTTTCCCTTGGACTCATTTCTACTGATCACTATCATAGATTTGTCCTTCTTCATCAACATGCTAAGCATTAGATAAACTAGCTATATGATTCAGACAACGATTATAGAATCATATCCATGGTAAACTCCTGACATGAGAAATATCCCAATCACTCCACATGCCCAATCACATTGAGCGTATGGGGTTCTATTGGACCTCCCTATGTCAGTTTTCACTCAAATAATGCTTTAGAAACATTATACCTTGTTTGCTTTACATGATTCTTAAGATGTGTTACCATCTCGAAAATGTCCCTATTTCATGTTGATCATGCAACTCATAGTTCATATAGCATAGCATAAGGTAATCAATGTCTACGAAACCATTGTCTTGCTTCAAGTAAGCACCCATTTCAGCCTTAGGCACATTTGGAGCGGGTTCCTCTGGCTCTGGTCTTTCAAGGACATAGAGTTTTCACTCATTTATGAGAACATTTCTCAAAGTCCTTAACCAGTTTTAGAACTTTATCTCATTTTTTTCCTTTCTCAATGACTGATGGCAATGTGAATATGTTTGCATTTGACATTTGATTCTACAAAAAAATATTTCTATTTTTCAAAATATTTTTATTTGTTTGATTTAATAAGTTAATAATATTAATTAGGCATTTAATTAATTATTGCTCCCACAATTTTGTTCAAATTGAGAACCATCATGTATCAATTCAGAAGATTACAGCGTACAATCTTCTAGTGAGCCAAGATCCAAAATAATTTAACAATTACTCGACCAACGCCAGCGTCCGTAGTCAATTATTAAGGTAGGCAACTTTTGTTAATTGCATCATACGCAATTCTTGGATAGATGATATGCGCAACTTTGTCAAAGTCATCTATATACCTCTGGTACCTAATCTCATTAGTTACACTCAGTTAAGTATGGCCCAAAAGCCAACACGATAGAATATGCACCCTGCTCAGGAAGAATCTATATATCTACCATCACACTTCCACGAGATAGGTGGTGCATCATGTTTGGGTGTAACCTATGCTTGGTCGATCAAACTTTTCATGTGTGTCTCTTATGAAAAGCATATAAGCCCTGATATTGTATTGAGGGATTTTATATATAAATACGTATACATATCCAATCACCACATACTTAGTACGTATCGTATACATGTTATAACCACAAATGAGAACATGCAATAATTAAAACACACGAGCGATGGTTATGGCCATACTATTGTAATTCCTTGGAGCCATAAGGGATTACTGCCACCTAAGATCCACATCATATGCAACTTGTTATATATGAAGATCTGTGCTTGAACCAATATAGGTTGATTGGTCAACTCTTGAATCGGTCGGCTTGTCTCTGGGTCGCTTAGTTGGTCTCCTAAAGCGATCGTCTGGTTCTCAGGTCCAAGTAGCATCTGGACACCTCCATCTGATCGGTTGAGCCACCTGTCGATCGATTCTCTAGTCGTCTGTCCTCAACGGTCCTCCGGTCAATCAGTGTGTCTCATGATCTGGTCAGTCTGTATGGTTCATAACTTCTTCTCACAACAAAACATAAACTAAAACAATCATATTTGTTATTACATTGTATAAGGAAAAACATCGAGTTACATTTGACGGGAAATAAGAAGAGCACGAATTTACATTTAGAAATGAGAGAGAGGCTCGTTACGTAGATCGAGTAACAACATGAATAAATCACCACAACCATGCACACACAAATCTAGGATTATTAGCCATAACCATGCTAAACATCCACCACCAAAATCGATTTTAGGGTGACATGTGTAAATAGCATATAGTTTTTCATGATGCAATATTTTTTCCAAAAATATAATCCATTGATCTTCTTAAACATCTTGTGAATAGCTCATATACAAAATTTGAGCACATTTGGATATTTATAGGTCATGTTATCAAGACCACAAAAATTATGCATTACAAATTAGTTTCATGCATCGATTTTGTTGCCCTTGGATGAGTGACTTACGCTCATCCAAATGGGCTCAAAATTTGTATGTAGCCTAGTTATAGTATGACAGTGAAGATCAATGGTCTACATTTTGCAAAATAATAGTCTTGATATGCAAACACACTTGAGTGTATCTGTGTGATCTGTACACTAGAGTGTATTCTAGCCTAACTGTATATAAATATATATATATATATATATATAAAGTTTGTGGAGTCGTATGTGATATCTAATCATATATGTACATTAATCATTTTAATATTCACATTTTATGCAATAAAATAATGAAAATTAAGTCCAATTGCATCGATTTAAATCCCAGATACACCTAAATTCATGAGGCTCTGATACCATTGTAGGGAAATTTGGGAGAGAAGATGTAGGTAGTGGAAATAAAAATTTAAATACTCATTTTCCAAAATAGAAAAATTGTGCCCACAATAATGTATCTAGGAAGGAAACTTTCAAGGTTATACATGTAGTTGGAGCAAGTCCAGCAACATTACCCTTGTACCCATATGTTTCTTCTTCAAGCAGCAGCATGCTCCTTCAGTAGTAGCAGCACTCAAATAGTCGTCTCCATCGACCTCTTGGTGCATCACTATAGATATCAGTTGACGATGTCCTCCTAAGGGCAGACAATGACCTCCCACCTCTAAAGTAGTCCACGTAGACCACCAAGAACTCCATGTTGCACTACTAGAGCCAATGGAAGGAGTTGTCCCTTTCTAACGTCAACCTTTTAGAGTTGATACGCTCTCCCATAATTGTCTCTCCCTTGCTATCCCTCCCTTTATCGGTTAGGACTATCTCGGGCTCTCTATTGGTTACCACAATCAAAGAGGACAACAATTATCAGAGCAACTATTATGGTCTGAGAAGCCCCCAGTACCCCTCTATTTATAGGAGAGGCTAGGGTCAGGGTTCAGTCTGTGTGGGAGTCGAAATAGATGGATTCATGAATTTTCTAAAGCCTACACACCGTTAACATGCCAGTTCGCATGCCCAACTGATCAGTCCATATATTTTCTTATTTTGAATCACATTGGTATTCAATGTACGATTAATGGACAACATGAAGTCAGTGCCAATCCTTTATCCAATCAAATTGACCATAGAATTAGGCAACCTAGATGATGAACCAGTTGGTTCACATCACCAACCAGTCAATTGGGTCCTACGAACCAGTTGGTTTAGTTCACACCCTAGTTCATCCATTGATCAGTCAATGTTGATTTCAATTGACCTAACACTCCAACCGATCGGTTCAACCCTTAAAATGGTAAGTTCAGAGTCCAGTCAGTCAACTTTGAACCTCTAAACACCTTTAGTATTCAAATTAAACACCATTCATGAATATACTCCATTAATCCAATTGTATCATATACATGTGACCCTATAGGTCCAGAATTACATTGGCAATGAATGTTCATAACAAACTTACAACATTAAAAGAAAAGAGTGGTGTCTAGAAACACATCATTTCTATCCAAGTAATTTGGAAAGTTGGAGAACAACTTCAACCTACAATCCAGATTAGTGTTGCATTATCATATAGTTCCTTTGTCTCTGATATCTAGATTGAACTCAAGGCTTGAAAATGTCATCCTCTCAACATTCAATCCATGTTCCTTGAACTAGAGAAGACTATTTGAGATGCACGTTAGATCACATATCACATATTGAGTCACATGAGTATGGACATATATTTCTCAATTTCACTTATCAAGAGGCCCTGGATATCCATCTCCAATAGTAGGGATAAATATCATCTACATCACTCACACTCTATCCCCATGTGTCACAGTGCACCCAATTATCACCGTTATGGCAACCCTTATTCAGGATCACATTGAATGATGTCAAAGTACATGAACGACATGTGATGAATGTAGTGACTTTAGGTCTAAGAACCACAACTACCACTATTACTGTGAGAGATGATTTTGACTACCATACCATGGTATCCATGTGTCACTCTCATGGTGTATGACTGATACACTATTCTCTAACATGTACCTATGTGCTTGACTTGATATCATATATCATGACTAATGAGACTTTATCATTGGTCAACACACACTCTAGTCTTATGTATTAATGTTGTCTATTTTGCTTCCATATTAATATCTGACTAGGGACATAACAAGAATGTATGTACTCTTAACATTCTATGGTCTCATCATTCAATTCACGTGCTTGAAGACATACGAGATTGAGTAACATCATTCTTTAGACATATACAATGTTTGTATCATCATCTCATGTTGAGACCAACATAATAGATAGAATTACCATTGTGATTATCAAATTAGGTATTTAATGCCACATTCCAAACATCATATGATTGTCTCTCTGGGCATGCATACCAACGATCATTGTAATGACTGGTGATCAAGCCGAGATAGAAAGATCACCAACAAGCCAAGTCGGGAAAGGAAGGCCAATACAAAACCAAACTTGGGTGAGGGAAGGTTATGAGAGTCCACTACATGGACCAAAACCTAAAGAGAGAGTACCCCACGAGGAATTTCCTAAAGAAAGGGTAAACCACAAAGAGTGAGAAAATATGGGTCGAGAAGTTATAATAAAAATGCATGTTTGATTATGTAATAATAATAGTTGTTATGGCTTTTTATGTTGGTACACCTACATGCGTATATTTTCTTTCCCCCATGTATTTAGTATAGAGATATGTTGACCGCATTTTTGTTTCAAATCATTTTAGGTTAAACTACATATTATCTAAAGAAATGGACTTCTAGAGAAGATGACACAAAGAAAAAAGATGATTAAAGTCTAATGGAGGATTTATAGATAGATTTCCTTTATGTTGCACCTTTAGTTTCCCTTTCCATATAACTCCCTAGAGGAGATTCTATCTTCATATTGTTATCAAACTCTTTTCCATTCGATGAAATTTCTATTATTATTGGTTATTTGCTAAACCTTGTGGGTTCATTTGAGGTTCTAGAATGGATTAGCAGGGCCGCTTATCACCTAGCTTTACCGCCACAATATAGAATGATCCATGGCATATTCCATGTGTCAAATATGAAGAGTTATGTAAAGGATCTTACCCATGTTTTGAATATCAAACCTATAGAACTCCAGGGGAGGTTGTCATACCGTGAGTCACCTATGAGGATCTTGGACTCCAAGGTGAAGGAGCTCAGAAATAAATATATTGAGATAGTAAAGGTTCTTTTCCGGCACCATGGTGAGGATGAAGCCACATGGGAGCTAAAGACTGACATGGAAAATTCTTATCCCCGTCTTTTTGATAACTAGTCAAATTTTAAGGACATAATTATTGTACGAGGGAAAGGATGTTATAACCTAAATTTTTATGTATTTATACATATATTTGGTTTGCAAATAATGGATTGTTTAGGACATATTAGAAAGTTTGAGTTTTCTATGTCTTGTTTGGTAATTTTAAATTGTGAATGTAATTCCTCCCTATGGAGAAAATTTTTTAGATTTTTGGTGTTTTCAATAATTTATTATAAATTGGTGGTTAAAGATAAGTGGAAAACTCAATCATATAGGAATTTCCAAAAGTAATGAATAATTGATAACTAAAATAGGGAATTTCTTTGAAAAGTTTTACAAAGACAAGTGGAAGGAAGCTAATAAGCTTTATTCGGCCCTATCTTGTAGACTTGTACCCAACATGAGAATATACCAAGATAGGATTGCTTGCCAAGTTTGGGTGGAAAAAGGAGTTATTTTATGCCTTAAATAATTCAAATAAATCAAATACTTGGGAGGCAAGTAAAAGATATTTGACAGCTGTGTTTTGCCACCAACTCTTGCCCAACCCAAGATTAAGTCATCCCTGAGGAAAGGTGCATCATTGTGACTATGAATACTTGCCTTGTGGACTTCTAAGGTTTTCTAAAGTTTCACGAATGGATTGCAATTAAACTTCTTGGTTGTTTATTTACTTCATGCAATCTATAAGGCCCTATGAGTATCACCTTATATAAAATTAAATTACATAAACCCAAATTGCCATGTTTAGTGAGCTGATTGAACATGTGGGAGGAAGAAGTCATTCCAATGACTGGTGATCAAGTCGGGTTAGGAAGATCACCAACAAAACAACATGGGAAAGGAAGGCTAATATAAGCCAAGCTTGGGTGAGGGAAGGTTATGAGAGTCCACTATAGGGACCAAAGCCTAAAGAGAGGGTATCCCACAAAGAATGTCCTCAAGAGATGGTATACCATAGAGAGTGAGAAAATATGAGTCGAGAAGTTATAACATAAAATACATGTTTGATTATGTAATAATAATTGTTGCTATAGTTTTTTATGTTGTTACACCTGCATGTGTAAATTTTGTTTCCCAGCGTATTCTATATAGAGATATATTGGCCACATTTTTTCACACTATTTTACGTTAAAGTGTAAATTATCTAAAGAAATGGACTTCCAAAAAAGATGAGACCAAAAGAAAAGATGATTATAGTCTAGTGAAGGATTCATAGATAGATTTATTTTATGTTGCAACTTTAGTGCCCCTTTCCATGTTACTCCCTAGAAGATATTCTATCTTCGTATTTTTATCAAACTCTTTTCCATTCAATAAAATTTTTAATTATTATTGGTTATTTGCTAAACCTTGATACTGGAATTATGATAATGGCCCTTGCCTTCTCAGTCAGTCTTAATTGGGGATAACAACAGGAGGGGGTCGTTACAACAAGCCTGCTCTTCTTCTCATGAGCATTTGAAGGTTGTGATAGTATTAAGGAGTGGAAAGACTCTTTAAATGTCAAGGAACATATCAGTTGATGATTTTGTGAATGAAGCAAGGGAAGATATTGGGATGCATGGTAGTGATACTGTGATGGGAAGCCAAGGTTATATTGTGATAGAGAATGATGATACTATGATTCCTTATTATATTGCTTGATGATTATGTTGATGTTGAGAAGATGGATGCACAACTTCCTCTAGTTCCTAGTGCACTTGAAGAACCTTCCACCTCCATAATAAAATAAAGCACGCTAAAGACATCAGAAGACCTTCAAGGAAGTGCAGATCAATATTCCTTTATTGGATGCTACTAAGAAAATCCACTTTTATCTTAAGTTCCTTAAGGACATGTACACTTTTTAGAGTAAGTCAACCAGAAGAATGCCAAAGCAATTCAAGCTCACTAAGAAAGTGAGTTTCATTCTAGAACACACTACTAGAAGCAAAAATATCATGGAGCCCCTATCATTCCTTTTTACATAGGCACACACTGCATAGAACAAGCTCTTCTTGACTTAGATTCTAGTATAAATTTCATGCCTTATTTTGTGTATGTTGAGTTGAATTTGGGACACTTGGAGTCGGCTAACTGCATCTTCCAAATGGTCGACCATTTTGTGAAGGCTCCTCACAGGAAAATTGATGATTTTTAGTGAGAATTGATGATGACACATTTTTCTTATCTCCTACAGATTTCCCCGTGCTTGATATGGAGAAAGACACAAGGAAATTACCCATCATCTTGGGGAGACCCTTCCTAGCCACACTTGATGCAGTGATACATGTGAGGACTAGTATCATGTATGTGACCTTGATGCACAAGAAGATGTGGTTGAAATCTTCAAATCATTCGCCAAAGCTGAGGTAATAGGTGCTGATAAGGAAGATTGTTATCTTGTTGATTTCTTAGAGGAGATTATGCATGAATGTATACCTATGTGGATAGAAACTACCACCAAAGATAGAGGATTTGATCCCATTGTTGAGCTACCAGATGATGACACTGAGGAGGAAAACCATGTTAGTGGTTGCAAGTGAAGCTTTACCTTCCATTTCTATAAAGCCATTGAAGAGATCTATTAAAGAACATCTTGTCCTAATGAAATCCCCTCAGTGATAATTTCTTCTATTCCTTACCCGAACTAAGAATACATCCTCATTTTTTTCCTAAAGAAAAACATTCAAGCCATTGGGTGGTCTATTATTGATTTGAGAGGTGTTCACCCCTCCATTTGTGTGTATAGGATCTATCTTGAGGATGATGCAAAGCCAAGACATGATATACAAATAAGATTGAATACTAAGCTAAAAGAGGTTGTGACTCAAGAGGTTTTAAACTTCCTAGATGTTGGGATCATCTATCCCATTTTTCATAACCCATGGGTGAGGCCCATCCAAGTTGTACCCAAGAAGGGTGGGATCATTGTAGCACCTGAGGATGGAGAAATGATTCCAATGAAAGAACGGTCCAAGTGGAGGATCTGTGTGGATTATAGGAAGATTAATGATAAGAAAAAGAAAGATCACTTCCCTCTACCATTTATTGGCCAAATTCTAGAGAGATTGGAACAAATCTTATATTTCTTTCTTGATGGATATTATGGATATTTCCAAGTGACAGTGCACGTAGTTGATCATCAGAAGACTACATTCACTTGTCCATTAGGGATTTTAGCTTATAGGAGAATGCCATTTGGGATTTACAATGCCCACTCCACTTTGCAAAGATGTGTGACCTTCATATTTGTTGATGTGCTTGATTCATCTTTGGAAATGTCCATGGATGTCTTCTCAATTTTTGGGATGTCTTTTGATGATTGTTTGTATCACCTCACTGTCATGTTAGACAGATGTGTGAAAGTTTGTTTGGTTCTATCATGGGAGAAAATTCATTCCATGGTTCTAGATGGAATTTTTCTAGGACACAGAGTATTAAAGGTTGTGATTAGAGTTGACAGGGCCATATTGGGCCTCATTTCTACCTTGACTATTCCTTCTATCGTAAGTCATGTTTGTCCCTTCTTGGGGCATGAAGGTTTCTATCGTTGTTTTATCAAATATTTTGGCAAGATATCCATACCATTGTACCACTTGCTTGAGAAATACATTCAGTTCTTTTTGACGTGAAATGCATTGAAGCCTTCAATCACCTAAAGCACAAGTTAATTTATGCTCCTAATATACAACCCCCCCGATAGATACCTCATGCTATCTATTATGCAAGAAAGATTTAGATGAAGTATAAAGAAACTATAGAACAACATAGAAGGGTTTTCTTTCTATAGTTTTTGCACTTGATAACTTTCAATCTTATGTGTTCCAAAACAAAGTCATTATCTATACGGACCATGCTACTCTTAAGTATATAATGTCAAAGAAGAACTCCAAGCCAAGATTCATGTGATGCATTCTTCTTCTCTATGAGTTTAATGTTGAGATTGTTGATAAGAAAGAAATTTATAAGTCAGTTATCTACCTCACATTAAAGCACCCTATGATGAAACAAAAAAGATCAAGGATACAATGCCTCATGAGAAGATTCTTGTACTTTATTATACCCAAAGGCCATGGTAGAAGCACATAGCCAATTTCTTGGCTAGTGGGAAAGTACCAAGCACATGGACTAAAGAAGAAAGAAGTAGATTGTTTGCTCTAGTGAAGAAATAATTTTGGAATGACCCACATCTTTTTAAGTATTGCTCCACCCAATTCATAAGTATGTGCATTAGTGAGAACAAGAAACAAGACATATTCTCCATGTGCCATTTTGGCATATGTGAAGTCCATTTTGGAGGAAAGATAACAGCTACCAAATTTCAACAATGTGGCTTATTTTAACCAACTTTGTTCAAGGATTCACACGACTATTGCAAATATTTCTTGAAGTTCCAAAGGTGGGCACAATTTCAAAGAGGGACATGATGCATGTATCCCATATTCTTGTGGTGAAGGTGTTTGATGTGTGGGGCATTGACTTCATGGGCCGTTTCCTCCCTCTTTTAGCTTTGTGTACATCTTGGTGGTTGTATATTATGTTTCTAAATGGGTGGAAGCCATTGCTACTAGAACTAATGACCATGCGATGGTGTATGATTTTGTGAAATACAACATATATAGTCACTTTGAAATTCCAAGAGTTGTGATTAGTGATGGTGGAAGACACTTCATTCATAGATGCTTTGAATGTTTATTGAAGAGGCATGGTGTGAACCACCATGTAGCTACTCCCTAACATCCTGAAATGAGTGGATAAATTGAGTTATCCAACCATGAGATAAAGCTCATTCCTGAGATGATAATGAGACCGAACTACAAGGATTGGTCGCTCTGTCTCAATGAGGCTTTGTGGACATATAGGATTGTATTCAAATCCCTAATTTTCACTTCTCCTTTCAAACTCATATATGGTAAAATGTATCACCTATCGGTAGAGCTAAAACACATGGTACCATTGGCCTTGAGATTGATGGATATGGTCATGGACACCGCAGGAATAATAAGAAAAGTACAACCCAATGAATTAGAAGAAATGAGGCATGAATCTTATGAGATGTCCAAGAGATATAAGGAGAGTATGATCAAGATGAAAACCTTTAAGCCCAGGCAGTGGGTATGGTTGTACAACTCTAGAATGAAATTCTTCCTAGGGAAGCTAAGGTCAAGGTGGGAAGGTCCTTACCAAGTCAAGCATGTTTATCCATCTAGAGAAATTTTGATGCATGGAAGGAAGGTACTAAGGAGTTCATAGTGAATGGTTAAATATTGAAGGCAATTGTTGAGGTTGGGCCTGACAAGGCAAATCAAAATTTTGATATCTTGATGTTGATTGAGGAAGTTCCCATTAATGAACATATGTGCTTGAATGCACATGAGAAAGCAATTTATTATGTTGATGATGTTTTGAGGTTTATAAGAGGATGACTGACTCAAGAAATATGAAGCCCGATAGGAAGTGTAAAACTCAGCACCTAGTGGGAGGTAACCTACCCAGGTTTGGGAACGTATTGCATGCAACCTTCAATTTTTGATACCTTTTTTGTTATTTTCACATATTATAAGAAATAAAAACACACACTTGTATTTAATAATTTTTGGTTTAAGTTTTATATGTGCAGGAAATGGAGAGTGATGAAATGAGGAAAAATAGCTAAAATGTGGAATAGATTTGAGGAAATATCATTTTGCTTCGAAAATTTGTTGAAGATTGTAAGTATACGTTTATTTTATCTTCTAGAACACTCACCACAACTGTGATACATCAAAATGGATGTTGTGGATTTGCCATGTTTATAGGGGCTTTCATCAAGGAGTTGAAAAATGGCACGGCCATCACCACAGGTGTCATTGCCAACATGATTGTGGTGTCATCTATTCGACATGGGTGTGGCCTCCAGCACAACATATGTGCCATCTAGACAACATGGGCATGGTGGAAAGCACAAATATGGTGGATCCAGCTCCACCAACTTAAGTAAGAAAATAGGGGGGCATCACCACATCCCCACTTCATTCTAAAAGAGACGCATGACCAAGGCGCACGTAGATGACCTACGGTGACACCCCAGTCTTTCTTGATCTGTCACTCTTCATCCTCATCCCAAATAAAGCTCCAATCCATTCTAAAAACATTTGCCTTACCTTCATCTCCCACTTTCACCCCCTAAGATCCAGCTCCATTCTGCCCCACCTCTTCAAAAAATTGAAAACCTAGTTCTACCTCCAATCTTCCACCCAAAAAAGGAGCCTGTAAAGAAATTGAAAGAGGGATCTAAGAGCATCACTTCCTACCTCCAGCAATCCAAAATCCATCCACCAACATCACTCTATGTTCCCACAACCCTAACCCATCTCCCTCCAACTCCATCTGTGGCTCCTATGCACACACAAAATCAAGGATTTAATCTTGTCTTTGCTCATCTTCCAACAACCATACACTGGATGCTACCTACAATGAAGAAGAATTATCAGAGTTTAAAGTGGACATTAATATTATGATAGGCTCCTTAGAGACATGATCACCACTCCTCCACAGTGAGGCAAAGGTGTAGTTGCCCCATCTTCTATGTGTGCTCCACCATAGTTGACGGCAGCATGCCATTCTACTTCATCGCCAATGTAACAAGCACAACTGCAACTACAAGCCCTTAGGCAGTTGTATCTTGATGATGATGAATATAAGAAAGAGAAGCAGCCCTCAAGGATGGTTCTACTAAACTTGGATACCAGTTTAGGTTCGCATACTTACGAGGAGGAGGAAGAGGAAGAGGACACCAAGGATGAAGACCTTTGGAAAGATATTATTGACATTGTGATAAGGCTTAAGGCAGATAGACTAAAACAACATGGGAAAGCACTTGAAGGCATTTAATAAGGGAGGGGAATAAAAAGGAAGATAAACCTCTTTATGCAGAGCGTATGACCGGGAGAGTGATTGTCACTCATTATGCCTGCATCACTACAATATAAACATTGGGTATCGACAACATGCTTGAGGCAGACTTGATGGATTGTGGATTGTTCAAGGTGCTCATTGATGCATAGGATACATACATTGAATTGACACAATAATTTTTTGCTAGTCTAGAGAATATTAAATATGAAGGGGAGGATGTCATCCAGTTTGGGATACAAAATGTGATAGATGTGCTCATTGCCTCCCAATTGAATAGAAATTTTTCCTCTAGCCTTGAGCAAGCCAAACATTTCAATGAGGGTCTCAGTAAAAAGATTCTATCTTAAACTATGTAGCAATGTGGGAGATGTTGACCAGGAAAGTTACCTTTACACCATGGAAATCAAAGACTAGTGGGATATGTAACCTCTTTCTGAGGTATACACAAAAATTTCTTTCTAATACTAGCATTGCCCGGTATGACAACCAAGGTAGATGTTCAGAAAAGGACCTTTTGTTCTTATTTGTGTGATAAAGAGTATGAATGTCAACCTAAGGGGGCTCATGATTCATCATATGAGATTAATTACATCCAAGAGTAAAAATCCCTTTTTCATGGGAGAAATTTTGACCTCAATCGTTATGGCCCTAGGATGTGACATGATAGGGTTAACCAAGGCAGAGGGAGCAAATTATGTGGATATAAAATACCTTGTGCACTCCCAAATGATCATTGTTGTCAATAAGAGGATGCATTATAACATCAACCCATCCTACCTTGGAATCACCCTTGAGCTTCCCTATCACATATACCCACTTTTTTATGAAATAGGCCCCTCTACTGCAGAACTTGACCACTTATGGTCTTGGGAGTGGGAGCACCCTGGAGAGAACTTTAGAGATCATTTTTCAATATACATCAAGGGGTTTGGGAAACCAATGTGGAGGAGAAACAACATGATGAGCAGTAATGAGAAGAGCAGCAAAGATAGCTTCCCCGAGTGAGAAGGAGACAAAAAGCCACATCCTCACAGTACCATCCCACACCGAATGCCTATGACATGTCCATTATACAGGTGCAGTGGGAGAGCATCCAAAAGAGAAAGGAGGCCATGCGGTTGGATCACTATAGATGCATCATCTGTCAACAACATGTATCGATATTAACATGCTCAGGTGTAGAGGAACCCCTAGTGATGGGAGGAATTTTAGGGAGCACTGTCCTAAAATTAAGATGCATATTCACCTCCACACACAGACTATTGGGGTAATTATTACTAGCATCCTCCAGCATGTGGGGGACTACCACCCGAGCCACCACAATAGTAGTGACGTCTACCCTATCACTCCTAGACTTTAGTGTCATGCTAAGGAAGGCATGATTCAAAAGTTTGGGGAGGTGGGGTGATACACCCACATTTCACTCATGATCTTACTATCATGTCATTTACTTTTTGTATTGATGCACTTTCTATATATACTAGAATTTTTCTTCCTTTGCATACATGTATGCATATAGTTCACTTTCCTATATTTTTATTTAATTTAAAAAAAAAAGATCTTTTTGCCCTTTCATTCATTGCATTGAATTTCGTGTATATTTTTGTAATTTCTTGTGTGTTTTTGCTAGAAATTTCTTACTTGTTATTCGTTGATCTTTATTGTAGCTTTAGATATGATTTTAGGAAAATATGACACCATTTTGGCTATTTTTTCCCAAGCTTGACTATTAGCCCAATAGTTTGTTTCAACTTAAATCTCTACTTGACCTGATGTGAACAGTTAAAATTTGGAGAATGTAGCCCATTGATGATGATTTTGGTTAGATGAGTTCTATGATGGAATTTCACATGTGCTCCAAGCCTTTTGCAGGAAATTGACTATTTTAATGATCATTTGATTCTTGTAGGCCTTGAATGCTTGGGATTATTCATTCAATATGGAAAGAGTGTATCGTACCATAATTTCTCATTTATGCATGGTTTGTCTATATTGGTGAATTTTGTTTGGGTTATCTTTCTTGAATGAAGTCATATATGAATTTTCACCACTTATGATTGAACATTTCCTCTATCATTTGCTTGCCTCTCTGCCTCATGCAAGGATGCAAAAGTACACACATTATCCTTTGTTGCCTCCAAAATTTTAGGCTGGTCATATATATATGCTCTCACTTCTTCTAATCACCATATGCCCTCCTTACACATGGAACTAAGAAAAATAAAAAGAAAAGGAAATAAGAAATTTCTCTGTGTAATGGCATACCAAGAAAATAAAAAGATGGGTGCTCCTATGTAATAGTACTCCATTCATTTCCATTATCATTTCTTCTCTTTTTATGCATAGTAGGACTAGGGAAAATCAACTCTAGACCACACACCCCTACACAAGTCAATTGGGTCATGGGAGGTGTAGTGAAGTGTATGATTGAGTCCTAGTAAGAGAAATAGAAATGGTAACCATATTTTATGTATGGCATGCATGATATGATCTACTTGAAGCATTATTAAATTTACACCACTTACATGTGTGATTGGTATATCACATTTAAAGTTCTTTTGCTCTATGCTTGAATCACATTAACAATAGGAAAATGAATAAGGAGTAGTGGATTGCATTCTTAATTCCACATGTGAACTCAATTTAACTAATGGACGTGATGATGACTGCATTCTTCCATTTGTTCATGTTGATGTGAAAATGAGATTAAGTTGTAGCATATTTGAGGAAAAGTACATTTTGTGTTTGGCATGGTGATGCAGCCCTATTTTAGGGCTTCATCTTGTGACATATAGCTCTTTAATCACATCTATTCATGTTTGAATGCATATTATTTCTTTCAATAAGTTAATAATTGTCCAATGCACATATGGTTGTTCTTTATGTGTTAATAATTTTCAAATGCACATAGGTACTTGAACCACATTTTGAATGTGAGGTAAATAGAGAGGAGGATCAGAGAGTTTCTATACCCTTGGATGAGCCCTATCTCATCCACCAACCTACCACATGTGGTCAATAATGATCTAAAGCACAAAGTAGTAGGAAGAATGACTTAGGAGGTGAATTGCACAGTAGAGACCAAAAAATGGCCCATGGTACAAGTCCATGACCGTGGTATGGAGCTCCAAATCACAATGGAAAACCAAGGATTAAAGAGCAACAACAACTCATCCACTACAACCATGGAAAGAAAAATGGTTGTGGTGTGCAGGATCCATCATGGTTGTGCCAGCCAAAATGGTTGTGGTGAGAAGCTTCCATGATGATCAGAATTGAATAAATGGTCAAGTCCTCCTTCCTCCAAAATGACCATGGTGACCACCATAGTTGTTCTACCACCTACCCACCATGACCTTGCATGTAATATGAGGAACTCACTAATTATGAATACTCATAATGTTGACCATGTCATCCTAATGATAAGATAAATGCATAACATGTAATGGTTATGTTGACCTAAAACCCTAAGATGTAATCATCTAACCCTAACATATATATACACATAACCTTAATGCCTTCGTGATACATCAGTGATATTAGGTTTCATCATCAAATAATATATCTCGATACATAAAAATGGAATAAAATCACCTAGTCATAATTAAATCAAGTTATCAATTTATGTAAGGCATATCACCTTGTTCTCTAATACACACCTCATTAATCACCTTATCATAACTTGGTATATGAATCAATTGATTAATATGCAGTGTGTTCCACCTTATTCACTAAAATACATATAATGACTCAAATATGACAAAGTAATTGGATTCACATAAGCATGCATGAATGCCTAATGTGATGTTAAATGTATAATTTATAATATGAAGTGTAAATAGGAGAAAATGGTTAATGATGAACTTAATATGAGTTTGAAATGTGAGGTGGCAATGTGCAATATAAATTGATGTGACATTATTTGGAATTATTGTAAACTTAATAACTTGTTGGATAATATTATCTATTCCTTACAAAAAAAAGTGTTATAATTCCACATGATGGGAATATAAGGATAATGGAGAATACATTCAAATGATTAAGGATTGTGATCGAACATATTAATAAATATTGAGATGATTTAGTAAACCCTAATTGTGCTTAAAATTCTTAATTAGTAATGAGAAATACATATGATTTGTACATAGCGTTGAGATATATCTCTTTTTACAACAATATGAATACAACATGACACAATTAATAGCATAATAAGGATGATGTAATTTCACAATAAAGATAATGCTAATAAGCTAAAATGTCTATTATGTTATATTTGATGAAAGTTAATATGAATATTGGAAACCTTAGTAAAACCTGACTTGTGAGTAGAGCATGTGAAGTACCATAGATTAGAGGTAACCACCTAGTTGCTTAATGTTGGGATGTTATGCACTCACCCTTCCCTCTTGTTGAGATTTTGGGGACGAAATCCTCTTTAAGGGGTGGAGTGATGTAACATACCGAATCTTGGGTTTATCTGCAATTTAACCCATTTTCAAGCTTTCCATTTCCTTCATGTCCTTTTGGCCTTTTTCCTAAATTTTCCTATACTTTCTATCCTCTTTGGCCTCAATGTTGAAATTGAGCAATACTTAATATTGTGATTTATATTTGACCCACATTCATTATAATGAATGGATTCTTGCACAAATATTTCACTAGTGTGTTAATTAGAGTCTAATAATGCAAAATGACCATTAATGAGAGATAATTAGTAGAATATATTAATTTAGAGTTTTTATGGCTTTTTGGGATAAGAAATGAGAAGTAATGTGGAAATTGAGTTAGTTAATGAGAGAATAACCCTCTTCCCTTTCTCTCCCCTCCTATGTGGCAATAAAACATTAAAAGAGAATAAAGTGGTGAGATATGACTCTTGAAATTGATATATATTGTCTATCTCGAATATTCACCAAAATTTTTAATTAGAAAACATTTTTATATTAATTCACCGTCTTTAATACATTAATATATATTAATGGCCAATATGGTGGTTAAGGGTCAAATGTCATGTAAAACGAAAATATAATTGCATATAATTAATTTAGGTATTAATATTAGCCTATGGTCCAAATTTGAGGTCATTTGACCCATGTTTGACCATCCAAATCGGTTTTATAAGAATTAATTATAGCGTGACCAAGATTTGCAATTGATTTCATATTGCAATGAATTAAACTTGTAGTTTCAGTTATTCAGTATGTCACATGCTACATCAATTTTGATTTCCTCTCACAAGCACCATCTGATGGCCAGAATCCGATCATCTAAAACCTAACTCGATCCAACGGCTTGGACCTCATCCCCTACCTTCAGCCATTACACGAACTGAAGCTGGCACCACAGTGGCCCTTCCGCAATTCCATTCTCCCCCATCAATGCATCTTGATGCAGAATTTCTTCACCTTCAGCTTCATCTCATTGTTGCGGATCCAACGAGCCATTACTCACTTTCTCTCTCGCACTGACAATGAAATGCCCAAGTCAGGGGTTGACTGCCTCTCAACCTGTATAACAGATAGAGCTACAATGCTCCTCGCCCCTATATAATAAACCCTAAAGCACCGTCTATCCTTACCAAATCCTCCTCCTTACTCAATTTCACATGTTCTAGCCCCAATCTCTCAGACCTACTCACTTCTCATCTCTGGTGATGATGACCTTGCCCTGACTCTAGGCAATGTCTCAGACAAATTGAGTACACTATGAACATCCTCGGGCCCCCTTCTTTCCTTTTGCTTCTTTGTTTGTCCCTAGTTTGGCTCCTATTGTCGTATCCTTTAGCTCAGGATCGATCCCTCATCGGCGAACAAATGCCTCATCATTTCGATGCTTCTCCAATCGCACAAACCTATCGGTTGACCTTGCTTTTCCTCCGTGAACAATTTGGAGACCCTAGTTAAGGCTTAGCACCTTGTTTTTAGTAGATTCAATAGTGGTTTTTCTTTCCCCTATTTCCACCGATCTCTGTGGGACTTCTTGATCTCCAGGGCATCGAATGATCTTCCTTTTTGTCTCATTGACATTGTCTTGGTCCAGAGAAGTCATAGACGGCTCCAACACCAGGTGCGAGCCTGCCCATCGCCCGCTCTAGCTGAAGCTTGAATCTCCAGGATATTACTCGAGCCATGGCTCCAAGCAGAAGAAGCCAGGTTGGGTAATGACCCTGGAAGCCCTATAATGTAAATCAAGTTATTTTTATTACATGGGCACTTTGATAATTTCATGCACACCTTTATTCATCAACCGCGAGTCATTTGCTATGACGGAATGATGCTTTTGCCCCTGGTTGTTTAATCAAATAATCAATCAAGCATGGGCATTTTGGTCTTTCAACACCTAATCTTACCCTTTTGATCAATGAACCTCTAGAGTGAGTCTCCCTGTTGAGTTGGCCAACCATGATTGGTCCAATTCTGTGTCGGCCCACCTCCTGGACAAGCCTTTGGGTTGGATCTATACATGTGGCTTTTTTTAGTAGAAGCTAGGAAGATGTTTTATTCAACCCGCCTTCCTCGTGCAGGGATCAAAGTTTGAGAACTTACAATATTTATAGGAAGATGAAACATGGTAGGACTTCTACCATTACAAAAAGAAAGGTAAGGGAGTAGACCCACAGGGTCGAACTGAGGGTTCATGTAGATATGACCCTCGTTGTAGTTTTTGAGGTGGTACTTTGCCAAAGAATCAGCAAACAATGTGCACTGTCTAGGTAAATTCAGTATCTTGACATCCTCCCGATCTTGAATGAGTTTTTTGATATCCTGCAGTCATGGATAGTAAGCAGGATAATCCATTAGATTACCATTCATGGCCTTATTAGCTTTGCTACTGTCTGTGACGATCGTCAGCGGCTCATTAGGATTTCTAGTATGTATCTACAGAGTTAAATGGATGGCCCTAATCTCAGCTTCTGTTACCGAATGAGTGAAGATAGTGTATGACTCACCCCTAGCCCATTGGTCGTCTTTATTGAAGGTGGTCGCTGCTACAGCTGCCTTGTTTACTTTAACTAATGCATCCACAATAGTGATTATAGTCGATCTGGATTCATACCATTGGGTGATGGCATCATCTTCACACATGGGTGTTGGGGATGCTCTCCTCGTTTTCCCAATGTTCACAGCTTTACATGTAGTGTCAATTTGGATGAGTTGTTTATTGGTATCTATACTGGACTGCTTTTTCTTGCTTTGTGATTGGTCCTTTTTTGAAAATTCATAGTAAATAGATTTGTTATAAAAAAAATACATATATATAGACATTGGATAGCATTTTCGAGTATAATATGATTTTAGGGTTTTTAAGTATTTTTTTCATCCTGATTTCAATGTTAATTATAAACACCATTTTAATTATATAAAAAGTCCTAAAATTGATAACTAATTCATTTTAACTCCAAATTTAAGAAATAGATATGCTTTCTTAACCAGGAGAATCCAATTAATCAATTGGTCCAAATTTTGAGTCCTAATTTGAAGGTTTTCATAGAAAATCCAAAATTAGGGTTTCTTACATTATGATTTATAAACCCTAATACATGTGGTATAATTGTAACTAGGATAAAGTTGTCTTGGATACAAGCTAGTTTGGTGAAAGTGATGACTAGGACTCTAAAATGAGGTATGTGTTATCCCTTATCCTTTAGTTGGGTATTTCATAATTGAACCCTAATATTCCTAATGAGGCATACGCTTAGCCTTTGAATCTTTCTATTGCCTTCTTTTGGCACATTTACTTCAATTACTTCTTGGTTTTGAACCAACTTCTATATTGCTTTTATTTCCACTCTGCCAATTTAATTTACCCATCATGATGAATTATTAACTAAATAACTAATGTAGTGTACAAGTGTACAACCACCCATATATGGGCATGTGTTATTTAGCCCAGGGGAATGTGATTACTCTCCCCATTTTTATATATATTTAGGTGTTTGGGAATGTGTTACTCTCCCTCACCTAATAGTTCATGTTAGGTAGGTGCCTCATCCCTATATTAGTTTTTGTAGTCATGATGTTATTCATGCATGAAATTTACTATTGTTTATCATGGCAGATTTCTTATTTATTTACTTGCCTCATACTCTTGACCCTCTTAGCATAGTAATTCTTTATCATTTCATACTTTAGTTATAATTGCCCTTATTCCTTAAATTTATACATACTTTATTCTCCTCTTGCTGGGTGATTTCAACCACCCAGGTTTAGGATCAGAGTGCGCAATAGGAGCATGGTGAACCAACCTAATACTAGTAGAAGGTGTTCATCCTTCTATCATGGACTTATCTATAAAGTTGTTTTGTTGGAGGCATATTGATGTAGTTAAGTTTCCCTCTACCTTAGATCCTTTATTTGTATAATACACCCTTATTGGGAAAATTTTGATGTACTCTTTATATAATTGAATATAGTCAAAGTTTTAAATTCCTCTACTATTCATTGGACTTTTGTTTACCATTATTAGTAGAGAAGTGATTTTGCTTCTTTACAACATGGTATTAGATGGTATTCAGATTCTTGACTATTTCAAATTCTCTCCCTAGTTAGAAACCCTTACCGCATACAGTTTCCCTTTAGTTAAGATATTCACCTTGGAATTGACCTATGATGAAAGTTGATATAGGACCATAAGAATTTCATATTAGAAATATCTCTAGTCAACTTTTAGGTGATTAGCTTGTTAGGTAGCTACTAGGACATAAGTTGAAAGAAAGGGTGCCTAGAAAGGGTCAGGGTTTGGGGCTGGCAAAATTTTCCACCGTGCCACTAGCTTGGTTTACGAGGACTACCGGATCCATATGACACCGGCCTGGCTTGAGCTGATACTGATGGTCTAAAATAGCATACCTTTAGACAAATAACCTCAATTTTGAGTATCCTTAGGAACCTAATATGATGACTTGGTTACCCAATAAAAATCACCTTAAGTTCCTTATAGCAGCCTTAGATTTTCCATGCGTGGAGTAGTTTACACTTATACTAGATTTTGATGTTTTGGTAATAGTGAATAGTAAAACAATTAAGTGTTGGATCTTATACATGGTTTAAATAGACTCACTCTTTTACCTCTAGTTTAGATTGACTTTTTTTAGTGGAGAAGTAGTAGTAATAGTATGGTGATTCCTTGATAGATTTTAGAATTGTTGATTTCAAGGACGAAATCCTTTTAAGGGGATGGAGTCCTACAACACACTGAAATCTAGCTACTCTAAATTTGTAAACCTTAACTCAATACACAAGAGATTAGTGAGCTTATATGATTAGAATTGACTAAAACAAATTATAATTATGATTTAACTTGTTTGTTTATATATATAATAATAATGAATATATAATAAGTCATCTAATGAATAGTTCATATGTTTGAACTCTAACAAATACTTAATGCACGTAATATGAGTAACTCACTAATTATGAATACACATAATGTTGACCATGTCACCCTAATGATAAGATAAATGCATAACATGTAATTGTCATGTTGACCTAAAACCCTAAGATGTAATGATCTAACCCTAACATATATATATACATAACCTTAATGTCTTCATGATACATTAGTGATATTAGGTGTCATCATTAGATAATATACCTCGATACATAGAAATGGAATATAATCACCTAGTCATAATTAAATCAAGTTATCAATTTATGTAAGGCATATCACCTTGTTCTCTAATACACACCTCAGTAATTACCTTATTATAACTTGGTATATGAATCAATTGATTAATATGCAATGTGTTCAACCTTATTCACTAAAATACATATAATGACTCAAATATGACAAAGAGTAATTGGATTCACATAAGCATGCATAAATTCCTAATGTGATGTTAAATGTATAATTTATAATATGAAGTGTAAATAGGAGAAAATGGTTAATGATGACCTTAATATGAGTCTGAAATGTGAGGTGACAATGTGCAATATAAATTAATGTGCATTATTTGGAAGTATTGTAGACTTAATAACTTGTTGGATAATATTATCTATTCCTTACAAAAAAATTGTGATAATTCCAAATGATGGTAATATAAGGATAATGGAGAATAAATTCAAATGATTAAGGATTGCGATCTAACATATTAATAAATATTGAGATAATTTAGTAAACCTTAATTGTCCTTAAAATTCTTAATTAGTAATGAGAAATACATATGATTTGTACATAGTGTTGAGATATATTTCTTTTTACAACAATATGAATACAGCATGACATGATTAATATCATAATAAGAATGATGTAATTTTACAATAAAGATAATGCTAATAAGTCAAAATGTCTATTATGTTATATTTGATAAAAGGTAATATGAATAGTGGAAACCTTAGTAAAACATTACTTATGAGTAGAGCATGTGAAGTACCATAGATTGGAGGTAACCACCTAGCTGCTTAATGTTGGGATGTTACGTACTCACCCTTCCCTCTTGTTGAGATTTTAGGGACGAAATCCTCTTTAAGGGATGGAGTGATGTAACATATTGAATCTTGGGTTTATATGGAATTTAACCCATTTTCAAGCTTTCCATTTCCTTCATGTCCTTTTGGCCTTTTCCCTAAATTTTCCTATACTTTCTATCCTCTTTGGCCTCAATGTTGAAATTGAGCAATACTTAATGATGTGATTTATATTTGACCCACATTCATTACAATGAATGGAATCTTGCACAAATATCTCAACTAGTTTATTAATTAGAGTCTAATAATGCAAAATGACCATTAATGAGAGATAATTAGTAGAATATATTAATTTATAGTTTTATGGCTTTTTGGGACAAGAAATGAGAAATAATGTGGAAATTGAGTTAGTTAATGAGAGAATAACCCTCTTACCTTTCTCTCTCTTTCTATGTGGCAATAAAACATCAAAAGAGAATAATGTGGTGATATATGACTCTTGAAATTAATATATATTGCCTATCTCAAATATTCACCCAAAGATTTAATTAGAAAACATTTTTATATTAATTCACCCTCTTTAATACATTAATATATATTAATGGCCAATATGGTGGTTAAGGGTCAAATCTCATGTAAAATGAAAATCTAATTGCATATAATTAATCTAGGCCTTAATATTAGCCTATGGTCCAAATTTGAGGTCATTTGACCCATGTTTGACCCTCCAATTCGATTTTATAAGAATCGATTATAGTGTGACCAAGATTTGCAATCAATTTCATATTGCGATGAATTAAACCTATAGTTTCGATTATTTAGTCTGTCACGTGCTACATCAGCTTCAATTTCCTCTCACGTGTGCCATTCGATGGCTAGAATCTGATCATCTGAAACCTAACCTAATCCAACGGATTGGACCTCATCCCCTACCTTCAGCTGTTACACGAACTGAAGCTGGCGCCACAGCGGCCCTTCTGCGGTTCTGTTCTCCCCATCAATGCATCTCAATGCAAAATTTCTTTGCCTTTATCTTCATCTCACCGTCGTGGATACAACGAGCCATTACTCACTTTCTCTCTCGCACTGACGATGAAATGCCCAAGTTAGGGCTTGACTACCTCTCAACCCGCCGTTATAGATAGAGTTGTGATGTTCCTCGCCCCTATATAAGAAGTCCTAAAGTGTCATCTATCCTCACCAAATCCTCTTCCTCTCTCAATATCGCATGTTCTAGCCCCAAGATCTCAGACCTACTCGATCCTCATCTCCAGAGTCGACGACCTTGCCCAACTCTAGGCACTACCTCAGAAAACATCCTTGGACCCCTTTCTTTCCTTTTGCTTCTTTGTTTGGCCCTTGTTTGGCTCCAATCACCATATCCTATAGCTTAGGATCGATCCCTCACTGGAGAACAAATGCATCATCATTGCGACACTTCTCCAATCACATAAACCTGTCAGTTGACCTCGCTTTTCCTCTGCGAACTAGAGACCCTAGTTAAGGCTTAGTGCCTCGTTTTCAGTAGGTTTGGTCGTGGTTTTTCTATCCCCTATTTTCGCCCATCTCTGTGGGACTTCTTGAGCTCCAGGGCATCGAATAATCTTCCTTTTTGTCTCATTAACATTGTCTCAGTCTAGAGAAGTCTTAGATAGCCTCAACACCAGGTGTGAGCCTGCCCATCACCAGCTCTGGTCGGAGATTGAAGCTCCAGGCTTCTACTTGAGCCATGGCTCAAAGCAGAAGAAGCCAGGTTGGGTAATGACCCTGGTAGCCCTGCAATGTAAATCCAGTTATTGTTATTACATGGGCACTTTGGTAATTTCACGTACGCCTTTGTTCATCAACCTCGAGTCATTTGCTATGACAGAATGATGCTTTTGTCCCTGGTTGTTTAATCAAATAATCAATCAAGCATGGGCATTTTGGTCTTTTGATGCCTGATCTTACCCTTTTGATCATTGAACCTTTGGAGAGAGTCTACCTTCTGAGTTGGCCAACTATGATTCATCCAACTCAGTGTTGGCCCACCTCCTGGCCGAGCCTCTGGGTTGGATCTATACACGTGACTTTTTGTTGCTTTGCGGTTGATCAGTTTTTGAAAATTTGCAATAAATCAATTCATTATCAAAAAAATATGTATAAATAGTCATTAGAAAGCATTTTTCAAGTAGAATATGATTTTAGGGTTTTTAAGTATTATTTTGATCCCTATTTGGATATTTATTATAAACACCATTTTAATTATATAAAAATTCCTAAAATTGATAACTAATTCATTTTAAATCCAAATTTAATAAATAAATATGTTTTCTTAATTAGGAGAATCCAAATAATCAATTGGTCTAAGTTTTGAGTCCTAAATTGAAGGTTTTCATAGAAAGTCTAAATTTTGGGTTTCTTACACATTGTGCTTTATAAACCCTAATACATGTGATATAATTGTAACTAGGATAAAGTTGTCTTGGATACAAGCTCGTTTAATGAAAGTGATGACTAGGACTCTAAAATAAGGTATGTACAATCCCTTATCCTTCAGTTGGGTATTTCATGATCCAACCCTAATATTCCTAAGGAGGCATATGCTTAGCCTTTGAATCTTTCTATTGCCTTCTTTTGGCACATTTACTTCAATTACTTCTTGGGTTTTGAACCTACTGCTATATTGCTTTTATTTCCACTCTGCCAATTTAATTTACCCAGCACGATGAATTATTGACTAAATAACTAATGTAGTGTACATGTTTACAACAAACCATAGTTGGGCATGTGTTATTTCGCCCAGGGGAATGTTATTACTCTCCCCATTTTTATATATATTTAGGTGTTTAGGAATTTGTTACTCTCCCTCACTTATTGGTTGAGGTTAGGTATGTGCCTCGGCTGTATATTAGTTTTTGTAGTCATGATGTTATGCATGCATGAAATTTACTATTGTTTATCATGGCAGATTTCTTATTTATTTACTTGCCTCATACTCTTGGCCCTCTTAGAATAGTAATTCTTTATCATTTCATACTTTAGTTACAATTTTCCTTATTCCTTAAATTTACACATACTTTATTCTCCTCTTGTTGGGTGATCTCAACCACCCAGGTTTAGGATCAGAGTGTGCAATAAGAGCATGGTGAACCAGCCTAATACTAGTAGAAGGTGTTCATCCTTCTATAATGGACTTATCTATAAATTTGTTTTGTTGGAGACATATTGATGTAGTTTATTTTCCCTCTACCTTAGATCCTTTATTTGTATAAAACATGTACACCCTTATTGGGAAAATTTTGATGCTCTCTTTAGATAATTGAATATTGTCAAAGTTTTAAATTTTGTTGCTATACATTGGACTTTTATTTACCATTATTAGTAGAGAGGTGATTTTGCTTCTTTACAATCGTCTTCTACCTCAAAACCCTAGCTTTCTAGGATTTTGACCACTTCCATCCAGCATCATATGCTTTCCATCCACAAATAAGCAAGAAGTTCATTCATCTATAGTTGGAGGTGAAGGAGGAATCTTCACCAAGTACTCATGTTTATCTATTCCTATACTTCTTTATCTTTCTATTTTTTGTGTATTATGAGTAGATAAGCCCCTAAGGAGGGTTGTTTGGGGTTGAAAATGTGACTTTGAGACCATGTTGAAGAAAATTTATATGTAAGCTCAATTTCATTTGCTAATGGTATCGACTACTTCTATCTCATTTCCCATGGATTGATTTGTGATTTGTTCTTGAAAGCATGTAGGTTCTAGGGGAAATATCTTATATGTAACTATTTTGGGATTTCTCCTAGGTCCAACTAGTGGATCTGAGCTAGCTACCCATCTCCCTACATATATATCTACTCTCCTACTCTTAAGTGTGAGATCTAAGTAGCTAGTTTGAGACATTTAGTTCCATTAGATGGGAGACTTAATTCCATTGGTTGGGAGCTACTAAAAGACTAGATGGGAGGTGACATAAGGTGTCAAAACCTCATCGACACCCTTCATTACTACCCTGGGACCTAATTGTCCTAAGTGTTTCCATTATAGACACTAACACTTATTAGATCTTAGTTGAATTCCACCTAAACCCCAATCACATGATTCTTATAAGGTTAGATAGGGGGTGATAGGAACTAGTTTCCCTATACACACTCTATTCCATCCATGTCCAATTAGTAGTTTAAGACAATTCTTTGAAATCTAGCTTGATTTTTGGTTTGGTATTCTAAATGAATGAGTAATGTTTGCATGTTATGACCCCCACCCTACGTTATAGTCACATTATCTCAAATGACACACACCTCCATTATAATTTCTACAAACATTAATTTCTCTCTTGCTTAGTTAGTTCTTCCTTAGTTAGCTTGTTTAATTATCTTCTTAGTTATTTACCTTATTCATGGTAGATAAACCTTGTTAGTCACTACTACAGAATAGGCCTTTGGCGTCGGTCGTTTAACACCCTTTGGCGATGGTTTTCAAGCGACGCCTATGTGGGCGCCGCTAAAGGTCGAACTCTTCGGCGTCGGTTTTCTAACCGACGCCTATATGACCTATAGGTGTCGGTTATATATAGTTGGCCGACGTCTATAGGGTTGGTGCCACAAAAAAGGGCACCACCTAGGACACTTTCTGTGTCGGTTAACAACTGAACAACCGACGCCATACGCCCAGACGACACGGAGAAGCACGGCCGTGCTTCGCTGCACGGACGTGTTTAGTACTATAGGCGTCAGTTGTATACAAATAAGCGATGCCTTTTCCACCACGGTCGTGCTTTCCTGCACGGTCGGATTGTTTGTCATATTAGGCGTCGGTTTTTATCAAATAACCGACGCTATAGGCCATTGATGATGGCGTTTTATAAATAACCGACGCCTATACTTTAATTTTTTTTTAATTATCAGTTTGCAGGCCTGCTGTGGCTGGTCAGCAGGATGAGAACCTGCAGTTCAGTTTTTTGAACTGCAGGTTTACGACATCCATTGATATCAGCCTACAAACAGGCCACAAACCTGCAAAATCAACAAATATTTTTTCACACAAGTAGATACATTCAGACATCAATTCAATTCTCACATTCACACATGTAGAAACATTCAAATACATGTATAAACATTCAGAAATATTCATTTACAAAATATCATTCAGGATCGCTATCAGCATCCCAATTATATCTTACAATCGCCACTGCTTGTATGGCTTTTGCCCATTCTTCTCTTACTTCATTTAATGCTTCCATCGTATATGGAGCATGTATATTTTTTAAGCGTTTACCTATAGTGTGGTCGATTTTAAACACCTGCAAAGAGAATGATGTATATATACGTAATAATATAAAAATAAGATTGATATATTTCATACTAACTAATGAGACTATATATAATACCTCATGTATGGTATTAATATCCAATGCGGCATGTCGGATAATCATCTGCATAAATCACATCACATAGTATGTGCATTCCCAGCCGTTGTCTTGTGTAGCGCACTATAAATTGAAACATACAAATATTAAAAAAATACAACTAAGTACAGTTCACATAAATAATATATACATTGGAGTCAGGAACTTACTTTTACGTTCTCCCAAATTATTGGCTGGTTCTTTCTCCTTGGGACATTTCCTCCAGCATTTTTGAATGCATCTAAACCCCTACATGTTAATGTAACACAGTAAATTGCATAAATAAATAGTAATGTAATAACATATGTTAACGGATATAAAAATGAAATATTTCTCACCAGAATAATGGCATTCTCAATACGTGTCCAATTTTAGTGTTCAATGTACTTCCCACAGGATCTAGATAATAAACAGTGAACGTCCCGGGGACAATAACTAGTGCAGTTACTGGTCCTCTTTTTTTCTTGTGCTTATTTTAGTTTTTTTTGCTAGTATAGACATTCTCTTTCTTTTTTTCTTAAATTTCTAGTGTAGTGTCTCTTTTTCTTAGTTATGCTATTTGTCATTTCTAATTTGGTAATTAGATTGATTTGTTAGGTTAGTCTCTAATGTTACTTTTTCTTGCTTGCCTTAGAATAACTGCTTTTTTCTTTCCTAGTTTCCTTGGTTTGCTAATTAGACCAAACTTGTCTAGAATTAAAGTAGGTATTACTTATTGCCTCTTCTTAGTTGTTTAACAACCTAGTGTAACTCTCAAAATCAAGATTAAACCCTTGAACCCTAGACTCAACTTTTGGAACCTAACCTTAACGAATAGGCTCTCTCTACTGACTCTCTCCCTTGAGTTTGACCCCGACTTGTTATTCTCTATACTACTCCCAAACTTGTTCACTTACGGAGACCATGTTGTGTGCCTAAGGTACATCCAACCATATCAATTGGTTCAGTGTATCCACACATCACCTTGGGATCAACAATGAGTTCATTCTCTCAACACTATGCTACACTCGTTTGATTAAATTTCCATGCTTGTGTGTGTTGTGATATAGATATGAGCATATGAATTATACTAAACTATCATGGTTCTTGGATCTTAATGAAGTGAGCAAAAAGCTCACCGGACATAACTCACACAATCTTAAAAGATTTGGAATTGATCATTCTAATCAATGTCATGATTTTCTTTTGCATCTTCTATGAGGATCAAATGATGAACTCCTCAAATACAACAACTCATGTAAAGAGATTTTCCTTACAATATAGAATTTGAGATAGCATTTGTATGATAAAACCATAGAAAACACCAAGGTTGGATATACAAGGTACATAGCATCAAATGGAATCATTATCATTCTTATAATATAGATTTTGAGACTGGGTAGTAATCTTTTTTCACTATTACATTGACAAGTGCAAAAGTTGTGATACTCAAACCTGCACAAGCGATGTTATATGATTTTTTATGCATAGTCATATTATTGTAAGGAAAGCTAAGGTATGGAACAATGTATATGTATAATTTATTGTGCTCTATTTTAACTATTTGAGTTGGAATATAATAAGAAATCGATAAAATAGGTCAACTAAAGAAACATATTTCACTTATTCTTTTATATGTTAACACCACGTAGGATAATGATGATGATAGTATCATTAAGGGGAAATGCTTAACTAGTAAATATTATAATGTCTTAATTTCTTAAGGCATGTAGGGAATAGAGCTAATAGCTCATCCTAACAGAATCTAATATGGGATTTAGTAGTGATTTACTTGCAATAAGATCTATTAGGAATATGAGAAATGCATTTATATAATAATAGTAGTAATCATAGGTACTACGAGAAATAAAAGAATGTTGCGGACTTGTTAGTTGGTTTGCTGACGGACCTCTCCTCCTCACATATTAAAAAAAATTCACACAAAGAAAAATAAAAGGCCAAGATCTAAATTGCATTATTCTGCAAAATTAAAATTGGATTTGTACTTGCATGCTTTTCCAACTTTTATTTTCTAGATCGACGTAATCCGACATTGCATATAAAATGCACGATTAACCTAAAGTCAAATTTAAACTATCTTTCAAATTTGTCCAGCCCACATATGAAATAGGGGATGGATTAAGTGACTTTGTACTGTGAGTAAATTTTGGTTAATTGATTATAGGGTTACATCAAATAAAACCTTAGTATCTAACATAGCATATCCATACATTTGGCTGTGACAAAAAGAAATAAAATATGTAACATTGGCAACAATTATGGTTAATAATTGGTGGTGGGGCGCAACACGTAGCCCCGGCTACAAATTATGACATACATTCCCTCATTTGGGAAGATGTTGGGCGAGCGCGCTATCCAATGTGAAATTTTCTTTCTCATTCATTTGTTATCTAAAATTAATGAAATTTAGATCAGGTCTTCATCTCTAGGACATGAAGCTATAGGAAAAATATCAAGGGTAATGCACGTCCTGATAGGTTTAGGCTATTTTAGATTTTTATATGAAACTTTCATTGTGATCACATATCTTTGACAAATTCCCTCTTATCTCTTATCCAAATTAAAATAAATTTGGATCATGCTTCATCTCTATGATATGAAGAATCATAAAAAGTTATGGTTAAATAGATCCATGAGATGTACATTGTTTAATTGAGTGCAATTCCTTATTTATAATGAAATATCCAAGAGAATAATTAAAGAATAGAATTGGGGATTGAAAAAAAATTTCAAATAATAAACCCTAATTGCAAAAACATGAAAGACAGTGTAGCTAGATAAATTACTTGAAATTGCACTTCATCACATCTGTGAAAACATTTGATTGTAGCTTAACCTATTTGACTCGGCTATTAACATACACATGCACATGATGGTATCTAAACGTCCTTGGTATGGATATCGTCCCTAATGGATACATTTATTTATATCAACACGTTGTGCATTTGATTGTGGTCAGGAAAGTTAATTATTGGTCTTTGGTTTATACATTCTCTAATGGAGCTCTTACACAAAAGAAAAATGTGAACACAGTAAACAAAATTTATAGGTTATCCTTCAATCTCAGAAGAAGAAATAGGTTATTAATCTCTAGTATTCTCACATAATAGAGTGAGACATCCTCGTTCGAGTATAATTCAATTGCCTTCTTGGTTTCTCTACGGTACTAATGTCATAGGCTAATGACAATTTCATTATATGTTAAGTAAAACTATAAATTCTTTGATCATTGTACGTGGAAACTTGCAAAAGTAAACCAACACATGTGGGAGTGTGATTGATATATGCAATTTGACCTCCCTTGTGTTTTGTTGGTTATTCTAAAAGAATTTGTTGTACTTATTTATTGGGATTGCATTTTATGGATTAAAAATGCGTTGAGATTTAAACTTCAAACATAATGTACATCACTAGTAGAATTATAATTATTTTTTGGTCACATTTGATCATATAATTCTTCTTATATTTACTCTTTTTTATTTCTTGGGGTTTACACACTCACTTGAAGTTATTGTCTTCATGTTTTATCCTATGATGTTGATTCTACCAGATGATTGCCTTCTAATTACTTCCTAAATAAAACCTAGTTGAAATTCATTTTAATGGAAAGTCGTGATCTAAAGTAAAATGGTAAAGCCTGAACTCTAATATCAACTAGTGGAATATTGGTGTAACATGGATTTGAAAATGCTCACCGCCATACATTCAAATAGATTTAACCAGCATCCACTATTTTTTACTCCAAAATAGCGTTGTCAACTTATTTTGTTCAAATGCAATTTAGGTTTTTATAAATATTGACTAAAGAAATATTTATCGACCTAAAATTTTATTTGAACACAACCTAACAATTCCATATTCATGTACTTTTAGGACACATAACATCAAAGAAATTATCAATGGCATATTCTTTCATTAAGGGTCACATTGAACCCACCCAAGCAGAGTAAACTCTGAGACTATACACGTGATGACAAATCATCCATGAACCAAATAATAACTTGTGCCCATCAATGTGACAATCAATTGTACACTTGATTACGATCTTTTGTTGTTCTTGGGGTGGATAGGGTAAATTTTATATGGAAGGGATTTTTCTAATATCCATGGTCTAGCTAATTACTAAAGCTCTTACTCTCACAGGGGTAAGTGATGTGAGGAAACAGTTATGGACTGAGCACTGTGAAGTCTTTAATCTGTATTTTCTTTTTAAAGGCATGAAATTCAGTCTGATTTTGTCCTACATGGATTGCTTGGTGGAATTCCATACACATTGCCTATAGAAAGGGGATGAAATTCAATCATTCAAGTCAGTTCAATGTCTATACAAGTCAATAGTCAGAGGGTGATTATTTATTGATCAAATCTACAACGCTTATTGATTCAATCATAGTTGATATGCAAAATGTTACAAACAGAACATCGGTTAGTAGGATAGGTTGTGGGGAACAAAGTCCTTCATGGAGGTGGGTTGATGTAAGAAATCCAGTGAAATAAGAGATGCAGGTCGAAGCTCATTCATGCATCCAAAACGTTTGATCTAAAATGCAAAAGTTGAAGTTCCTTCATGCGTATGGGTTTTTAAGAATAAAAATTATAGGGTCCCATGTTGTAAGTTTGTCATTCAAATAGCAACGGACATGTGGTGTAGATTGTGGAAGGGTGTTCTTCGGTTGTCCAATGATATGGATTAAAGGACTGTTGTCCAATGATTCCATATATGCTTACGGTTGGATGGGTCTTTTTTCTAAATGCCTACATGGTGGTGGAAAGGCACCAGTTTTGAAGAGGATGCTCTCTTATAGACGTAGGTGAAGTAGATTCGAATGAAAAGAAGGCGATCAGAGTAGTTTATGAATTTTTTAGACGTAGGTGAAGTAGATTCGAACGAAAAGAACACGATCAGAGTAGTTTATGAATTTTTGAATGTCTTATTGTAGAAGCACTAGAACCTAAGTTTAGGTGGGTCATGAGAACACTAGTTGATGACGCATAACAACATCTAGGAGGTGAAATTTCAAGGCCACGCCTTGCTGTTGGATCAAGAAAATCTAATACTCGTGATCATTTTGGTCTCACTCATCTCTTTGATATAAATCACACACGATAGACACTACCGGCCCCCTTGGTGTTGTTTTCCGTTATACACCCAACTTTTAGATGGTCATATTACTGAATGCATAATAACGTTGGTTGAAATTTGCACTAGTGGGCTTTGCGTTATGCAGACCTAACAAGGGTATTAATAATCACGGGAGAAGACACAAAGAATACAAATAATAGATCTGGTTCAACGACAAATTGCATGGAATTTAAATGTCCCCACGGTGAACTGCTTTTTGCTATCTGTAAAAATGTCGCATTGAGCGAACCCCGCCCATATCTCAGCCTATGTAGGGGGATAACAATTTTGTCATCTTTCAACTAAACCACTAGATATTTCATATTATAATCCATGTAACGCACTTCGGCGAAGTGCTAGCCATTAAACATTGCGTTTAGGTAGCCAAGCCTCAAAGTACTCTTGTCGTAGTTTAGATCTGCATGACCGATATATTTTCATATCCACGATATTATCATCTACTCACTTTTTAACAGATTGTATCTTTATATTGAAGTAAGTTATAATTTGGCTACGGTTCTTTGTTTTGATACATGTAATGATAAGAGTCCAGTTCAGATTCAGTTGAAACAAATACGAATAAAAGATTGATGTCGACTTCAACAGAAAATCAGAGTTTCGTTTCAACAGATTGATGTCGACTTCAACAGAAAATACGTATAACAAAGTTGAGTTCGGATTACATAGAATTATGACATATCATCGCAATAAAACCGACATGAACATCTAAAGGTCATCTCAAAAGAATTGATCGGTTGTCGATTACGAATTCTCACAACAAAGACAAAATATCACAAGACTATCAAAAACTCGGATTAATTTTGGTAGGGGCCGCGCGGACGCGTACCCCCCTTCCACAAATTATGACGTACATTCTCCCACTTGGGGAGATGTTGGGCGGGCGCACCCACCAAGTGCAATGTGGGCCGCCAACCCAGGCCATGGGCCTTATTGATCACCCATTGACCCCGTCCAGGTAAGTATCTTACAAAGTTGCTGGCCAGGCTGGTTTTGTAAAGTTGCTGACTCTCCTAAATTTCTGCTTTAGCCGATATGGGACTAACTACTATTCCGCTCCTCTCTGGGGTTTTGTTAATCTGTTCCCACATCTCAGTTTGTTTACTCCTGCCGCCCCGCATGTTTCACGCCTTAAGCTGAACTCCGAAGATGAGAATATGTCTGTTTTTTCGTTTGTCATTCCGCAACATGGGGCGAGAACAAACCATCGCCGCGTTCTAAAGACATGACGACCGTGACGATCCTCATGGTCACACTGTTGCCCCCTGCCGCCATGGAGCGCTGAAGAGTTCCACCCTCACTGCTCAACCCAATCCGACCTTGAGCCCGCAAACGATGTACCGCTTCCTGATGCGAAACCACAGGTACGTTAGGGATGGATTGGTGGGGTCCGGGAGGTGCCCCGAAATTGTTCTCAACACCATTCCCTGTGCTTTTCCCTCAGGGATGGATTGGTGAACGAGCTCCTACTTGCACTAAACATGGACGATGAGTTTGGTGTCTTGGAATACCATTGTCTCAGGTTCCTACTTGCACTGAACATGGACGATGAGTTTGGTGTCTTGGAATACCATTGTCTCAGTTCTAGCCCAGAACGGAAGGTCCAAGTGTTGTTCCAGAGCATGGCATTGATGGAATGTGTGTTCCTGTCTGCGTCTTTTGCTGGCAGGAGAGTGCTTCAGCCAAGCTCGGGAATGAAAATTGTGATCTTGCAGACTGTAAAGTGATCACTGGGTATACGGATGGGTACTAGGAAAGTGCAGTAGACTGTAAAGCCGGAATGAGTAGTATTCAGTAATCACGCAACACAACGATCGCAGCTACATTTTGCAAAGTCTCGTTCTGAATGTAGCGTCCTACGGGATAACTGCAACCTTTCTACATGTAAGACGTGAAATAGTCAATGATCACCAGTTACATTGCAGCAACCTTATTACATTGAGTTCGACATCATTGCTGACTGCTGAGCTTGCGAGCATGTCACGCGGGGTTGAATTGAATGATGCTGGTAGGATATCTGTGTATAAATCTTGCTGCACTCACCAAAATTATGCAAGGAGACAGATGTCCTTATGAATGTTCGGTTTATATATGATCCCGCGTTTTACATTCACTGCCGAAGCTGGTTGGATGAGAGGTGGTTTTTCAATCTTTGGGGCATTGCAGTTGTAGGGGTGGGGCATCTCCTCGACTTCTAAGATCCTTGCCGTGGCGAGAAATGGGTTGCAGCAGCTAACCATTCATGGTGCTGACGATTCATGTAATGAGAAAACCGGTCCTACTTTTCGAGTGACACAACACTTCCTGTAACAAAAGCAACGCACTTATAAATTAGGTTTTGACGTTGATTTAAGACATAAATACATAATTAGTCCTATTTCTTTCGAATTGAATAAGAATATTGATTTACTCCAGCAATTAGTTAATACTTCCATATAGATCATGGGCTTGAATTTCTCCAATCGTCCATTGATCTGGGAAGACAGTTGTTCTTTCTGTTTATTTTTGAAGAGTCTGCATCCTATATACCTAATCCGTTTCATTTCTAAAGCCCAAATTTTCATTTTGCTACTCCCAGCCAGAGACCTTCTAGTCTTATGTCACGAGACTCGCCATCCAAAGAAATTTCTCATTGGTGATAGCATGCCCACTCTTGGAACGTAGAGTAAAATAAAGGCTTCATTGCAATAGTAGTTCTGTATAGAATTTAAAGGTCTGGTTGTAATACTATTTCTCTATAAACTTAAATGATCTCCCTATTGTGTTGAAGAAAATATACGTATCTAATTGGTGATAACATGCCCACACCTCTTGGAAGAAAAAGTTGGGTAAAATCAGAAGGCTTTGTTCGCATAGTTTATCTCTATAAAATCAAAAGGTTTTGCTGCAATATAACTGAATGGTGTTGGGATATGTTTGACTAATTCACGGCACTAAAGCAATTACATCGTGATATCTCTGGTGTGGCAATGAAGCAGTTTGCTTTGGGCGGAGGATCAGCAGCGGGAATCCCTGTGTAGCAGTGTAAGACTCAGAAATATAAATAGTTGAGGCAAAAATACCTAAATGGCACATTTGCCAATTTTAATTATCTAAATGGCACGTTCTTGAACTTATTGTCCAAAATGGCACATTTCTGGAGCAATGTGTCCCCTGCCAGGACGCATTGCTCTCCCGCGAGCCAATGCGTCCCTGCGGGGGACGCATTGGTCCCACAGGAGGGCAATGCATCCCGACAGGTGACGCATTGCCCTCGTGTGGGACCAATGCGTCCCCAGCCGGGACTCATTGGCTCGCGGGAGAGCAATGCGTCCCGGAAGGAGACGCATTGGCCCCACACGAGGGCAATGCGTCACGTTTCGGGACGCATTGCTCTTTGTGGGACCAATGTGTCGCGCCCCGCGACGCGCCCAACGGTTAGAAAATGCCACGCAGGCAATGCGTCCGGGACGGGGACGCATTGCTCCCAGGCAACGGCTATTTTACCGTTGGCCGCCGCGCGGCGGTGCCACGTGGGCGCAATGCGTCCCCAACCGGGACGCATTGCTCCCCTATATATATTGGGCGAAAACAGACCCCCAAACTCATACCATTCTTCATTTCATTCATCTAGCTCTATATTCCCATTGCTCTGGAGAAGTTCTTCTCGTATTTCTATTGCTTTGGGTGGTTTTAGATTATTTCGGGCGATCTTGGAGCTGATATCTGCTACTGTTCGGAGACTTTTGGAGCTTCTTCTTTCTCTTCTTCTATTCTTCGATTGTCAACAGATAACTCTCCATTTCAGGTATTTATTCTATCAAATTTTTAATTTTCAAAATATGAACTTAACTTTAGTACGAAATATTACATCTGAAATAAATGTATTGTTAGTCTTTAATTGCACATTACTGAAATAATGATGTAGAAAATGACAATTGAAGGCTACTTAATACCTGAAAATTTATTGTTCGAAATTGCAAAATTGTTATTTTGAAATGTTAGTGTTACTAAAAAATTAGCAAAATTGTTATTTTGAAATGTTAGTGTTACTAAAAAATTAGCAAAATTGTTATTTTGAAATGTTAGTGTTACTAAAAAATTGCAAAATTGTTATTTTGAAATGTTAGTGTTACTAAAAAATTAGCAAAATTGTTGTTAAGAATTAGTTAATTTTACAGAAAAAATAGCAAAATTGTTGTTCTTAATTGTTGTTCACTGTTAATGTTATAGAAAAAGTAGTCCAATAAATTTAATTCCAAATTGATGTCACTGCTCTAAAATATTAATTCATGTTGATATAATGTCATAAAATATGAATTTCTTTCTGATGTTAATATAATATTCTAAAATATAGGAACATGGCATCTAGTTCAAATTCACGAATTGTGAAGATGCGATATGATGGACAATTTCTCTCTGATGGGTCTTATTCTAGTCGATCTGTTAGACCCATAAACATTTCACTTATTAATACCCTATCTGAACTAAAATCATATATCTATACAACACTTGACATCAATCCCAACCACTTCTCTATCAAAATATCCTATCTTTTCCCTGGAGAAAATCATATGCTCATACAAGTTGATGATGATGATGCATACAGAACCTTGTTATCACTTTCAGCTGATGCCTATATTGATGTGTTTCTTGAAAAAACATCTATCCACCAACAACCTTATTTAATGAGTCTATTGAATCAATTTCAATCTCAATTCTCTCGGAGTCAACCACCTCAATTCTCTCAAATTCATTTAACTACTGAATGGAGTCAACCACCTCAATTCAGTCTTACACCTCAATTCAGTCTTAGCAATTTAACAGCTGAGTGGAGTGAACCACCTCAATTTTCTCAAAATCTAACTACTGAGAATATTGGTGTTGAAGTTGAGGAGGGAGATAATGATTGTGATCATGAAGGTGATAATGATAGTGATCATGAAGGTGATAACAATAGTGACATTGAAGGTGGTAATAACAGTGAACCACCTGAGGATGAGTCATTGACTGAAACCGATGCTGAGCACACACATCCATTCCCTGACTCTATTGTAGCATTGAGTCATATTCCATCCATATTTGACAACCAATGGCCCCAACATGAACACATTGATTCCAACTATGAAGCTTTTCAAGATGATGACTGGGTGGAAGATTTTTGTCATGAATTTCGTCTCGATTACAATCCTTCCAGTGCTGTTATATATGAGGGTGCTTTATTTGCATCTAAAGTTGTACTGGTTGAGACACTCCAAAAATGGTCGGTACAAAAGAATGTCCAGTACCGTACATTACGCTCAAATAATCGTCATCTTAAACTTGCTTGTATCCATGATGAACGATGTTCTTGGAGATTGACCGCTTGCTAGTCCAAAAAAGCAGGTGGCATGTGGAAGATAAAACGTTGTAAAGAAGGCCACAATTGTGAATTAACTGTTATGAATCATGATCATCACCAAGTCACATCATCTTATATTTCTCGAATGATAATGCCAATCCTAGTATCACGACTGGATATGTCGACACGAGAAATTCGTGACAAGGTGAATGCTGAACTAAGGCTCAATATATCTTACAAGAAGGCATATCTAGCGAGGAGGAAGGTGGTTTGTAAAATATTTGGAGACTGGGAATCATCATATCATAGTTTGTTGCCGTTCCCAATTTTTCTGACACAATATATTCCAAGAACTATATATGCCCACCTTATTGATGATTATACCCTTCAAACTGAAGGCACTCGTAGATTCAAGCGGATGTTTTAGGCATTTGGTCCAGCTGTGAGGGGTTGGGCCTATTGTAGGCCTGTTCTTACTGTTGATGGCACATTTTTAACAGGAAAATATACTGACATACTTCTCCTTGCATGTGGCACAGATGCTGATAATGGTCTATTTCCACTTGCTTTTGCTGTTGTCGAGAAAGAAAATAAGGACTCCTGGGAGTGGTTCTTTGGTTCTCTACAAACTTGTATTCCAATCATTCCACGACGTACAGACTTGTGTATTATTTCTGATCGAATGAGTGGGATTTCGTTTCAACTTTCAGTACGTATAACAAAGTGGAATTCGGATTACAGCGACAACGAAATCGAAAGGAATAGACAAGGTCATATGAAAAGAATTTGTGCAAAACGTTCTTAACTAAATTCGCCTTGAAAAAGGGATAAACTCTGTTATACTAGAAATACAGACAAGATCATATATAAATAAGCCTTCATAAATAGACAAACTACTAGTATTAAATAGAATTATGACAAATCAGAGCAACAAAACCGACGTGATCATCTAAAGGTCAACTCAAAAGAATTGATAGGTTGTAACAAAGACAAAATATCACAAGGGTAAAACACTATTCGTTATTTTGATAGGGGCCGCGCGGACGCGTACCCCCCTTCCACAAATTATGACGTACATTCTCCCACTTGGGGAGATGTTGGGCGGGCGCACCCACCAAGTGCAATGTGGGCCGCCAACCCAGGCCATGGGCCTTATTGATCACCCATTGACCCCGTCCAGGTAAGTATCTTACAAAGTTGCTGGCCAGGCTGGTTTTGTAAAGTTGCTGACTCTCCTAAATTTCTGCTTTAGCCGATATGGGACTAACTACTATTCCGCTCCTCTCTGGGGTTTTGTTAATCTGTTCCCACATCTCAGTTTGTTTACTCCTGCCGCCCCGCATGTTTCACGCCTTAAGCTGAACTCCGAAGATGAGAATATGTCTGTTTTTTCGTTTGTCATTCCGCAACATGGGGCGAGAACAAACCATCGCCGCGTTCTAAAGACATGACGACCGTGACGATCCTCATGGTCACACTGTTGCCCCCTGCCGCCATGGAGTGCTGAAGAGTTCCACCCTCACTGCTCAACCCAATCCGACCTTGAGCCCGCAAACGATGTACCGCTTCCTGATGCGAAACCACAGGTACGTTAGGGATGGATTGGTGGGGTCCGGGAGGTGCCCCGAAATTGTTCTCAACACCATTCCCTGTGCTTTTCCCTCAGGGATGGATTGGTGAACGAGCTCCTACTTGCACTAAACATGGACGATGAGTTTGGTGTCTTGGAATACCATTGTCTCAGGTTCCTACTTGCACTGAACATGGACGATGAGTTTGGTGTCTTGGAATACCATTGTCTCAGTTCTAGCCCAGAACGGAAGGTCCAAGTGTTGTTCCAGAGCATGGCATTGATGGAATGTGTGTTCCTGTCTGCGTCTTTTGCTGGCAGGAGAGTGTTTCAGCCAAGCTCGGGAATGAAAATTGTGATCTTGCAGACTGTAAAGTGATCACTGGGTATACGGATGGGTACTAGGAAAGTGCAGTAGACTGTAAAGCCGGAATGAGTAGTATTCAGTAATCACGCAACACAACGATCGCAGCTACATTTTGCAAAGTCTCGTTCTGAATGTAGCGTCCTACGGGATAACTGCAACCTTTCTACATGTAATACGTGAAATAGTCAATGATCAACAGTTACATTGCAGCAACCTTATTACATTGAGTTCGACATCATTGCTGACTGCTGAGCTTGCGAGCATGTCACGCGGGGTTGAATTGAATGATGCTGGTAGGATATCTGTGTATAAATCTTGCTGCACTCACCAAAATTATGCAAGGAGACAGATGTCCTTATGAATGTTCGGTTTATATATGATCCCGCGTTTTACATTCACTGCCGAAGCTGGTTGGATGAGAGGTGGTTTTTCAATCTTTGGGGCATTGCAGTTGTAGGGGTGGGGCATCTCCTCGACTTCTAAGATCCTTGCCGTGGCGAGAAATGGGTTGCAGCAGCTAACCATTCATGGTGCTGACGATTCATGTAATGAGAAAACCGGTCCTACTTTTCGAGTGACACAACACTTCCTGTAACAAAAGCAACGCACTTATAAATTAGGTTTTGACGTTGATTTAAGACATAAATACATAATTAGTCCTGTTTCTTTCGAATTGAATAAGAATATTGATTTACTCCAGCAATTAGTTAATACTTCCATATAGATCATGGGCTTGATTTTCTCCAATCGTCCATTGATCTGGGAAGACAGTTGTTCTTTCTGTTTATTTTTGAAGAGTCTGCATCCTATATACCTAATCCGTTTCATTTCTAAAGCCCAAATTTTCATTTTGCTACTCCCAGCCAGAGACCTTCTAGTCTTATGTCACGAGACTCGCCATCCAAAGAAATTTCTCATTGGTGATAGCATGCCCACTCTTGGAACGTAGAGTAAAATAAAGGCTTCATTGCAATAGTAGTTCTGTATAGAATTTAAAGGTCTGGTTGTAATACTATTTCTCTATAAACTTAAATGATCTCCCTATTGTGTTGAAGCAAATATACGTATCTAATTGGTGATAACATGCCCACACCTCTTGGAAGAAAAAGTTGGGTAAAATCAGAAGGCTTTGTTCGCATAGTTTATCTCTATAAAATCAAAAGGTTTTGCTGCAATATAACTGAATGGTGTTGGGATATGTTTGACTAATTCACGGCACTAAAGCAATTACATCGTGATATCTCTGGTGTGGCAATGAAGCAGTTTGCTTTGGGCGGAGGATCAGCAGCGGGAATCCCTGTGTAGCAGTGTAAGACTCAGAAATATAAATAGTTGAGGCAAAAATACCTAAATGGCACATTTGCCAATTTTAATTATCTAAATGGCACGTTCTTGAACTTATTGTCCAAAATGGCACATTTCTGGAGCAATGTGTCCCCTGCCAGGACGCATTGCTCTCCCGCGAGCCAATGCGTCCCTGCGGGGGACGCATTGGTCCCATAGGAGGGCAATGCGTCCCGACCGGTGACGCATTGCCCTCGTGTGGGACCAATGCGTCCCCAGCCGGGACTCATTGGCTCGCGGGAGAGCAATGTGTCCCGGAAGGGGACGCATTGGCCCCACACGAGGGCAATGCGTCACGTTTCGGGACGCATTGCTCTTTGTGGGACCAATGCGTCGCGCCCCGCGACGCGCCCAACGGCTAGAAAATGCCACGCAGGCATTGCGTCCGGGACGGGGACGCATTGCTCCCAGGCAACGGCTATTTTACCGTTGGCCGCCGCGCGGCGGTGCCACGTGGGCGCAATGCGTCCCCAACCGGGACGCATTGCTCCCCTATATATATTGGGCGAAAACAGCCCCCCAAACTCACACCATTCTTCATTTCCTTCATCTAGCTCTATATTCCCATTGCTCTGGAGAAGTTCTTCTCGTATTTCTATTGCTTTGGGTGGTTTTAGATTATTTCGGGCGATCTTGGAGCTGATATCTGCTACTGTTCGGAGACTTTTGGAGCTTCTTCTTTCTCTTCTTCTATTCTTCGATTGTCAACAGATAACTCTCCATTTCAGGTATTTATTCTATCAAATTTTTAATTTTCAAAATATGAACTTAACTTTAGTACGAAATATTACATCTGAAATAAATGTATTGTTAGTCTTTAATTGCACATTACTGAAATAATGATGTAGAAAATGACAATTGAAGGCTACTTAATACCTGAAAATTTATTGTTCGAAATTGCAAAATTGTTATTTTGAAATGTTAGTGTTACTAAAAAATTAGCAAAATTGTTATTTTGAAATGTTAGTGTTACTAAAAAATTAGCAAAATTGTTATTTTGAAATGTTAGTGTTACTAAAAAATTGCAAAATTGTTATTTTGAAATGTTAGTGTTACTAAAAAATTAGCAAAATTGTTGTTAAGAATTAGTTAATTTTACAGAAAAAATAGCAAAATTGTTGTTCTTAATTGTTGTTCACTGTTAATGTTATAGAAAAAGTAGTCCAATAAATTTAATTCCAAATTGATGTCACTGCTCTAAAATATTAATTCATGTTGATATAATGTCATAAAATATGAATTTCTTTCTGATGTTAATATAATATTCTAAAATACAGGAACATGGCATCTAGTTCAAATTCACGAATTGTGAAGATGCGATATGATGGACAATTTCTCTCTGATGGGTCTTATTCTAGTCGATCTGTTAGACCCATAAACATTTCACTTATTAATACCCTATCTGAACTAAAATCATATATCTATACAACACTTGACATCAATCCCAACCACTTCTCTATCAAAATATCCTATCTTTTCCCTGGAGAAAATCATATGCTCATACAAGTTGATGATGATGATGCATACAGAACCTTGTTATCACTTTCAGCTGATGCCTATATTGATGTGTTTCTTGAAAAAACATCTATCCACCAACAACCTTATTTAATGAGTCTATTGAATCAATTTCAATCTCAATTCTCTCGGAGTCAACCACCTCAATTCTCTCAAAGTCATTTAACTACTGAATGGAGTCAACCACCTCAATTCAGTCTTACACCTCAATTCAGTCTTAGCAATTTAACAGCTGAGTGGAGTGAACCACCTCAATTTTCTCAAAATCTAACTACTGAGAATATTGGTGTTGAAGTTGAGGAGGGAGATAATGATTGTGATCATGAAGGTGATAATGATAGTGATCATGAAGGTGATAACAATAGTGACATTGAAGGTGGTAATAACAGTGAACCACCTGAGGATGAGTCATTGACTGAAACCGATGCTGAGCACACACATCCATTCCCTGACTCTATTGTAGCATTGAGTCATATTCCATCCATATTTGACAACCAATGGCCCCAACATGAACACATTGATTCCAACTATGAAGCTTTTCAAGATGATGACTGGGTGGAAGATTTTTGTCATGAATTTCGTCTCGATTACAATCCTTCCAGTGCTGTTATATATGAGGGTGCTTTATTTGCATCTAAAGTTGTACTGGTTGAGACACTCCAAAAATGGTCGGTACAAAAGAATGTCCAGTACCGTACATTACGCTCAAATAATCGTCATCTTAAACTTGCTTGTATCCATGATGAACGATGTTCTTGGAGATTGACTGCTTGCTAGTCCAAAAAAGCAGGTGGCATGTGGAAGATAAAACGTTGTAAAGAAGGCCACAATTGTGAATTAACTGTTATGAATCATGATCATCACCAAGTCACAACATCTTATATTTCTCGAATGATAATGCCAATCCTAGTATCACGACTGGATATGTCGACACGAGAAATTCGTGACAAGGTGAATGCTGAACTAAGGCTCAATATATCTTACAAGAAGGCATATCTAGCGAGGAGGAAGGTGGTTTGTAAAATATTTGGAGACTGGGAATCATCATATCATAGTTTGTTGCCGTTCCCAATTTTTCTGACACAATATATTCCAAGAACTATATATGCCCACCTTATTGATGATTATACCCTTCAAACTGAAGGCACTCGTAGATTCAAGCGGATGTTTTGGGCATTTGGTCCAGCTGTGAGGGGTTGGGCCTATTGTAGGCCTGTTCTTACTGTTGATGGCACATTTTTAACAGGAAAATATACTGACATACTTCTCCTTGCATGTGGCACAGATGCTGATAATGGTCTATTTCCACTTGCTTTTGCTGTTGTCGAGAAAGAAAATAAGGACTCCTGGGAGTGGTTCTTTGGTTCTCTACAAACTTGTATTCCAATCATTCCACGACGTACAGACTTGTGTATTATTTCTGATCGAATGAGTGGGATTTCGTTTCAACTTTCAGTACGTATAACAAAGTGGAATTCGGATTACAGCGACAACGAAATCGAAAGGAATAGACAAGGTCATATGAAAAGAATTTGTGCAAAATGTTCTTAACTAAATTCGCCTTGAAAAAAGGATAAACTCTGTTATAATAGAAATACAGACAAGATCATATATAAATAAGCCTTCATAAATAGACAAACTACTAGTATTAAATAGAATTATGACAAATCAGAGCAACAAAACCGACGTGATCATCTAAAGGTCAACTCAAAAGAATTGATAGGTTGTAACAAAGACAAAATATCACAAGGGTAAAACACTATTCGTTATTTTGATGGGGGTCGCGCGGACGCGTACCCCCCTTCCACAAATTATGACGTACATTCTCCCACTTGGGGAGATGTTGGGCGGGCGCACCCACCAAGTGCAATGTGGGCCGCCAACCCAGGCCATGGGCCTTATTGATCACCCATTGACCCCGTCCAGGTAAGTATCTTACAAAGTTGCTGGCCAGGCTGGTTTTATAAAGTTGCTGACTCTCCTAAATTTCTGCTTTAGCCGATATGGGACTAACTACTATTCCGCTCCTCTCTGGGGTTTTGTTAATCTGTTCCCACATCTCAGTTTGTTTACTCCTGCCGCCCCGCATGTTTCACGCCTTAAGCTGAACTCCGAAGATGAGAATATGTCTGTTTTTTCGTTTGTCATTCCGCAACATGGGGCGAGAACAAACCATCGCCGCGTTCTAAAGACATGACGACCGTGACGATCCTCATGGTCACACTGTTGCCCCCTGCCGCCATGGAGCGCTGAAGAGTTCCACCCTCACTGCTCAACCCAATCCGACCTTGAGCCCGCAAACGATGTACCGCTTCCTGATGCGAAACCACAGGTACGTTAGGGATGGATTGGTGGGGTCCGGGAGGTGCCCCGAAATTGTTCTCAACACCATTCCCTGTGCTTTTCCCTCAGGGATGGATTGGTGAACGAGCTCCTACTTGCACTAAACATGGACGATGAGTTTGGTGTCTTGGAATACCATTGTCTCAGGTTCCTACTTGCACTGAACATGGACGATGAGTTTGGTGTCTTGGAATACCATTGTCTCAGTTCTAGCCCAGAACGGAAGGTCCAAGTGTTGTTCCAGAGCATGGCATTGATGGAATGTGTGTTCCTGTCTGCGTCTTTTGCTGGCAGGAGAGTGTTTCAGCCAAGCTCGGGAATGAAAATTGTGATCTTGCAGACTGTAAAGTGATCACTGGGTATACGGATGGGTACTAGGAAAGTGCAGTAGACTGTAAAGCCGGAATGAGTAGTATTCAGTAATGACGCAACACAACGATCGCAGCTACATTTTGCAAAGTCTCGTTCTGAATGTAGCGTCCTACGGGATAACTGCAACCTTTCTACATGTAAGACGTGAAATAGTCAATGATCACCAGTTACATTGCAGCAACCTTATTACATTGAGTTCGACATCATTGCTGACTGCTGAGCTTGCGAGCATGTCATGCGGGGTTGAATTGAATGATGCTGGTAGGATATCTATGTATAAATCTTGCTGCACTCACCAAAATTATGCAAGGAGACAGATGTCCTTATGAATGTTCGGTTTATATATGATCCCGCGTTTTACATTCACTGCCGAAGCTGGTTGGATGAGAGGTGGTTTTTCAATCTTTGGGGCATTGCAGTTGTAGGGGTGGGGCATCTCCTCGACTTCTAAGATCCTTTCCGTGGCGAGAAATGGGTTGCAGCAGCTAACCATTCATGGTGCTGACGATTCATGTAATGAGAAAACCGGTCCTACTTTTCGAGTGACACAGCACTTCCTGTAACAAAAGCAACGCACTTATAAATTAGGTTTTGACGTTGATTTAAGACATAAATACATAATTAGTCATGTTTCTTTCGAATTGAATAAGAATATTGATTTACTCCAGCAATTAGTTAATACTTCCATATAGATCATGGGCTTGATTTTCTCCAATCGTCCATTGATCTGGGAAGACATTTGTTCTTTCTGTTTATTTTTGAAGAGTCTGCATCCTATATACCTAATCCGTTTCATTTCTAAAGCCCAAATTTTCATTTTGCTACTCCCAGCCAGAGACCTTCTAGTCTTATGTCACGAGACTCGCCATCCAAAGAAATTTCTCATTGGTGATAGCATGCCCACTCTTGGAACGTAGAGTAAAATAAAGGCTTCATTGCAATAGTAGTTCTATATAGAATTTAAAGGTCTGGTTGTAATACTATTTCTCTATAAACTTAAATGATCTCCCTATTGTGTTGAAGCAAATATACGTATCTAATTGGTGATAACATGCCCACACCTCTTGGAAGAAAAAGTTGGGTAAAATCAGAAGGCTTTGTTCGCATAGTTTATCTCTATAAAATCAAAAGGTTTTGCTGCAATATAACTGAATGGTGTTGGGATATGTTTGACTAATTCACGGCACTAAAGCAATTACATCGTGATATCTCTGGTGTGGCAATGAAGCAGTTTGCTTTGGGCGGAGGATCAGCAGCGGGAATCCCTGTGTAGCAGTGTAAGACTCAGAAATATAAATAGTTGAGGCAAAAATACCTAAATGGCACATTTGCCAATTTTAATTATCTAAATGGCACGTTCTTGAACTTATTGTCCAAAATGGCACATTTCTGGAGCAATGTGTCCCCTGCCAGGACGCATTGCTCTCCCGCGAGCCAATGCGTCCCTGCGGGGGACGCATTGGTCCCACAGGAGGGCAATGTGTCCCGACAGGTGACGCATTGCCCTCGTGTGGGACCAATGCGTCCCCAGCCGGGACTCATTGGCTCGCGGGAGAGCAATGCGTCCCGGAAGGGGACGCATTGGCCCCCCACGAGGGCAATGCGTCACGTTTCGGGACGCATTGCTCTTTGTGGGACCAATGTGTCGCGCCCCGCGACGCGCCCAACGGCTAGAAAATGCCACGCAGGCAATGCGTCCGGGACGGGGACGCATTGCTCCCAGGCAACAGCTATTTTACCGTTGGCCGCCGCGCGGCGGTGCCACGTGGGCGCAATGCGTCCCCAACCGGGACGCATTGCTCCCCTATATATATTGGGCGAAAACAGCCCCCCAAACTCACACCATTCTTCATTTCCTTCATCTAGCTCTATATTCCCATTGCTCTGGAGAAGTTCTTCTCATATTTCTATTGCTTTGGGTGGTTTTAGATTATTTCGGGCGATCTTGGAGCTGATATCTGCTACTGTTCGGAGACTTTTGGAGCTTCTTCTTTCTCTTCTTCTATTCTTCGATTGTCAACAGATAACTCTCCATTTCAGGTATTTATTCTATCAAATTTTTAATTTTCAAAATATGAACTTAACTTTAGTACGAAATATTACATCTGAAATAAATGTATTGTTAGTCTTTAATTGCACATTACTGAAATAATGATGTAGAAAATGACAATTGAAGGCTACTTAATACCTGAAAATTTATTGTTCGAAATTGCAAAATTGTTATTTTGAAATGTTAGTGTTACTAAAAAATTAGCAAAATTGTTATTTTGAAATGTTAGTGTTACTAAAAAATTGCAAAATTGTTATTTTGAAATGTTAGTGTTACTAAAAAATTAGCAAAATTGTTGTTAAGAATTAGTTAATTTTACAGAAAAAATAGCAAAATTGTTGTTCTTAATTGTTGTTCACTGTTAATGTTATAGAAAAAGTAGTCCAATAAATTTAATTCCAAATTGATGTCACTGCTCTAAAATATTAATTCATGTTGATATAATGTCATAAAATATGAATTTCTTTCTGATGTTAATATAATATTCTAAAATATAGGAACATGGCATCTAGTTCAAATTCACGAATTGTGAAGATGCGATATGATGGACAATTTCTGTCTGATGGGTCTTATTCTAGTCGATCTGTTAGACCCATAAACATTTCACTTATTAATACCCTATCTGAACTAAAATCATATATCTATACAACACTTGACATCAATCCCAACCACTTCTCTATCAAAATATCCTATCTTTTCCCTAGAGAAAATCATATGCTCATACAAGTTGATGATGATGATGCATACAGAACCTTGTTATCACTTTCAGCTGATGCCTATATTGATGTGTTTCTTGAAAAAACATCTATCCACCAACAACCTTATTTAATGAGTCTATTGAATCAATTTCAATCTCAATTCTCTCGGAGTCAACCACCTCAATTCTCTCAAAGTCATTTAACTACTGAATGGAGTCAACCACCTCAATTCAGTCTTACACCTCAATTCAGTCTTAGCAATTTAACAGCTGAGTGGAGTGAACCACCTCAATTTTCTCAAAATCTAACTACTGAGAATATTGGTGTTGAAGTTGAGGAGGGAGATAATGATTGTGATCATGAAGGTGATAATGATAGTGATCATGAAGGTGATAACAATAGTGACATTGAAGGTGGTAATAACAGTGAACCACCTGAGGATGAGTCATTGACTGAAACTGATGCTGAGCACACACATCCATTCCCTGACTCTATTGTAGCATTGAGTCATATTCCATCCATATTTGACAACCAATGGCCCCAACATGAACACATTGATTCCAACTATGAAGCTTTTCAAGATGATGACTGGGTGGAAGATTTTTGTCATGAATTTCGTCTCGATTACAATCCTTCCAGTGCTGTTATATATGAGGGTGCTTTATTTGCATCTAAAGTTGTACTGGTTGAGACACTCCAAAAATGGTCGGTACAAAAGAATGTCCAGTACCGTACCTTACGCTCAAATAATCGTCATCTTAAACTTGCTTGTATCCATGATGAACGATGTTCTTGGAGATTGACCGCTTGCTAGTCCAAAAAAGCAGGTGGCATGTGGAAGATAAAACGTTGTAAAGAAGGCCACAATTGTGAATTAACTGTTATGAATCATGATCATCACCAAGTCACAGCATCTTATATTTCTCGAATGATAATGCCAATCCTAGTATCACGACTGGATATGTCGACACGAGAAATTCGTGACAAGGTGAATGCTGAACTAAGGCTCAATATATCTTACAAGAAGGCATATCTAGCGAGGAGGAAGGTGGTTTGTAAAATATTTGGAGACTGGGAATCATCATATCATAGTTTGTTGCCGTTCCCAATTTTTCTGACACAATATATTCCAAGAACTATATATGCCCACCTTATTGATGATTATACCCTTCAAACTGAAGGCACTCGTAGATTCAAGCGGATGTTTTGGGCATTTGGTCCAGCTGTGAGGGGTTGGGCCTATTGTAGGCCTGTTCTTACTGTTGATGGCACATTTTTAACAGGAAAATATACTGACATACTTCTCCTTGCATGTGGCACAGATGCTGATAATGGTCTATTTCCACTTGCTTTTGCTGTTGTCGAGAAAGAAAATAAGGACTCCTGGGAGTGGTTCTTTGGTTCTCTACAAACTTGTATTCCAATCATTCCACGACGTACAGACTTGTGTATTATTTCTGATCGAATGAGTGGGATTTCGTTTCAACTTTTAGTACGTATAACAAAGTGGAATTCGGATTACAGCGACAACGAAATCGAAAGGAATAGACAAGGTCATATGAAAAGAATTTGTGCAAAACGTTCTTAACTAAATTCGCCTTGAAAAAAGGATAAACTCTGTTATACTAGAAATACAGACAAGATCATATATAAATAAGCCTTCATAAATAGACAAACTACTAGTATTAAATAGAATTATGACAAATCAGAGCAACAAAACCGACGTGATCATCTAAAGGGCAACTCAAAAGAATTGATAGGTTGTAACAAAGACAAAATATCACAAGGGTAAAACACTATTCGTTATTTTGATGGGGGCCGCGCGGACGCGTACCCCCCTTCCACAAATTATGACGTACATTCTCCCACTTGGGGAGATGTTGGGCGGGCGCACCCACCAAGTGCAATGTGGGCCGCCAACCCAGGCCATGGGCCTTATTGATCACCCATTGACCCCGTCCAGGTAAGTATCTTACAAAGTTGCTGGCCAGGCTGGTTTTGTAAAGTTGCTGACTCTCCTAAATTTCTGCTTTAGCCGATATGGGACTAACTACTATTCCGCTCCTCTCTGGGGTTTTGTTAATCTGTTCCCACATCTCAGTTTGTTTACTCCTGCCGCCCCGCATGTTTCACGCCTTAAGCTGAACTCCGAAGATGAGAATATGTCTGTTTTTTCGTTTGTCATTCCGCAACATGGGGCGAGAACAAACCATCGCCGCGTTCTAAAGACATGACGACCGTGACGATCCTCATGGTCACACTGTTGCCCCCTGCCGCCATGGAGCGCTGAAGAGTTCCACCCTCACTGCTCAACCCAATCCGACCTTGAGCCCGCAAACGATGTACCGCTTCCTGATGCGAAACCACAGGTACGTTAGGGATGGATTGGTGGGGTCCGGGAGGTGCCCCGAAATTTTTCTCAACACCATTCCCTGTGCTTTTCCCTCAGGGATGGATTGGTGAACGAGCTCCTACTTGCACTAAACATGGACGATGAGTTTGGTGTCTTGGAATACCATTGTCTCAGGTTCCTACTTGCACTGAACATGGACGATGAGTTTGGTGTCTTGGAATACCATTGTCTCAGTTCTAGCCCAGAACGGAAGGTCCAAGTGTTGTTCCAGAGCATGGCATTGATGGAATGTGTGTTCCTGTCTGCGTCTTTTGCTGGCAGGAGAGTGTTTCAGCCAAGCTCGGGAATGAAAATTGTGATCTTGCAGACTGTAAAGTGATCACTGGGTATACGGATGGGTACTAGGAAAGTGCAGTAGACTGTAAAGCCGGAATGAGTAGTATTCAGTAATCACGCAACACAACGATCGCAGCTACATTTTGCAAAGTCTCATTCTGAATGTAGCGTCCTACGGGATAACTGCAACCTTTCTACATGTAAGACGTGAAATAGTCAATGATCACCAGTTACATTGCAGCAACCTTATTACATTGAGTTCGACATCATTGCTGACTGCTGAGCTTGCGAGCATGTCACGCGGGGTTGAATTGAATGATGCTGGTAGGATATTTGTGTATAAATCTTGCTGCACTCACCAAAATTATGCAAGGAGACAGATGTCCTTATGAATGTTCGGTTTATATATGATCCCGTGTTTTACATTCACTGCCGAAGCTGGTTGGATGAGAGGTGGTTTTTCAATCTTTGGGGCATTGCAGTTGTAGGGGTGGGGCATCTCCTCGACTTCTAAGATCCTTGCCGTGGCGAGAAATGGGTTGCAGCAGCTAACCATTCATGGTGCTAACGATTCATGTAATGAGAAAACCGGTCCTACTTTTCGAGTGACACAGCACTTCCTGTAACAAAAGCAACGCACTTATAAATTAGGTTTTGACGTTGATTTAAGACATAAATACATAATTAGTCATGTTTCTTTCGAATTGAATAAGAATATTGATTTACTCCAGCAATTAGTTAATACTTCCATATAGATCATGGGCTTGATTTTCTCCAATCGTCCATTGATCTGGGAAGACAGTTGTTCTTTCTGTTTATTTTTGAAGAGTCTGCATCCTATATACCTAATCCGTTTCATTTCTAAAGCCCAAATTTTCATTTTGCTACTCCCAGCCAGAGACCTTCTAGTCTTATGTCACGAGACTCACCATCCAAAGAAATTTCTCATTGGTGATAGCATGCCCACTCTTGGAACGTAGAGTAAAATAAAGGCTTCATTGCAATAGTAGTTCTGTATAGAATTTAAAGGTCTGGTTGTAATACTATTTCTCTATAAACTTAAATGATCTCCCTATTGTGTTGAAGCAAATATACGTATCTAATTGGTGATAACATGCCCACACCTCTTAGAAGAAAAAGTTGGGTAAAATCAGAAGGCTTTGTTCGCATAGTTTATCTCTATAAAATCAAAAGGTTTTGCTGCAATATAACTGAATGGTGTTGGGATATGTTTGACTAATTCACGGCACTAAAGCAATTACATGGTGATATCTCTGGTGTGGCAATGAAGCAGTTTGCTTTGGGCGGAGGATCAGCAGCGGGAATCCCTGTGTAGCAGTGTAAGACTCAGAAATATAAATAGTTGAGGCAAAAATACCTAAATGGCACATTTGCCAATTTCAATTATCTAAATGGCACGTTCTTGAACTTATTGTCCAAAATGGCACATTTCTGGAGCAATGTGTCCCCTGCCGGGACGCATTGCTCTCCCGCGAGCCAATGCGTCCCTGCGGGGGACGCATTGGTCCCACAGGAGGGCAATGCGTCCCGACAGGTGACGCATTGCCCTCGTGTGGGACCAATGCGTCCCCAGCCGGGACTCATTGGCTCGCGGGAGAGCAATGCGTCCCGGAAGGGGACGCATTGGCCCCACACGAGGGCAATGCGTCACGTTTCGGGACGCATTGCTCTTTGTGGGACCAATGCGTCGCTCCCCGCGACGCGCCCAACGGCTAGAAAATGCCACGCAGGCAATGCGTCCGGGACGGGGACGCATTGCTCCCAGGCAACGGCTATTTTACCGTTGGCCGCCGCGCGGCGGTGCCACGTGGGCGCAATGCGTCCCCAACCGGGACGCATTGCTCCCCTATATATATTGGGCGAAAACAGCCCCCCAAACTCACACCATTCTTCATTTCCTTCATCTAGCTCTATATTCCCATTGCTCTGGAGAAGTTCTTCTCGTATTTCTATTGCTTTGGGTGGTTTTAGATTATTTCGGGCGATCTTGGAGCTGATATCTGCTACTGTTCGGAGACTTTTGGAGCTTCTTCTTTCTCTTCTTCTATTCTTCGATTGTCAACAGATAACTCTCCATTTCAGGTATTTATTCTATCAAATTTTTAATTTTCAAAATATGAACTTAACTTTAGTACGAAATATTACATCTGAAATAAATGTATTGTTAGTCTTTAATTGCACATTACTGAAATAATGATGTAGAAAATGACAATTGAAGGCTACTTAATACCTGAAAATTTATTGTTCGAAATTGCAAAATTGTTATTTTGAAATGTTAGTGTTACTAAAAAATTAGCAAAATTGTTATTTTGAAATGTTAGTGTTACTAAAAAATTAGCAAAATTGTTATTTTGAAATGTTAGTGTTACTAAAAAATTGCAAAATTGTTATTTTGAAATGTTAGTGTTACTAAAAAATTAGCAAAATTGTTGTTAAGAATTAGTTAATTTTACAGAAAAAATAGCAAAATTGTTGTTCTTAATTGTTGTTCACTGTTAATGTTATAGAAAAAGTAGTCCAATAAATTTAATTCCAAATTGATGTCACTGCTCTAAAATATTAATTCATGTTGATATAATGTCATAAAATATGAATTTCTTTCTGATGTTAATATAATATTCTAAAATATAGGAACATGGCATCTAGTTCAAATTCACGAATTGTGAAGACGCGATATGATGGACAATTTCTCTCTGATGGGTCTTATTCTAGTCGATCTGTTAGACCCATAAACATTTCACTTATTAATACCCTATCTGAACTAAAATCATATATCTATACAACACTTGACATCAATCCCAACCACTTCTCTATCAAAATATCCTATCTTTTCCCTGGAGAAAATCATATGCTCATACAAGTTGATGATGATGATGCATACAGAACCTTGTTATCACTTTCAGCTGATGCCTATATTGATGTGTTTCTTGAAAAAACATCTATCCACCAACAACCTTATTTAATGAGTCTATTGAATCAATTTCAATCTCAATTCTCTCGGAGTCAGCCACCTCAATTCTCTCAAAGTCATTTAACTACTGAATGGAGTCAACCACCTCAATTCAGTCTTACACCTCAATTCAGTCTTAGCAATTTAACAGCTGAGTGGAGTGAACCACCTCAATTTTCTCAAAATCTAACTACTGAGAATATTGGTGTTGAAGTTGAGGAGGGAGATAATGATTGTGATCATGAAGGTGATAATGATAGTGATCATGAAGGTGATAACAATAGTGACATTGAAGGTGGTAATAACAGTGAACCACCTAAGGATGAGTCATTGACTGAAACCGATGCTGAGCACACACATCCATTCCCTAACTCTATTGTAGCATTGAGTCATATTCCATCCATATTTGACAACCAATGGCCCCAACATGAACACATTGATTCCAACTATGAAGCTTTTCAAGATGATGACTGGGTGGAAGATTTTTGTCATGAATTTCGTCTCGATTACAATCCTTCCAGTGCTGTTATATATGAGGGTGCTTTATTTGCATCTAAAGTTGTACTGGTTGAGACACTCCAAAAATGGTCGGTACAAAAGAATGTCCAGTACCGTACATTACGCTCAAATAATCGTCATCTTAAACTTGCTTGTATCCATGATGAACGATGTTCTTGGAGATTGACCGCTTGCTAGTCCAAAAAAGCAGGTGGCATGTGGAAGATAAAACGTTGTAAAGAAGGCCACAATTGTGAATTAACTGTTATGAATCATGATCATCACCAAGTCACAGCATCTTATATTTCTCGAATGATAATGCCAATCCTAGTATCACGACTGGATATGTCGACACGAGAAATTCGTGACAAGGTGAATGCTGAACTAAGGCTCAATATATCTTACAAGAAGGCATATCTAGTGAGGAGGAAGGTGGTTTGTAAAATATTTGGAGACTGGGAATCATCATATCATAGTTTGTTGCCGTTCCCAATTTTTCTGACACAATATATTCCAAGAACTATATATGCCCACCTTATTGATGATTATACCCTTCAAACTGAAGGCACTCGTAGATTCAAGCGGATGTTTTGGGCATTTGGTCCAGCTGTGAGGGGTTGGGCCTATTGTAGGCCTGTTCTTACTGTTGATGGCACATTTTTAACAGGAAAATATACTGACATACTTCTCCTTGCATGTGGCACAGATGCTGATAATGGTCTATTTCCACTTGCTTTTGCTGTTGTCGAGAAAGAAAATAAGGACTCCTGGGAGTGGTTCTTTGGTTCTCTACAAACTTGTATTCCAATCATTCCACGACGTACAGACTTGTGTATTATTTCTGATCGAATGAGTGGGATTTCGTTTCAACTTTCAGTACGTATAACAAAGTGGAATTCGGATTACAGCGACAACGAAATCGAAAGGAATAGACAAGGTCATATGAAAAGAATTTGTGCAAAACGTTCTTAACTAAATTCGCCTTGAAAAAAGGATAAACTCTGTTATACTAGAAATACAGACAAGATCATATATAAATAAGCCTTCATAAATAGACAAACTACTAGTATTAAATAGAATTATGACAAATCAGAGCAACAAAACCGACGTGATCATCTAAAGGTCAACTCAAAAGAATTGATAGGTTGTAACAAAGACAAAATATCACAAGGGTAAAACACTATTCGTTATTTTGATGGGGGCCGCGCGGACGCGTACCCCCCTTCCACAAATTATGACGTACATTCTCCCACTTGGGGAGATGTTGGGCGGGCGCACCCACCAAGTGCAATGTGGGCCGCCAACCCAGGCCATGGGCCTTATTGATCACCCATTGACCCCGTCCAGGTAAGTATCTTACAAAGTTGCTGGCCAGGCTGGTTTTGTAAAGTTGCTGACTCTCCTAAATTTCTGCTTTAGCCGATATGGGACTAACTACTATTCCGCTCCTCTCTGGGGTTTTGTTAATCTGTTCCCACATCTCAGTTTGTTTACTCCTGCCGCCCCGCATGTTTCACGCCTTAAGCTGAACTCCGAAGATGAGAATATGTCTGTTTTTTCGTTTGTCATTCCGCAACATGGGGCGAGAACAAACCATCGCCGCGTTCTAAAGACATGACGACCGTGACGATCCTCATGGTCACACTGTTGCCCCCTGCCGCCATGGAGCGCTGAAGAGTTCCACCCTCACTGCTCAACCCAATCCGACCTTGAGCCCGCAAACGATGTACCGCTTCCTGATGCGAAACCACAGGTACGTTAGGGATGGATTGGTGGGGTCCGGGAGGTGCCCCGAAATTGTTCTCAACACCATTCCCTGTGCTTTTCCCTCAGGGATGGATTGGTGAACGAGCTCCTACTTGCACTAAACATGGACGATGAGTTTGGTGTCTTGGAATACCATTGTCTCAGGTTCCTACTTGCACTGAACATGGACGATGAGTTTGGTGTCTTGGAATACCATTGTCTCAGTTCTAGCCCAGAACGGAAGGTCCAAGTGTTGTTCCAGAGCATGGCATTGATGGAATGTGTGTTCCTGTCTGCGTCTTTTGCTGGCAGGAGAGTGTTTCAGCCAAGCTCGGGAATGAAAATTGTGATCTTGCAGACTGTAAAGTGATCACTGGGTATACAGATGGGTACTAGGAAAGTGCAGTAGACTGTAAAGTCGGAATGAGTAGTATTCAGTAATCACGCAACACAACGATCGCAGCTACATTTTGCAAAGTCTCGTTCTGAATGTAGCGTCCTATGGGATAACTGCAACCTTTCTACATGTAAGACGTGAAATAGTCAATGATCACCAGTTACATTGCAGCAACCTTATTACATTGAGTTCGACATCATTGCTGACTGCTGAGCTTGCGAGCATGTCACGCGGGGTTGAATTGAATGATGCTGGTAGGATATCTGTGTATAAATCTTGCTGCACTCACCAAAATTATGCAAGGAGACAGATGTCCTTATGAATGTTCGGTTTATATATGATCCTGCGTTTTACATTCACTGCCGAAGCTGGTTGGATGAGAGGTGGTTTTTCAATCTTTGGGGCATTGCAGTTGTAGGGGTGGGGCATCTCCTCGACTTCTAAGATCCTTGCCGTGGCGAGAAATGGGTTGCAGCAACTAACCATTCATGGTGCTGACGATTCATGTAATGAGAAAACCGGTCCTACTTTTCGAGTGACACAGCACTTCCTGTAACAAAAGCAACACACTTATAAATTAGGTTTTGACGTTGATTTAAGACATAAATACATAATTAGTCCTGTTTCTTTCGAATTGAATAAGAATATTGATTTACTCCAGCAATTAGTTAATACTTCCATATAGATCATGGGCTTGATTTTCTCCAATCGTCCATTGATCTGGGAAGACAGTTGTTCTTTCTGTTTATTTTTGAAGAGTCTGCATCCTATATACCTAATCCGTTTCATTTCTAAAGCCCAAATTTTCATTTTGCTACTCCCAGCCAGAGACCTTCTAGTCTTATGTCACGAGACTCGCCATCCAAAGAAATTTCTCATTGGTGATAGCATGCCCACTCTTGGAACGTAGAGTAAAATAAAGGCTTCATTGCAATAGTAGTTCTGTATAGAATTTAAAGGTCTGGTTGTAATACTATTTCTCTATAAACTTAAATGATCTCCCTATTGTGTTGAAGCAAATATACGTATCTAATTGGTGATAACATGCCCACACCTCTTGGAAGAAAAAGTTGGGTAAAATCAGAAGGCTTTGTTCGCATAGTTTATCTCTATAAAATCAAAAGGTTTTGCTGCAATATAACTGAATGGTGTTGGGATATGTTTGACTAATTCACGGCACTAAAGCAATTACATCGTGATATCTCTGGTGTGGCAATGAAGCAGTTTGCTTTGGGCGGAGGATCAGCAGCGGGAATCCCTGTGTAGCAGTGTAAGACCCAGAAATATAAATAGTTGACCCAGAAAAAACATAGAAAGCCACTCTGTGTATCAAAACGAAGTTTCGCTCTTGGGATCTGTGGGTTATGGGCCGACCACGCTTCTGCTGCGCCACTTTGATTAGTTGAGTGAGGCGCAGCGGTATAAATATAAATAGATAGTTAATGGTATGTAGTTGGGGCTTTGCCTTTACCACATCGTTTCCAGAGTTTTTCACATGCGCAGCAAAGAAACAGCGCCAAAGCTACGTTCTCGTCTACCATCAGCAAGAGTTGTTGGTTATATTGTGTGATTTCAAATTGTCTTTTTCCTCCGTGTCAATGTACATCTCGTCAGGGACGAGTTAAGTGAATAGCAAACGCAATCTTCTCCATGGGCTCGGTTATATTGTTGATCAAGGGTGCAACGTTTATTTATTAGAACGGTGTGATCGAGCTTGGTGATTGTTGATTTGTTGCCCTCAGTGAATAAAAAAGCAGGTGAAGTCCCGCTTAAGCATCCAAGCACATATGCCGTTGTGAATTTTAATGAAGTGGGCTTTGAAATGTTTTGTACTAAAGCGGCCGCTTTTGTCCATTTTTTTCCGTGTCAGATCACTTTTTTGGGTCCGCTTAAGAGGCCACTTCAGGATGCTTCATAGTAGGTATTCCTAGACTTGCCTAATCACCTTCTAATTTATAAAAAATGAAAATTGTGTATTCTAATATGTGTAAAATCAGTTGTTGATTAGTATCTCTAATAATTAGTTACCGTTATTTGTACACCATGAACATATATATAAAAACTATGTACAGTTATTGTGACGCCCCACGCCACAAGATAATTCAAAACTAACTGCGGAAACAAAACTTAAACAAATAGATAACTAGAAAATATTGGAAATTTAAAACCACTTTCATTAAGCTCCCAAACAGCAAAAACATTTACGTATAAGTCATTTCATGTCATAATGTACTTACCATGTATGTCATTAGCCTGTTACAAGAAAACTTGTCCCAAACATATATACATATCCACTGTAACCATACATGAAGAGAACACACAAGCTGAACCATGTATCGAAAGCACGTCTAAGAAACACACCTAAAAACCATCCCAAAGACATGAGTGTACAGGGACGACTCTAGAACTCTAACAACAAAAGGACCACCACCATCATTTCCAACGTTGTCAGCTACTGTCCTTCTTACTGCTACTCAACTTCTATTGTACGATCTATACCTCCTCGTGCACGTCCACCTAAAAAGATGTGGGGAACCCACGGGTGAGATTTCAAAGCTCAGTGGGAGATATAACTCTCCACCAACACTATTATTAGCACAGGTAGGAGGGTTAAGAAACAACAATATGGCTACAACTACGATAAGAAGGTAATTATCGCTAACAGAATAAGCAATTACAATTAGATTATGAAACATCTTATCATCATAAAAGGAATATGAAGAACATGTATATTCACTACCAACAATATTGTACAAAAGCAAGCAAGACTTCATCTAATGTTTTTGTACTTGATCCTATGCAGGTATGCTATATGGTTATCATTAGGTGTTTACATGTGTTTCTCATCCACCTACTATCACCCTATGTTGACCACATAACCACATAGGTTGCGATCACTTACCATGGTCCATGTCGCGACCTTCCATCCCTAAACCATGTAGCGCCTGCGGCAAATAGGGTTAGGGTTTCACCAAAGCACCTCGACCAAATAGTGTCTCGGCCCCAACCCATGTCGCGACCCAAGACGATCAACCTTCACCCATGTCACGACCCAAGACCATCATAGTCGTGACCCTACTCTTGAGGATGTATTAACTCAGGAAAGACAGGTCCAACACCAAGGGTAACTCAACCACCACCCACCAAGGATCTCAATCTAACATCACTAGGTTGAACTCAACCTCAAAGGAGCATCTCGGCCTAAGATCTATCAAGGTCACAACCATCATGAGGGGAGTGTCACAACCACCCAAGATGCACCACCTAGGTCTCCAAAATAGAACTAAAACTAAAGGTGAAACATGGTTACCATGAATAAAAGGTCACATACTATCTGTCACTAAAACCCTAAGTCATGGGTCTAGAAACTACCAAGGTAGAACCTTAGCCAAGGAAGAGAAAACCAATCTCAAGATAACCAAAACTGGTCCTAACATCCCTTAAACCTCTAGGTGTACGAACACCATGCATGGGGGCAAGGTTAAGAGTAACACATGGAAAGAAACCTTCACAACACATTATCTACCAAAATAGGTACAAAAGGTTAGTGTTTTGGATTGCTTTCAAACAAAGCAAGGGATCTCCACCAAACAAACTCTAGAGATTACTATTAAGAACAAACATAGTGAGAAGGCAACTTAGAGGAAGAATACATTAACAAAAATTATAAAGAAATGCAATAATAGAGTAGGTTTAGTGTTATATAACTCGCCTTAAGAAGAACACCACCAAAGCTCCAAGCACACGATCCAAGGGTCAGAAAAGCTCCAACAAAATATCTGCACTCGGCTTCAAAAGCACCTCGAGAAAAAGGTAAAACACCAAGGTCAAAGGGTAGGTCAAGAAAGAGAGCAAAACCTTAAAACAGAACCAAAAGAAAGAAGGGGGAAAAGAGAGAAGAAACTCCCTCTCACTTGGGTATCGCCTTGTCAAAACATGGCCTATTACCCTTGTGATGAGGAACTTACTCTCAAGAACGACCACCATGTCAAAACACAGTCTAAGACTAAGAAGAGGAAGAAGGCATGGTACAAGATCTGAAGAAAACATAAAGAAATGAAGATAAACACTCACCAAGATTGGAGATGGCTAAGGATCACCATAAGCACCATATGCAAGGGGATGAACCACCTCCAAGGCACCAAGAACACTCCTTCTTGCTCCATCAAGCTCCAAGGACGGGCATAAGAGAAGGGAGGAAGAATATGACCGAAAAGAACCACTTGCATGGAGAGAAGAGGGTTCATATACCAAATGAGGAGGGAGGTAAGATAGAGGATGAGTTGTCAACAAGATAGGGCTCCAAAGAGACACTTGTCCACTAAAAGGACCAACATGAAACCACATGCAAGACATGGTGATACACTCTAAGTAGTGTCTCGATCACCCAAACGACTCCACCCTCTATGTTGTGACCGCAACACACCAAGTGGCTCCATGGTTGCGACACACCCTAACAACACCACTAGGTCGCGACACCAAGACCACCACAGGCAACCTAAGTCAAAACACACCTCTCCAAGCCTTTGTCTTGACCCAAGACTACCTTGGTCACAAACATCACACCAAGGAGAAGTGTCTCGACTGTAAAACCCCCTCAACAAGCCCTAGGTCGAGACAAACCAACAAAGGTCACAAGGTCAAAGAAAACCAACCCTAGAAAACCCTAATCACCACTAAGGGTGACACCACTCAACCAAGGGTCAAACAAAGCACCCCAAAGCACAACGCTCTCTCTAATGAATCCAGGAGAGAGAAGGAACACTCTAGAGGTGGAAAATTGCAATTTGCACCAAAACTAGCACAGAAAGTACAACCATCATCCAAACAAGCTCAAACTTGAAACTTAAGCTTTCCACGAGCCCTAATCACATCTCAAAAGATTAGAGCAAGGTTCTAAGCACATGATTAAGCTAAATCATATAGGGTTACCCTAAAACTCAAGTCATGGTCCTTATAGTTATTTTCCATATGTAGAGTTTGTAGTATACTATTCATAATAGTTGCATGACTATTTTGATGTTTCATCATGTTCCTACTATTGTTTTAATTTGCATGATATAATATCAGTAATACATCATGTTCCTGCTATGCTTGAATTTGTAATTTTTTTCTAATGTTACACAACCTCATCATGTAATCTCATATAAGATAGCACATCATTATGTCACATGGATATATGATTTTTTGGTTCGTTACACAATTTCATCTAATCATATGAATAGATACATACCACCATGGCACTTTTATATGATTCCATAATGAATAAAATATACTACTATGTCACATAATTAATTATTGTATTTACTAATATTAAGATTAATTTATTTATTATATATTTAGTAGTCATCATTTCCATGTATCATACATAAAGCTTAACCTACCTTGTTAGTTTTACATTTTAGTTGTATGTATTATGAGTTTATGACAATATGACTCTAATATTTACTTACTCTAGTTAGAAATTAATCTATAGATTATTTTTTTCTATCTCAATTAGTATGGATGGGGATGATTAAAGTTTGACTAAGTCAAATGATCCTGCATGGAAGTATTGCATGATTAAAGTTTGACTAAGTCAAATGATCCTGGGAGGAAGTATTGCACTCTTTCAGATCTATTCTGAAAGGAGAAAGCAAAATGCATTTTTTTCTAGATTTTTCTAATTTTTCTAAAGTAATTTGGACCCTAGAAGTTTAATAAAATAATATATTAATGGTCAATATGTTCACTTTTCAATATCAAGCAATTATGTTTGCTTTTCCCAAGTGGTGGCTTCATTGTTTGATATCATATCCATCCTAGACAATTACTTCTTGTATAAGTATAAAAACAATGATTACAAAGCCTTTAACATAAGTGAAGTATTTGTAATTCATACATGCAAATTTAGGAACTTCAACTTGAGATTCGTCAACTTGAAGTTTAGATCTCCTTATTCATCTATTACTCATAATGGGAGGTATTTCTTCTACATTTTCTTATGCTCATTCCTAGAAGTATTGCCAAAATATCTTTCAGTCTCATCATTTTAGTTAACCCTTTTTGGAAGAATAAAATGGATGTAGAAAGAATTAATACATTGGATATACCATTAGGAAATGTTCCATAAAATGAAATTAAATAACCCACAAACTTTAGGGTTTCTAATATGAGTAGTAGATCTAGTTTCAACCTTGTGGGGACTGGGTATAGTTGGTCCATCAACCTATTGATGGCTTAATATAGTTGGATCTTTAACCTCATGAGGGCTCAATATATTTTTCTCTAAAACCTCATGTGGGCTTGGTATAATTTTCACTTCCATTGTATTAGGCATTGAGCTTTAGGGATATTTTCTTCCCGTTCATTTGTATCATCAACAAAAAACATTGTTGATTGACCTATGTTAAAACATATTTCATTATTTGAAAATGACATAATAGTTAAAGTGATGTGACAATACATGTAGGAGCATCTTTCATGAAAGCCTTATTGTTCATTTTAGAAGTATTACTTTCCAGATGGTTATTGAAGTTGAAATTGACTTACTACCCCTACTACTTTTAGTACAAGAATACGATATATTAGTCTTTGAATGAGCTGCACAAAAACTATATATCCCTATTGCTCAGAAAGTAAAACAAGAAAACTAACGTATTTAATCACATTTAAGAATTTCTCTAGTCCCCTGCCAGCTATTGTAGTAGGAACTAAATTTCCATGGATTTCACTTTTTCATGCACTTGACCAATTAAGAATCAACCTATTAGACCCCGAGACATTTTGATTAGAAAAACCCACGAATATTTTCTATTTAGTTACATTTAAAACATAAATCAGATGTTGCTCGGAGAAGAAAAACAAGAGAAGTAATGCATTTATGTACTTGTTAGAGCTTCTCTCGTAATCCCCAACCTCATAATTGAATTCCTAGTGATATCATTTTCTTGTATACTTGAAGAAGTAAGAATGAATCTTCTAGACCAAAATTGCAACAATGTGTTTTTTGACATTTTAATCAGAACTTATGTCTACTTGAGAACATAAAACTAAGTCGTGTAATATGTTAATATCATATACATGTTTCTCTCATATCCCTTTGATATAACTGTCACCCTTAAATTGAGCTGAATTCAAATCATATATAACATGTTGTTTGGAGAGTAAAAATAAGAAAACTAACATCGTTGTTTACATCTAAGAGTGTGTACCATACCCACTCATGATTAACTAAAGTAGGAATTGAATTCATGGGGATGACATATTCCTATGAACTTGGAGAAGTATGAATTGGCTTTTTAGAGCCAGAACCATTTTGATTGAAAGAATCAACCAATGTGTTTCTTGATTGAGTTGCAATTCAAATGTAACCTACTATAGTTTGAATGAAGGTAATACAAATAATAAATTATTCATGTAAATTACATTTATATCTTGTGTTGTTGACCATCCATTCCATTAGAGATTGAAATCATTGGGATAATGTTTCCCCTTGTTCTCATAGAATTATGAATCAACCTTGTAGACCTCATTCCATTTTTAGAGCATCTATCCAACGAGTTGACCATTGGTTGACCTACATTTATTTCATAAATCATAACCATTTGAAAGTAATATATATATATAAAGAAAATTATTAATTACATATACAGGCTTTTCTACTAGCCTCCTCTAGAGAGGAAATGAATATCTATTGATTTGTTTGCTTTTGCATTTAGAGAACCAAGAATTGGCTTTTTGGACAGTGAGAGACATCAAGTCAAAAACTCCGACATTCTTTTTGGATGAGTTGTGTACACAATATATCACACTAATATTTGGAAATGTAAAATTTAAGAAAACTAAATTTGTTGATTTTCAAACATATATCACTCATAGTCCCCAAAAGACATGTTTGCAATTGGATTTGAATGCTTAGTTATGTTGCTTTCTCTTGCTTTTGTAAACTATTATCATCCATTTATCCCCCATGCCACTTGTTGTATAAGAGAATTGGTTGTTGAGTGTTGTATTTTAACTCATTATTATTTACAACTATTTGAAACTCCATTTATATCGTAAACAAATTGTTCTCTGGATAGTAAAAATAAGAAAAGTATTGTAGTTATATATCTTCAAGAACTTCCCCCATACTCCCCAGAGAATTAATTGAAGTACGAATGATTTCCTAGGCATGCCATATCCCATGCACTTGAAGAGGTAACAATTGGCCTTTTAGACATAGACACAATCTAGTAGTAAGAACCCAACAATGTACTTCATGATTGAACTACATTTTAAACGTAACTACTATATATTGAAAATGTGAATATAATAAAATTAATATACTACTAATGTAAATATGTTTCTACCATGTTGTCAATGCATTGTATTGGAAATTGAAATAATAGGGATAATCTTTTCCCTTCCTTTCATGGAATTTCAAATCAACAATGTAGACCCTATCCCATTTTTGGAGCAAATATCCAATAAGTTGTTCATTGTTTGACATGCATTATTTCATAAATCTTTGATATTTTGTAAGTGAAAAATATATAATAAAACTTTAATGACATGTATGGGATTCACTCCTAGCTTCCTCAAGATTCATTGCATTAGGATTTGAAACTCTATATACTTTATTTGCATGTGTACTTGGAGAACTAAGAATGTACTTTTTTTATATGTGGTCACTTTGAGTGAATATTCCACCATTCTTTTTGTACGAGTTGTGCACAAAACTTATCATATTGATGTTAGAAAATGTAAAAATAAGAAAACAAATTTATTGACTACCAAAATATGCATAGCCCGTAGTCCCTAAACACCTATTGTAAGCAAAATAAAATGCTTAGAGATGTTTGCTTTCTCTTGCTTTTGTAGAACTATTAGTCATAACTTTAGCCCCCTGCCACTTATTATGTAAGAGAACATCATTTTGCCTATTGATTAGGTTGTGTTTAAAATATAACGCATTTTTATTTCAAAATATTTGTAAGTTGAAATGCAAAAGAAATGCATCAATTACCTTTAGACACCAATCCAACTTGACTACATGATCAATCATTTTAGTTCCACTTGGTTGGGGCATCACAGAGCTGTCTTTGACTATTTTTGCCTTTTGAGCAGCACTAAACAAACCCATATAAGAATATAGTACAAGTATTAACATAGTAATAAAAGAAAACTCGTATGTGCTATAGAAAATAACAATTAATCTTGTGACTGTGATGATGTATCATCTAATGGAGATGTCTTATGACCCATAATAGAATGCACTATGTTTTTAACTTATTCCATTTCCTATAAATCCTAGCCTTCTTCTTGGTGGTGCATTAGCTATCAAATTAGATAAATTAGTATATAGAAAAGTCATATCAAAGACAACACGAAAATCCATTTTAAGGACGTAACAATAAATTTTAGTACATGAAATTCACTTAAAATAGTTATATAAAACACAACCCTAGGACTTCACAGGGCATCCTGATATTGCCAACTGTTACATGTTCGTATTTGAATACAATATATTGATATTAAAGGTGGAACGTGTATCTTAGAGTTACAATTGATATGGGTGATGAGATATGGATGAAAGAAGATTATGAATCCACCAATCCGTCTAAAAATTGTGCAAATAAGAATATCCTATGACTTTTAATTCATATCTACCATGTGCAAACAAATAAAAACTATGACTTCAATTCACTTTGCACTTTGGTAACAAAAAGAAGCCTGTGACTTTATCCCAACATTGAATGGACAAATTAATTTACATGGTACCTAAATCCTACTAATTGTAACTCATTTTCACTACGTATTTCAAAAGGATGAAGTGTATCAAGGTTTGTATTCATTAAAATAAATTAGAGAAAAAAAGTTGATAACATGAAACTGAAAGAAAATGTTTTGGTTTAAAATAGATTTGACAAAATGGAAAAAATCTTTAATCATAGGATAACAATAAATAGATCCAATTTTTATGTTTCTTTAATTCACTCTAAACTCACAAACAATATAATTCTCCTAATTACTTTTCTTAATTATATGAATATTTACCCATCCCTCTTATTAAGTATTTCTTAATTTTTCCTATTTTCTCCCCCCTTTCTCCTATACCCTAACATCTCTCTACTATATCACTAACATCTAATTACATTCATAGTTTTTCAACTCTTACTATTTATAAAGATACAACATGACCAAACAAGTAGAAATGTGCCTTTATTTATGATTATACGAATAAATATTGCACCTGAAGTGACAAGTCAAATTTGTTGTCAAATCATTAAAATGATGTAATAAACATTTTTAATATACTTATCATCTCTCTCCTATACATCATATTCTATGAATATCATATTGCATTCAAGGTAGTTCAACTCTCATGTTATCTTAGAAAACACATGGTAATCAAAATTTGCAATTATGTTTTCATTTATAGCTTTTATAATTAATCTTACACCCAAGAAAACATTCCTAATTTTTTTCATTAAGTTACATAGATTTCATTTAATCCTAGATAAGCGTATATCATAAGGAACAACTTGTTCATAAATAAATGGGATTTATATCAATAGTGTCATGTAAGTACAGTAATTATAACATATATTCCTCTCTTCATTTTTCTACTATATGATGGAAGCAAGGACGTACCCATACCCAGAGGTTCTTATAGTTACATAGGTTTAGTAGGTAATATTGATGTTCAAGGACTGCTTAGAAAATATGTTAGTGGGTATGGTGATGGCAATGAAGAAGGTGGTACCCAACCTTTCATGGTATTTTCTTTCCCAACACATCCATCGTAGCCTCCTATAATGTTCAATTGAACATGCAATTCTTAGTCTATCATAAAACTTAGTTTTCACAACTTTCTCCTCCATGTTGTTTTGGTGATCCTTTTTATGATTGAGCTAACTGCAATTTTTATGAAAATTTGATATATTAACAATCATTTGAATGATGGGACCGACCGTGATTACACCTACCATGTGTCATCTTTCAACGTGATCATCTAACTAATCTTTTCAATATAACCAGTGACTTCAACACAAATTAGACCGCACTTGTAGATGGATAGAGGCCTTTAACATTTTTAATAGAGAATGTCGTATAGGAACAGAAACCATTACTAAGAGGCATACAAAGTCAAATTAAAAGATTAAATAGTGAAATATATATTTGCATGATTGCAAACATTTACCAAGTGCCCTCATTACTTTATTCTTACAAAACTAAACAAAGTTGAGGGGATCAATCTCTAATCTTAAGTATTTTGGTGAGTCATTGTTTTTATGGTAACTTTTATTGATAATAATTAACTAAAACCCAAAAGAGGTGATCCACATCCAACACGTTATATATATGGGAATGGGATATAGAAAACTAACAATAAGAAATAAACTGACAAAGCATATAAATGAACTAGATGAGCTTTCCTAAAAGTGAATGAACAAAGAGGTTTACATATTATGCAATACTAATTGTGATTTTTTATTAAGCAATGTAGTGGTCTAGACCTGAATCCAAGTTCTATTACACAATGTAAACAAAAATGGATCCTTTCTAGTGTAGTCTACATGCCTGGTAGGTCGATTAGAACTCCCATGTGAGATGTGGCTTGGTTATAGATACCAAGTTTACTTTTATAGTGCAACTGACCGAGTAGGTAGGGTGTTCATTCTAAGACTCTAAAATTAGAGTTTTGTTTCTTTTATCATACCAGATTTCAAGCAGAATAAGAATAGATTTGTCATAGTTAACAGGCTTGCATGTGATCAGAAGATATTTTGCAAAAACAAGTAGTACATAATATTATAATTGTGTATGTGAAAAACTACATAGCATGTAAATATCCCACACAATAATACACATAAGTGAATTGATGTGGCTCCCAATCCACCAAATCTGATATTTCTTTGAGTGTTTATGGTTATACCTGAGATAGAAGTAGTGTATTGGTATTATATAACCTTCATAGCATAACTTCCAATTAAAAAGGAAATGTACTAAACTCTAATTTTGAGATTCTATATAGCGTGAATCATTATCAAAACATACAGATTAAAAGGATGATTTTCTTTTTTTATTACTCAAAAGACAACCAGTTAGGATAATGTGTTGCAGTCTAATTCTCCCATGTTTACATTCCCTTTAATTTGTATGACTCAAAACCCCATTTCAAAATCTAATTCTCTCATATTCACCATCTAGCAATATGTCTCAAATCAGGTTGTTGCTTCATCGATCAAGAAAGCTAAGTGTAGCTAGGAAGCAGCCATGAAGGTACATTGTTCGAGTTTAAGAATTCCATGACAAGCAAAAGACTAGATTTATGGTTCCCATCATTTTGGTTGGTGTTATTGTCTACCTCCCCATCGAGTGCAAGCAAAAACTCATTCAATGCCATCACATGCTCTCACATGTACATGGATCCTATGAGATGCACACTTCTGGGCGGGTGACTCTTTTCTATCATTACCAGTTGAACCCGCACACAAACACATATAATAAGTTCAACACACACAACATTAAGTGATGAGTAGAAGGTAGCAGAAGGTGGGTGAGGATGGTAGCAGCCTTATCTGAAAGTCCTTAGATATTGTAAGAAGTATCCTAAACTCACCTCCTTTTTCTCACCTTGGTTAATGTCAGTGTGATAGCCTTTCTGATTGTTGCTTGCAGCCTTTCTGTGGCAACACATCCCATTATCACACAGATAACGAGGTGTTACGCGAAAACGTGCGGAAATCACCATAACCACAGTTAATCAAAAACACGGGTTAATTAAAACCGATTGCGGAAAACTGATTAACTGTGAAACATATTACATTCCAGTCCATATCCTGCAAGAAAACATGTTATATACATATCCATACAAGCCTGGATACATGTCCACAGCTAAGCGCAATAGCTGTCCTGTCATAACCATGAGTTCATCACCTGTTATATACATAAAGGCCCACATCCGGCCAGCAGCAGGATATACAAACGATATCGGTCGTACATCGTAAAACAACGTCAAACACCGCCAAGGACCTGAGAGTACAGGGATGACTCTAGACTCTACACCAAAACATCAAAACAGCAACATCTCCAAAGCTTGCCTTCTACAGATCTTCTCGCTGCTCGGCCGCAACTCCGCGACTACCACCACGACAAGCTCGACCACCTAAAAAGGGTGAAAACTAGCAGAGTGAGACAATTGAACATTGTCCCAGCGGGAGGCATAACTCCGCACCAAAACTACAAAACCCCAGATAAGATAAAGCTTATCTCAGCAGATTATTGATAAAGAATATAACAAGAACAGTTATAAGTAACAAGCCATCCTCAGACTTACCAGCTGTATCAAAAGGGCATATAACCACTATATTTCCCAATGGAACATGATTGACAAGATAGATTATATGAGATTCACCACAAAAGGGTAATTCATAAATAACTACGATATAATTAAAGTTAACTACACAAACAAGGCCTCAACCAATGTTTCGTATTTGTCTTATCAATACATACTAAACGGTTGTATTATGTTTTATTATGCCCTGAGGAAATGAACCGTACCGTTCAAATCCAACCTTCGGCTGCGAAGCCCATAGCCGGTGCCATACAAGGTCAATGGAAGATCTGGAATCCAAGACCCTCTCCGCCTCATGGTCAGTACATGAGAACACAAAGCAGGACCGCAGTCTCGTGCTTGAAGTGGTCATAAGCCACAGGGTCAGCTCCACAGGCTACCCTATGCCTAGTCCGCCTCGGTATAGGTCACGGCACTAGAAACTGAGCCACGTGTCTAAACACTGTGCTCGGAGCCATGAACACATTCATGCTCAACATATCACATATCTGGAGCCATGGGCCATGTTCACCATGCTCGTCACACATCCGAGTCTGCAACCGCAGCTGCACTCGTTTCACCTCTTTATTTTAGGCTAGGAGAAACCTCGCATATTCAAAAATATGCGCTTCGGGTTAACCCGTAGGAGAACCCGTTTCATCATCACCGTATCCTGACTGGTGATGAATCTATGGCCAGGGCAAGCTACATTATAAATTACACTGTGATTACTTAGTATCTTTTAGATGGATTGCAAGATTCAACCAAGTTGTATAACATGCAAGATATAATAGAAAGGTAAACAACATAACTCAACATTATGCATTTTCTACAATTTACATCACATTGATCCATCACAAGGATCTCACATCACATGTTATCACTTGGCCTCTTGCCAACCATCCAGATCCATCTCAAGGATCATCACACAACCATGGGATCTCAATCCCTCATCACATAGTACCTTAGCCTCTCAAGGCTTTCATCATCATCATGGAACATCATACACCTGTCATCACAGTGTTCATTTACCCAATTCTCATAGCCTTTCATTGGGCTAAGCATTACCTGCATGGTTAGCATAATTCAATAACCAGATGAATAATCAAGAGACTACAATTACTACCATAGGGTGACAATTAGGGTTAAGTGCATTGTCAGCTCATCATGACAACAATAATCATATTCATGCCTCGTCTCAAGGTCACACATGTAAGCACACTATCAAGTAACCATAATGCATGCTCAAGATCACATTGTCATTAAAGAGATAGAGTAGTGACATTAATACACATGTACTTTAGCCACAAGAACATAATTCTCGTTATTAAGCAATGAATCGTCATAAGAGAATCATAACAGGCCGTGCCCTCACCAAAGATGTCAAAAACCCTCACTAGAAGTCACCTCGGGCAGACCCATTCCTATCTAATCCCTAGCGGGCGAGCAGCTCATGTGTCAGGCGAGCAGACACACTGAGCGGGCAGGTTAGCAAACGAGCAAAGCAATGAGCCGGGTACTGAACCGTGCAAGGCAAGCGAGCGAGCAGGGTAAAGCATAGGCGAGCAGCCCTGTCGGGCGACACGCGCAGAGGATGTCGGGCGTGCACTAGTATCGGGCGAGCCAACTAGAACAGGGTGAGCAAGGTAGTCTCAGGCGACACGGCTGGGGCCGAGCGAGCAGAGCTAGGTATTGAGCGACACGCGTGCCGGGCGAGCCAAGACATAAGCGAGCAGGGCGAGTCCGAGCGAGCAACAACACTGGGCGACACAGCTAGTGTCGGGCGAGCAAGACTATCAAACGAGCCAAAGCTGTCGGGCGACACAGGGGCGTGCAGGGTAAAAGCAGGGCGAGCAGGGTTACTGAGCGAGCAAAACAGAGTGTGTCGGGCGAGTGAGCACTGAGCTTCACTGGGCGAGCAGCCCTTTGGGCGAGCAGAAGGAAAACTTGACTCACTCAAACCGTGCAAGAGAGAACTAGGGCAAGGGCTATCGGGCAGCACCTCCCCACACATCTCAACTAAGGTTCAAGCCATCTAAACGAGCTCACCATCTTGCCCAAGGTGAGAGGAGAGTCTTGCTCAAGTCACTAAGCCATGTGCTTCACCTCAATCGGGTAGGAAAGAGGGATGTTGCTCATGGCATTAGAGCTCAAGCTCACTCATCTAGACCAAGGGGAGAAAGGAGTGTTGCTCTCCTAAACCCTAGAACACAAGGATCAGCCAACATGCAAGATAGCTAAAGAACAACTCCAAACGTGCAAGGGCAAGATTAAAGCAAACATATATGCAAAGAGAGGAGAGTAGTTAGGGTTTAGAGTCATGCAATCCACCTTAAGCTCCAAGGAAGAAGATGCACTTCAGCTCCAAGGGTTGTCGACCACCAAAGCTCCTCCAAGAGGGGTGTGTCGACCTCCACTCCTTCAACTCCAAGGGTGTATCGGCCTCCAAGCTGCTCACACAAGGGTGTGTCGGCCACCTTAGCTCCTTCTTCAAGGGTGTGTCGGCCACCAAGCAAGGGGAAGATAGGGTGTATCGTGCACAAGGAGAAGAGGAACTAAAGGGACCTCAAGCTAAGGAAGGGACAACCTATATAGATGAGGAAGGAGGAGAAACCAAGGTGAACCCTTGCTAGGTGTCGTCCACCCAAGGGACACATGTCCACCAACTCAAGCCACCTCTCTTGCAAGCCATAAGACACTTGTCCAAAATGAGCATCATGTGTTCTCCAAACATGACCAAGGTTGGACCAAGCACCATGGGCGACACAAGCCCACTCTAGGCCGACACAAGCTCTACTTGGCCGACACAAGGCCCAAGCAAGCCCAAACAAGGGACTCCAAGGCCCAAACAAGCTCAACAAAGGTCCAAAGAACTCAAACAACAAGCCCAAGCCTTCCTCTCAACCCTAGAGGAAGCAAAGAGAGAGAAGAACACCTCTCAAGGTGACAAACTTGCTCCCAAAACCCTAGACTTGGGTTAATTGCAAGTAGCACCCTCAACCCTTAACAAAGCACAACCAAACCCTAATCACCACTCAAAGGTGATTAGCAAGCCTCAAACCATCAAGGTTAAGCAAAACAAACAGGGTAAGCCCTAAACGCAGGTCAGGGTCCTTACAATCTAACCCCCTTTAAGGGATTTCATCCCTGAAATCCGAAGAGAAAAGCGAGGGATACTTCCTCCTCATCTCTTCCTCAAGCTACCACGTGGCTTCCTCAATGCCGCGACGCTGCCAAAGGACCTTCACAAGAACCAGGTCCTTCCTCTTCAGCTTCTTGATCCTTCTGTCAAGAATCGCCAAAGGACCTTCCTCATAGGTCACATCTGCATCAAGCTCAACCTCAACTGGTTGTATCACTGTACCTGAATCTGGATGACTTTTCTTCAGCATACTGATATGAAACACTGGATGCAACCTGTGCAACTCGGGAGGCAACTCTATCTCGTAGGCTACCTTTCCAACACGTGCTATAACTGGGTAAGGCCCCATATATATGGGTGCCAACTTACCCTTCCGTCTAAACCTCAGCACACCTTTCCACGGTGAGACTTTAAGATACACTTTGTCTCCTACCTGGAACTCCAACGGTCGTCGGTGATTGTCTGCATAAGACTTCTGCCTGTCTTGTGCCACTTTCAACTGTTGTTGTATCACCTTGATCTTATCTGTCGTTTGCTGCACTGACTCAGGACCCAAAAGTTGATACTCACCTGATTCATACCAACACAAAGGAGATCTGCACTTCCTTCCATACAGAGCCTCATAAGGAGTCATGTCGATGCTTCGCTGATAACCGTTGTTGTAGGCAAACTCTATCAAACTCAGATGTACATCCCAGCTACCTAGGAACTGTAAAATACAAGCTCGAAGGAGATCCTCCACAATCTGAATAGTCATTTCAGACTGTCCATCTGTCTGTGGGTGAAAGGTTGTACTGAACCTCAACTGCGTTCCCAACGCTCTGTGCAACTGCTCCCAAAAACGACTGGTAAACTGAGGACCTCTGTCAGAAACTATTGTTGTAGGCACAACATGCAAACGAACTATCTCATCCACATACACTCTAGCGAGCTTCTCCGCTGTGTGCGTTGTCTTCACAGGCAGGAAATGGGCAGACTTCGTCAATCTATCCACTATCACCCAAATGGAATCATGATTCCTAGTTGTCTTAGGCAGACCAACTACGAAATCCATGGTTATATGATCCCATTTCCACTGCGGTATCGGCAAAGGTTGTAACGTACATGTCGGCTTCTGATGCTCAGCCTTCACTTGCTGACAAACTGCACATCTTGCCTCAAACTCAGCCACATCTTTCTTCAAACTGGGCCACCAATACAAGTCCTTCAGACTATGATACATCTTGGTGACACCTGGATGCATCGCATACATCGACGTGAGTGCTTCCTCAAGCACCAACTTCCTCAGATCATCAACATCTGGAACCACCATCCTGTCACGATAGCATACTAGCCCATCCTCAGACTCATGAAACCCATCACGCTTGTCGCTGCCGAACTCTGGTCTGATCAACTGTACCGCCTCATCTGTATGATGTGCATCCTTGATCTACTGCCTCAACGTAGGCTTGACTTGCATCTGTGCGAAAAGACCAGATAATGAAGAAACTTCCATCTGCACATTCATCTGTCGTAGAGAAACAAGCATATCCCTCCTATGGCAAACCAGGGAACTTAATTGTGCCTTCTTTGAAGAAAGAGAAGACTTTCGACTAAGCGCACCTGCTACCACATTCGCCTTACCAGGATGATACTCGATAGTGCGGTCGTAGTCGTTGATCAAATCCATCCATCGCCGCTGTCGCATATTCAACTCGTGTTGCGTAAAGATATACTTCAGGTTCTTATGATCCGTAAAGATCTGACACACTTCCCCATACAGATAGTGTCTCCAAATCTTTAATGCATGAACCACCGTCGCCAACTCCAAATCATGAGTTGGGTAGTTCTCCTCATGCTTCTTGAGCTGTCGCGAGGCAAAAGAAACCACATGATCTCCTTGCATCAACACGCAACCTAAACCTTTCTTGGAAGCATCACAGAAAACAACATAGCCTTTCCCAGGCTCTGGAAAGACCAACACTGGAGCACTAGTCAGCTTCTCCTTCAGATTCTTGGAAAGCTTGGTGACATTGGTCATCCCAAACAAAAGGTACATCTTTCCTGGTCAACTTCGTCATTGGTAACACGATCACACTGAAGTCCTTGATAAACCTCCGGTAGTATCCTGCTAAACCAAGGAAACTACGAACTTCTGTCGGCGTCTTCAGATGTTCCCAATCTGCAACAGATATCACCTTCTTCGGATCTACCTTGACTCCTTTAGCGGATATCACATGGCCCAAGAAGGTCACTTCATCCAGCCAGAACTCACACTTACTGAACTTGGCATACAACTGATGTTGACGAAGAAGAGTCAACGCTCGACGAAGATGCTGATCATGCTCTAGTCTGTCCCGACTATAGATCAAGATGTCATCTATAAAGACTACAACAAACTGATCTAAGAACGGACGGAACACTCTGTTCATCAGGTCCATGAAGGTTGCAGGTGCATTGGTTAACCCAAACGGCATAACCACAAACTCATAATGACCATACCTTGTCCTGAAGGCTGACTTCGGTATGTCATCCGCCTTTATCATCAACTGATGATATCCGGACCGTAGATCGATCTTGGAGAACACTGTAGCACCACGCAACTGATCGAACAGATCATCTATCCTCGGCAACGGGTACTTGTTCTTGATCGTGACCTTGTTCAACTGTCGGTAGTCTATACACAACCGCATCGAACCGTCCTTCTTTTTGACGAACAACACAGGCGCACCCCAAGGCGACGTACTGGGTCAGATAAAACATTTATCTAGCAACTCCTGTAACTGCTTCTTCAACTCTGCCATCTCTACTGGAGCCATTCTGTACGGTGTCTGCACAACTGGCTGCGTTCCTAGTACTAGATTGATCTCGAAATCAATCTCTCGGGGTGGGGGAACACCAGGAAACTCCTAAGGGAACACGTCTGCAAACTCACGAACAATTGACACCTCCTCAAGGCTAAGACCTTTTGCCTTGGCATCCACTTTGGTATCTACCACGTGGGATAGGAACGCCTCACATCCCTGTCGTAACAACTTATCTGCCACCATAGCTGATACCAGACATGTCGGAAGAATCTTCCTATCTCCCTGGAAGATCCACTTCTCTCCAGCAACATCAAACACTACATGCTTGGAACCACAGTCCAAGACAACCTTATACCTCTCTAAGGTATCCATCCCAAGGATAACATCGAACCCATGCATAACAAGTGGTATGAGATCCACTTGAATGCGGTGTCCCGAGAAAGACAAGACACAAGATGGACACTCTTCTCAAAGCAAAGAGGAACCATCAAGAGGGGTTTCTAACAACAAGCTATCCTTCTTACAGCTAACAGGTAAATGACAGTTCTCAAGCATACTATAGGCGATAAAAGAGTGTGTCGCACCCAGGTCAACCAGAATAGATATAAAGCAAGAAGAAGACATATCAGAATGAAATAACTCCATCTGACCTGTCACTACTCGCGGGTTGACTACCGCCTCCGGCTGATGCATAGTGTAGAATCGAGCTGTTGCTTGCTGTCCACGACCTCTACTTCCCTGAGCAGACGATCCAGCCTGAAACGCTTGACCGTGTCCCCGTCCTCTGCCACCACTGGGTTGTGGTCTCTCTGAACCCTGAAGGTTCTGTCTCGGCTGCTGCGTCACTTCAACATCACTGTAGGGACAACTTGACCTGATATGCCCTGTCTGACCACAGGCATAACATGTCCTAACATCATCTCGAGGCCTAGATGGCCCTGTCACCGCCACAGAAGCCGAACTTGGTGCCTTAGAAGGTGAAGAAACATAGCCCCTTCCTCTACTCATGGACCACTGAGACGGCCTACCAGAACCTCTCATCGCTGTCGGTGCCGAAAACCTGGGCTTCTTGAAGCCACCAAACCTCTGACTCTGGAACTGAGCAGGTCTCTTCTTAGCCATAGACTCTCTCTTCTCCCTTACTGATCATTCGATCCTCCGAACAGATTCCACAAACGTAGCAAACCGTTCTCGATTCTCCAACGCAGAGACCGGTGTCGTCAGCTCAGCACTCAGACCCTTCTCGAAACGTCTGATCCGTTCCTCGTCTGTCATCGCCATGTGAGGACAAAACCTCAACAGATCCATAAAATTGGCTTCATACTCAGTGATGTTCATTGTTCCTTGTCGCAAACTCTCAAACTGACGGATCTTCTCATCCAGATACGTCTTGGGAAAGTATCTGGCGACGAACTCACGTCGAAACACTTCCCAACAGATCACCTCACCAGGCCGCTTCTCTTCCTCGATGGTCCACCAGTGACCAGCACTACCTTTCAGAAGGTAGACAACATGCTTTACTTTGTCTGCTTCGGGGATGTCGAGGATCCAGAAAGCCTTCTCGAGACTTGTCAACCACAGATCCGCATCCGCTGGATCAGCCGTTCCAGCATATTCTGAAGCTCCGACTCGGCGAAGCCGCTTGAAGGTCTTCCCAATACCCGATGCATCTCCATGGGGAACCTGTGCTCACGGAGGAGGCACTGGTAATCGCTCAACCATGAGATTCATCGTAGCCATCATCTGCCCCATCAGTTGTTGGTAGGCAGGATGTTCAAGAATGGCTGGGTCAGGTTGGGGGACCTCAGGCACCCGATCTTCATGTGCCTGTCCTACTGCTCCATCAACAGATGCAGCATCGCTGTGCTCAGCAGCGAGTTCTTCATGGTTTCCAGACATCTTGGCTTTTCTTCCGCTGAGGGCAGAAGATTTCTATGAGAAAATCTGGAAAACACATAAGAACAAACACAACCTAGTCCTAGATCCCTGTAGACTCAGCGAACCTAAAGCTCTGATACCAAACTTGTGGCAACACATCCCATTATCACACAGATAACGAGGTGTTACGCGAAAACGTGCGAAAATCACCATAACCACAGTTAATCAAAAACATGGGTTAATTAAAACCGATTGCAGAAAATTGATAAACTGTGAAACATATTACATTCCAGTCCATATCCTGCAAGAAAACATGTTATATACATATCCATACAAGCCTGGATACATGTCCACAGCTTAGCGCAACAACTGTCCTGTCATAACCATGAGTTCATCACCTGTTATATACATAAAGGCCCACATCCGGCCAGCAGTAGGATATACAAACGATATCGGTCGTACATCGTAAAACAACGTCAAACACCGCCAAGGACCTGTGAGTACAAGGATGACTCTAGACTCTACACCAAAACATCAAAACAGCAGCATCTCCAAAGCTTGCCTTCTACAGATCTTCTCGCTGCTCGGCCGCAACTCCGCGACCACCACCACGACAAGCTCGACCACCTAAAAAGGGTGAAAACAAGCGGAGTGAGACAATTGAACATTGTCCCAGCGGGAGGCATAACTCCGCGCCAAAACTACAAAACCTCAGATAAGATAAAGCTTATCTCAGCAGATTATTAATAAAGAATATAACAAGAACAGTTATAAGTAACAAGCCATCCTCAGACTTACCAGCTGTATCAAAAGGGCATATAACCACTATGTTTCCCAATGGAACATGATTGACAAGATAGATTATATGAGATTCACCACAAAAGGGTAATGCATAAACAACTACGATATAATTAAAGTTAACTACACAAACAAGGCCTCAACCAATGTTTCGTATTTGTCTTCTCAATACATACTAAACGGTTGTATTACGTTTTATTATGCTCTGAGGAAATGAACCGTACCGTTCAAATCCAACCTTCGGCTGCGAAGCCCATAGCCAGTGCCATACAAGGTCAATGGAAGAGCCGGAATCCAAGACCATCTCCGCCTCATGGTCAGTACATGAGAACACAAAGCAAGACCGCAGTCTCGTGCTTGAAGTGGTCATAAGCCACAGGGTCAGCTCCACATGCTACCCTCTGCCTAGTCCGCCTCGGTACAGGTCACGGCACTAGAAACTGAGCCACGTGTCTAAACACCGTGCTCGGAGCCATGAACGCATTCATGCTCAACATATCACATATCTGGAGCCATGGGCCATGTTCACCATGCTCGTCACACATCCGAGTCTGCAACCGCAGCTGCACTCGTTTCACCTCTCTATTTTAGGCTGGGAGAAACCTCGCATATTCAAAAATATGCGCTCCGGGTTAACCCGCAGGAGAACCCGTTTCATCATCACCCTATCCTGACTGGTGATGAATCTATGGCCAGGGCAAGCTACATTATAAATTACACTGTGATTACTTAGTATCTTTTAGATGGATTGCAAGATTCAACCAAGTTGTATAACATGCAAGATATAATAGAAAGGTAAACAACATAACTCAACATTATGCATTTTCTACAATTTACATCACATTGATCCATCACAAGGATCTCACATCACATGTTATCACTTGGCCTCTTGCCAACCATCCAGATCCATCTCAAGGATCATCACACAACCATGGGATCTCAATCCCTCATCACATAGTACCTTAGCCTCTCAAGGCTTTCATCATCATCATGGAACATCATACACCTGTCATCACAGTGTTCATTTACCCAATTCTCATAGCCTTTCATTGGGCTAAGCATTACCTGCATCGTTAGCATAATTCAATAACCAGATGAATAATCAAGAGACTACAATTACTACCATAGGGTGACAATTAGGGTTAAGTGCATTGTCAGCTCATCATGACAACAATAATCATATTCATGCCTCATCTCAAGGTCACACATGTAATCACACTATCAAGTAACCCTAATGCATGCTCAAGATCACATTGTCATTAAAGAGATAGAGTAGTGACATTAATACGCATGTACTTTAGCCACAAGAACATAATTCTCGTTATTAAGCAATGAATCGTCATAAGAGCATCATAACAGGCCGTGCCCTCACCAAAGATGTCAACAACCCTCACTAGAAGTCACCCCGGGCAGACCCATTCCTATCTAATCCCTAGCGGGCGAGCAGCTCATGTGTCGGGCGAGCAGACACACTGAGCGGGTAGGTTAGCAAACGAGCAAAGCAATGAGCCGGGTACTGAACCGTGCAAGGCAAGCGAGCGAGCGAGCAGGGTAAAGCATAGGCGAGCAGCCCTGTCGGGCGACACGCGCAGAGGATGTCAGGCGTGCACTAGTATCGGGCGAGCCAACTAGAATCGGGTGAGCAAGGTAGTCCCGGGCGATACGGCTGGGGCCGAGCGAGCAGAGCTAGGTATTGAGCGACACGCGTGCCGGGCGAGCCAAGACATAAGCGAGCAGGGCGAGTCCGAGCGAGCAACAACACTGGGTGACACAGCTAGTGTCGGGCAAGCAAGACTATCAAACGAGCCAAAGCTGTCGGGTGACACAGGGGTGTGCAGGGTAAAAGTAGGGTGAGCAGGGTTACTGAGCGAGCAAAACAGAGTGTGTCGGGTGAGTGAGCACTGAGCTTCACTGGGCGAGTAGCCCTCCGGGCGAGCAGAAGGAAAACTTGACTCACTCAAACCGTGCAAGAGAGAACTAGGGCAAGGGCTATCGGGCAACACCTCCCCACACATCTCAACTAAGGTTCAAGCCATCTAAACGAGCTCACCATCTTGCCCAAGGTGAGAGGAGAGTCTTGCTCAAGTCACTAAGTCATGTGCTTCACCTCAATCGGGTAGGAAAGAGGGATGTTGCTCATGGCATTAGAGCTCAAGCTCACTCATCTAGACCAAGGGGAGAAAGGAGTGTTGCTCTCCTAAACCCTAGAACACAAGGATCGGCCAACATGCAAGATAGCTAAAGAACAACTCCAAACGTGCAAGGGCAAGATTAAAGCAAACATATATGCAAAGAGAGGAGAGTAGTTAGGGTTTAGAGTCACGCAACCCGCCTTAAGCTCCAAGGAAGAAGATGCACTTGAGCTCCAAGAGTTGTCGACCACCAAAGCTCCTCCAAGAGGGGTGTGTCGACCTCCACTCCTTCAACTCCAAGGGTGTATCGCCCTCCAAGCTGCTCACACAAGGGTGTGTCGGCCACCTTAGCTCCTTCTTCAAGGGTGTGTCGACCACCAAGCAAGGGGATGGGAGGGTGTGTCGTGCACAAGGAGAAGAGGAACTAAAGGGCCCTCAAGCTAAGGAAGGGACAACCTATATAGATGAGGAAGGAGGAGAAACCAAGGTGAACCCTTGCTAGGTGTCGTCCACCCAAGGGACACATGTCCACCAACTCAAGCCACCTCTCTTGCAAGCCATAAGACACTTGTCCAAAATGAGCACCATATGTTCTCCAAACATGACCAAGGTTGGACCAAGCACCATGGGCGACACAAGCCCACTCTAGGCTGACACAAGCTCTACTTGGCCGACACAAGGCCCAAGCAAGCCCAAACAAGGGACTCCAAGGCCCAAACAAGCTCAAAAAAGGTCCAAAACTCAAACAACAAGCCCAAGCCTTCCTCTCAACCCTAGAGGAAGCAAAGAGAGAGAAGAACACCTCTCAAGGTGACAAACTTGCTCCCAAAACCCTAGACTTGGGTTAATTGCAAGTAGCACCCTCAACCCTCAACAAAGCACAACCAAACCCTAATCACCACTCAAAGGTGATTAGCAAGCCTCAAACCATCAAGGTTAAGCAAAACAAACAGGGTAATCCCTAAATGCAGGTCAGGGTCCTTACACTTTCGAATCACCCATCATCTTCTGTTGTTTGCCTACATCCACTGATGGTTACTATTGATTGCTTCAAGTAGAGGGCAAGTCTTCTAGGACTTTGTTGCTGCCAAAACCATGTATGATTCCTTTAACTACTCATCGGTATGCAACATTGTTGTTATAAGGTGGCGGATAGAGTGGGGAGTGGACTAGAGGGAGTGGACCAAGCAGGGGAGATGGGGAGAGGAGGAAGGGGGATCTAGAGAGTTAGCATGAATTGTTTTTGTCCAAACCATTGGATGGATGGGAAGAATAAGAGTCATATGGTGTTGATGGAGACTGTCATTGAGTCTCCATCTTGTGTATTTTGCCTTATATTCACATAAAGATTTTCCATAATGCATTCTTATTCCTCAATAAATAGTTTTATTATCAAATGCACTTGTGGACGCTTTTGACATGTTTTTCAAGTGGTTTGATCACTATTTGATGGAAGGGAGAGGTGGTTGATCTTAGAGCTTCCCTATCCATGGAGGAATTCAAAGTGAGGCCAATAACACTCTCAACCTACCCCATGTAACCAATAACCAAATTTGATAAAAGCACCATGGATGGTCAAGTTTAGAATTCAAGTGACCAGTAAAACCCTCAATATGGTCATGCTATTTAGCCACAGTTGTGATACTCATGGTAAAACCACATGAAAACATCCATTTTTGAAGGACATGAAGTATCAAAACCACTATGATTGTGCCAGGGAATGCCATCTTGGACCAAAAAGGTCATGATCATCACCATGATTATGGCAGCAACTCACCAGCATGATTGTGCTTTGTAGTATGACCCCCTCCTCCTCCATGTACCATGATTGTTGGTACTCACCACATCTGTGTACCAACCATGGCCGAGATACCTATCCTGTTTCTCCATTTTTCCTTAGCATTTTATGACCTCCAACACAACCATTCCCATCAACCACGACCATTTCTAGCCTACCCACCATGGGCATGGTACCCACCATGATCATGCTACCCACCTAACCCTTGTGTTTCCCATCACTACTTTTACCATTATAACCCCACTTAACTCTAGACCTCCTAGGCCACTATATATATAGTTTTGGTGGCTAGCAAATAAGGTCTAGCACTCCCTACCATTCAAGGCCACCATCTGCCACTCACCCATTCCCATTTTCTATTTCCATTCTACATACCATCCAAAACTCTAGTTTTCTAGGGTTTTGACCATTCCTTTCCACATTTTCATGCTTTCCACTTTGGAGGAGAAAGAAGCTCAACCTAGCTACAACTAGAGGTGAAGAAGGAGAAACCTTCACCAACCTACATGGAGTTTTTTGGTACCCCAAGCTCATCCATTCTTTTTTGTTGTTGTGTGATCTGCATTTTCTTTCTATAGATCTTAGGAGAATATACTCTCTCCAAGTAATAAAATGTAATGACACATGTAGAAAACAATCATCAAGCAAAAATTAAATGGAATCCCCTATAAGAAGAAGCCCATGTTTGTCAAAAAAATCAACTTCATCCTCAAAGACAAAAGACAGTCGTGAAGCTAGAAATCAGAGGCCTAGATGAACCTTCAAGATCCAAGGATTGAGGCAATCAAAACTAGAAATGAATGATTCTCAATAAAGTCTTCTCATAATTTTCAATACCATCATGGAACCTTGGATTTCTTTATTTCCACATCTACTAAATAATGTGGAGACATAAATGATGTTTATCTCTCCTGATAAACCCTATGATATCATCTTAAGAAGCATGTATAGTTTGGATAATAAGATGAGTCTCTCTACTCCAGATCCTTTTAGAAAAGTTACATTGGAACATAATGTGACTAATTCCCTCTTCACTTAACTTGCATAAATGACAATAATATGGAAGTTGAATACCCAGTCTTTTAATACAACTTGTAGTAGGAGCTATACCATGACCCACTTTCCAACAGTGAACTTGATACCTTCTTGGAACTTTGAAACTCTAAAGCCAAACAAAAATGGCATAATAGTACCAATACTTCTGAAAACAATCCACATGTTATTAAATTTGATGCATTTTTCCTTACCAAAGACAGTTTCATTCATCATGTATTTTGGGCAAGAGATGATATGAAGCGGGTTATGGAAATCTTCATGCAATATTTTTTTTTCAATTCTTCATTCATTCCCAGAGATCAAGTCACCTAGTTTAGCATTAGCATCGATACCAAGTTTAGTGATGCTATATTTCCCCAAATAGTCCACCAAAAAAGTAGTGTTAGGCAGCCAAGGATCCTCCCAAACAAAAATGTTTTCCCCATCACCAATAATGAAGCTGATATTTCTTTTGAGCAGACCTCTTTTACTAATAATTCTATTAAAATGTCATGAATGGTAATTGTTGTCCCTGGCCATCAAAATTGAATGTTTAGTAAGGTATTTATTATGGATACACCTAATACATAAGATGTCTTTTTATGACAATGTTCCAAGCATGATTAACAATAGATGCTTTAATCATATCTTTGACTTATTTTATGCCCAAACCTCCTTCCTTCGTTGGCTTAGTCACCTTGTCTCATTTAACCAGATGAAGGTTTGACTTATTAGTTGATTGTACCCAAATAAATTCCCTGCAAATATTTTCAATACAATCACTAGTAGAGCTAGGCGAACAAAAAGAAAAAGTTTGGTAGAGATGTATCACAGATAATGTAGATTGCATTAGCTCTAGTCTTCCAGTTATAGAAAGGTTCTTAGTGTTCCACCCATCCAGTCTATGTTTAAGTTCGTCAATACAAGGGATACAATGTTTCCTTGTTAGCTTGCCTAAAAATAGAGGGATTCCCAGGTAGTATATCTTTATCAGTAGACATGCTATATTTAGTAAACCTTTTGTCAATATTAATTTTAGGAATAGTTATAGAATAGATATCATGAAGAATATCTTTGATGCATAAAGAACCTCTTTCACCAGCTTCTGTGAAAATTATCAATCCATCTGCAAATATAAGATGGAACACTTTAAACTGGGGGAAGCTTTAAGAGGCCTAAGCTAACCCTCATTAATAGTTTTTCTAGTAACTAAGAAAGAGTATGCATGACAATTACAAACAAGTAGGGGGTTAGGGGATCACCTTGCCTAACCCCATTCCTAGATTTAAAGGCATTAGTGGGTTCTCCATCGACAAGTATTTAACTAGAGATGGTATACAAAAAATCTCTTTAAGCCAGACAATCTAGCATTTTGGAAAGCCCATAAGATCGATAATATTGAATAGAGCATCCCATGAAACTGAATTGTATGCCTTAGATAAATCAATCTTAATACATAACCTTGGGTTTGACCCCTTTTCTATTGAAATCATGAATGATATCTTATATAAAAGAATAACATATTGTATACTCCTCCCTTTGACAAAGGGGCATTGGTTTTTTTACTAATAAGAGAAGAAAGAACACCTTGGAATCTATTACTGATGATTTTGGAGATAATTTTTAACATGACATTGCAAAGAACAGTAGGGCGCCAAATTTTTATCTCATAAGAATCCTTAAATTTAGAAATGAGTGTAATGAAATATCTCTGAGCAATCTTCATATTCTAAAAAAAGTCAAAGTAGCATCAATAAAATCATCTTTTATAGCATTCTTCCAATATCTTTTGAAAATTTTGCCATTAAAACCATCAATCAGTGATCCTTTCATCAACTACTACTCAAGTACCCATAAAATGGTGCTAAAGACTACATAAGTGCATTTCACATAAGATGTTTTTTTGGGGAATAAAGAACATATTCTAACTCTTACTATCAATAATGAGTAAAAAGACAACACATGGATACCCAAACTAGGGCTCCATCATACATGAAATGTAAGACGAGGCATGGTATGGAAATAAAATAATTCTTTTGAAAAATTATAGAAAAAATACAAAAAACTACATGTGATGCAAATGCATGAGAAGCAAAAGTATGATATGAAAAACAACAAGCAAGATATGATGATCAAGAATCAAGTTATCCAAAATCAACAAGACCAGAGATAGGTTAGTACCTCCCTACCACCCCAAGCTTTTGAATCATGTTGTCCTCAACATAAAAGTAGGTATGGAATTGTGAGGGATTTCTCATTTTGCTAGAGAGGTCATGTAGAATCTTCTCATATAAAATAAAATATCCATAGGGATTGAGCAGTGGTTGTTGATTGTAGTGTCCTCAATAATCCTCTAGTGGCAGTGATATGACTAGAAAAATCTAAGTATGCTCTAGAAAGCTTGTCCCAACTCCCTATCATGCTCAATGTGGGTGTGGTCGTAGATGTAGATGTGTCTCATTTGGTAGTGATGTTGCTATTTATCTAGCCTAATTTCTTGTTGTCTCTGCCAAATGCTCTCTTTATGTTCCTTCATGGAAGACATGCCATAGGAATTTTCTACATGTCATAAAACTTAGTAACTAAATCCATTATAACCAAGCAACATGATATACAATATGTTTCTTTTAAGTTTTGAGTAAAAATCTACACATTTGCAACATGTAATGATTGTACCTCATCCAACAAATAAATTTCCATGAGAAGCATAAAGCATTCATAAAACTTATAAATCACTTAAGGAGAAATAAACACGAGAACTAGTGGATATACTCTTCAAAGGTCAATATTTCAAATACAACACATGAATGACTAACTCAACACCTTCTAGTGAAAAAAAACATAAATTTGAGACGATGTGGAAGCATCACTTCAAAACACACATTCATCTTCAAAACTACCTATCAAGTAGTAATTTTTGAAAATAGAAAGCTAACTAGCACAACAAAAAACTATGCAAATAGTAGATTGATGTGTGTAGACCATGCTTACAATTTGTAACACTAATCACACACTTATATAATAGATCAGCAAATGCACAGACTTGATATGTAGTACAAGTGTGGCAACTCATGGGTCAATCCATAGGGACAGATAAGGGAGTGTAGCTAAGTTTTATTTTGATTCCTAGTTGTAGAGGGATAATGTTTTCAAGGGTTAAACATTGGGTTTGGTGATTACACTAAGGGTTCTTGCAAGTAATAAAGGCAATATGAAAACTATGGTATCACTAGTCATTAGATATTACTAGTTATCTAGGGTAAAATTAGCATGAAATTAGCAAGAGCTAAAGATGAAACAATATTATCAATTATCACTAAGACTGAGTAGGGAAATGAACTATAAAGCAAGCAAGACTACACTAAGAAACTAAGGAGATCAAACTCAAGTAACCAAAACTAAGTAACTAGGGGATAGGCAATGAAAAATAATGTAAAACCTGGTCTAGGTTTCTAGGTGTGGTTCTCCTAGTGTACTCAATGCAAGGGGTTGGTATAAGGTGTGGGGGATAATTTTTCCACCCCTATTACCCACTATACAACCTCTAACATGTTTTTTGCTAATTATAAATAGGGAGGCACACCTAGATACTAAGATCTCACACCTAGGGTTAGTAGAATAGTGGGGTATAAGGGTAGAGAGGGAAACTAGCTAAGTGTCCATAATTGGGCTTGGGAGTTTTTCTCTTCCAAGCCTCCAAATCCCTCTTTGCCTTATACCTTACGTGATTCCACTGCTCAAACACCAAAGAAATATATAGGGATAGAGAGGAAACAATACCGTGGTTGTAATGAATTGAAATCTAGAATCTTACTTTATTCCATGATTAGAAGGTTTGTAAGCTTGGTTCCTTAGATTTGAGCAAACTAGGAAAAAGTTATGCCTTATTATATATTGCTTATGCATATAACAAGAATAACGCAATAGTAACCCATTATGTATTTATGCTTGAAAACAAATATAACATATTAAGTGGTATAAAGTTCTATTTGCAACATAATATATCAAAATACATTCAGATTAACATAATAGCTTAAGTATGTACTAACATGTAAGCAAATTCATTAAGCATGTCACATATGTTTCTTTTGCTAACTAATATACAAAAAATGGCTAAAATATGTTTAACGAGAGGTATAATGCACTTTTAAATAACAATTGGTGTATATATGAATGATGTACCATTGTCTAAAGAAATATTGAATTAATGGGTTTAATATGATAAATAAGCAAAATATGGAAATTCATGCATAATAATATAAGGAAACTCTTTTTGTAACAGTTTGAAGATAATGTGACTCTAAATAATAAATAATGATGGTAGTGATGTAATGTTATGATGACATAATGGTGATGAGCCAAAAACTCTAATTGTATTAAAACTCATAAGAAGAATCTTGAAAACTCAAATATAATGGTCAAAACGTGTCCCTTGGGTCCCTATTACCTCGGGTGCTAAGTTTTCACCTTATTCAAACAATCATAACTATACTAATTTTATTAAGAAAAGAAAATGTAAGATAAGGCCAAAAGTATTAAATTAATTATTAAAAAGAAAGCATATAATATATTAAATAAATAGTATAAACCAACTTGTATGGATTATACATATACAATTTAGGTGAAGTTGTATTAAATAAAATTGTGGTATAACATAAAGGGAAACAATGTTGTACATGTATGGTAAATCTATAGAATATTTATCATGGTCAAAAATCTTAAAATGGATTTACTTTCCAAATACAATATGAGTTATAGAAATATAAAAAGAGATAATTGCAACAATGTGGAAATGTAAGATATTTTAGGAAACTAAAACAAAATTTAAAGAACCAATTCTCTCTCCTTAATGTTTGAAAGCAATAAATAAAATAGTCATGTTAACATATCATAAAGGAAACAAATATTTAAATCAATTATATATTTGTTTGAAAATAAATAATCATTTCCCAATTTATATGGTCAATCACTTAACCCAAATAAGAAATAATAAAAACATTGACTAAAAGGATATCCTTTGTAAACTACCCTATTACCTCCTAAAATTGTTGACAATGAGGAAAAAAAGGAAAATGTTTTGATAGATAATGTTTTCACCTTTTGATTTGAAATTCATGTGTCTATAATAATTAGTTTTGGATATATAAATTTATTAACACATATATCCTCTATAAATAGTTAATGTAAAATATATTAGTTATATATATATGGTTGCCTCAAATTAGGAATTTTGTATCTAACTTGATGTTATTAAATAGATGCCTTTTATTGAAATAAAATTGTTATACATATATTAAAAAATTTAAACATTGTGAGAAATTTATTCCGTACTGGGAGGAATAAGTGTATATAAGAGGTTGATAAATGGAGTTATATAAAACGAAGTCAATAAATATATCCTACACAATTGTACATTAAATTATTATAAATGTTTACATTGAGTAAACAATTACACAATAAGATATTTAGAAGTCTCTTTATTATAATTATAGTAGTTGATATTTCTATGACCAAGTTGTTGAAAAAAAGAAATATATTGTAAAACATAGACATAAAGAAATGGAAGGATACATTTTATTTCCTATTATGTGTTAATGAAAACTTAATTTTTCTCCTTTACAATATACATTACATATTTTCCTTAGTAAACAAAAATAGATAAATTTCTTGCTACTGAAGCCTAATAGTCATATATATAGCCCTCTCCATGTCCTTCATGAATATAGAAATCACTTGACTAATGGGACATGACTCCTAACCTTCTCTGATATCCTCTTGTTCAAGTTCCTTGGAAGAGTTGTCAAAGCCTTGTACCTCAGGAAACAATTCATATGATGATCTTTTCTCAAGCATTGGTGTTTCAAACCTTGGAACCCTGACTTGGATCTAGGATTTGGAATTTGACAAGTTGACTCGCATCTAGAGGTATGTTGCATCCCTTGTGATTTATATTGAGCATCTGATCTTACTTTTCTCTCTCTTAATGTATGTTGCATTCTACTACCCATATTTAGCAAATAACCTAATTTTTATAATCTTTTGATGCATGTTGCATCTCTTTATGAGTTATGTTGAGAAAACATCTAATTTATCTCGTTCTTGATGTATGTTGCATTCCCTTACTCCAATATTGAGTAAGTACATATGCTTCATCTCTCTCTGGGATCTTTGGACATATTGTCCTACACACTTTTCTCTCTCTTTTGAGAGGTTGACTTATGTGATAAATTATGTGTTGATATGGATCTTGTGATCAACTTATTTTAATGGATATTCTTGTTGGATCTTAATTTATACTTTGTTCATATTATTCTTTGTGAAATCCTAATTTTCAAGTTGTGGACTTTTATGATCTAGTGATGCATCTTGATCATGTAATTAGCCAAATATTGGTTTATGGGTCCTCTAACCACATATGATATCTTTTGGATGATCTCATCCCTTAATTGAGCATGACCATATTGTATCTTGTATGTCCTATTTGCTTGTGTGATTGACTAGTCATAACTAGAAGTAGTGACACCATATTTATTTTGGTAATTGAGGCTTTATTCCTCCTGTCAATGCACTGAGCTTTTAGTCCTCCTGTGATATATCATGTTTTGGGCACTGAGGTTCTAGTCCTCCTACCAGGCACTGAGGTTTTAGTCCTCCTGCCAATGCACTAAGGTTTTAGTCCTGCTGCAAAATATATATTCATTTGGCACTAAGGTTTTGGTCCTCCTGCCCCTTGGTTTGCAATACATGGATTCCTATCCTACTTTTGGGTATCTTCCAGTCTACTTATTACTCACTATGCAACTATTTATATTTGGTGATAATATTGATGTGACATTATAAAAGGCAAAAAATCTCTTACCGTCTTCTTTCTTGTAACTATTTTCTTATGATATCCCCTTGGATGGTATTCTTATAAGGATCTATGTCATAGAAAGAGTGACAAGGGATGGTATTCTTATAAGGATCATGCTCAATTAAGGGATGTTATTTGAACCTGATAAAAAAAATAAGGGATGTTATTTGTTGATGATATTATTTTGATTGACGAAACTAAAGATGGATTGAATGATAAAGTAGAACATTGGAGAAAGGCATTGGAATCAAATAGATTGATGATTCGTAGGAGCAAAACTGAGTATATGCATTGTAATTTTAGCCAATCTCACAGTGTGAATGATAGAGCCAAGTTGGACGAAGTAGATATACCAAAATGTGATAAATTCCGTTACTTGGATTCTATTATTCAAATAGACGGGGATGTCCAAAATGATGTCTGTCACCGGATCACTATAGGATGGTTGAAATGGAGGAGTACAACTAGAGTATTATGTGATCAGAAGATCGCTCTCAGGTTAAAAAGTAAGTTTTACAGAACAGTTATACGACCAGCCATGCTCTATGGGAGTGAATGTTGGGCGGTGAAGAAATAAGGTCTCAACAAGATGAACGTGGCTGAAATGCGTATGCTGAGATGGATGTGTGGGAAGACAAGAAAAGATCACTTGAGAAATGACTATATCAGGAATAAAGTGGGGGTGGCGAGCATTGAGGACAAGTTGTGTGAGGGCTGACTCAAATGGTACGGATATCTGCAACGCAGACCTATTAGTACGCCTATACGAAGCAATGCTATTAAGCCAAACACTATAAATAGAAGAAGAGGAAGGCCTAAATTAACATGGGATGAGCTTATAAAGAGTGATTTTGAATCTCTGCATCTCAATCAGAATATGGCCCATGATAGAGCTGAATGGAAATGAAGGATCCATGTAGCCGACCCCAACATAGTTGGGGCTGAGTCTTAGATGATGATGATGATGATGATGATGATCCCCTTGGATGGTCCTTTTCCCTCTTGGTTTGGGAAGCCTTGTTATATTTGATTTATTTATTCCTAGTGTTTCTCAACCCCCCAATTATGCTCATAATGGCTTTTATGTTGGTAATTTTCACCTTTGTTTTCTCTTGTGGGGTATATTTCCAACCCATAGGTAGAAGGCAAGGAGAGAACCAAGGTTGACCAGGGCAACTTCAAGTGTAATTGATCCTCCTTTGGAGATAGATTTGAGGTGTTTAGATAACATTGTATTGTTCCTATGCTATAGTTTAGTTTCCTTTTATATCACCTTGGGTAGTGAAGGATGATGATATAAACAAGCATTATAATAGTTATATTTTTTATTTTCTGGTGCTATATTTTGGTCTTGTATGCCATTATTTGAGAAATAAAAAATACACTTGTTCTAGCATACCTTTTAGTGTGTTTGGATTAGATGGGTTTATTCCTCAAATTGAGGAGTGGGATCCCATCTCAAGTCCCACTCCTTACAAGATGGTATTAGAGTCATTAGCAGTTGGTTAATCTAATGATCTCAATCTTATCTCCCTTAGGATGTTTACCCTAGGAAGATATGGCATGTACAAAAAAATTAGTGTCTCTACCCTCTTTACCCCTCTAATATGTGGGAATTTGTACTAGGTGAATCTTTAGTTTTGATATGTGTACCTTAGGGTTGCTAGGTTAGAATCACAAGGACCTAAAATTCAACCCTGGGTGTATATGACATGTTAGTTGGATGCATCAACAACATAAAAAGTGTTCATAGAAGGTGTATAAGTAATCGTGATATCTATAGGAGTTCTCTTATTAGGTTAAACATTTTAATAGGTGGAGAGTAGTTGAAGTATAATATATGGATGTTTAGATTTTGAGGATGAAATCCTTTCAAGGGGTGGAGCGTTGTAATGAACCAAAACTTAAAATCTTACCCTATTCCATGATTAGAAGGTTAGTAATCTTAGTTCCCTAAATTTGACCAAACAAGGATATAGTTACGTCTTAATGTACATTGTTAATGCATATAACAATAATAACTCAATGGTAACCGATTACATCTTTAGGCTTGGAAACAAATATAACATATTAAGTGGTATAAAGTTCTATAATCAACATCATATATCAAAATACACTCAGATTAACATAATAACTTAATTATGTGCTAACATGTGAGTAAATTCATTAAACATGTCACATATGTTTCTTTTGCTAATTAATATGCAAATAATAGCTAAAATGTGTTTAATGAGAGGTAAAATGTGCTTTGAAATAATTATTGGTGTTTCCATATCCATAAATATGAATGTTGTACCATTATCTAAAAAAAATTGAATTAATGGGTTTGACGTGATAAATAAGCAAAATGCAGAAGTGTGTGCTTAATAATATAAGGAAACTCTTTTGTGGTAAATTATGTAATGTTAATGATAACATAATAGTGATGAACCCAAAACTTTCATTATATTAAAACTCATAAAAGAAATCTTCAAAACCAAAATATAATGGTAAAAATGTGTTCCTTGGGTCCCAATTCCTTGGGTGTTGAGTTTCACCTTATTTGAACAATCATGACTATCCTAGTTTCATTAAGAAAAGAAAATTTAAGTTAAGGCCAAAACTATTAAATTGATTATATAAAAGAAAACATCTAATAGATTAAATCAGCAGTATAAAATAACTTATGTGTTTTATGCGTATATAATTTAGGTGAATTTGTAATAAATAAAATTGTGGTATAACATAAATGGAAACAATGGTGTGCATGCATGATAAATCTGTGGGAAATTTATCATGGTCATAAATTTAAAATGGGTTTACTTTCCAAATACAATGTGAGTTATTGAAATATAAAATGATGTAGTTGCAATAATGTGGAATACACAAGATATTTTTAATAAATTAGAACAAACTTCAAAGAATTAATTATCTCTCCTTAATTTTTGAAAGGAATACTTATATGAAAACGGTCACATTACCATATCATAAAGGTAACAAATATTTTAACTCAATTATATATTGTTTGGAAAGAAATAAACATTTTCAAATTTATATTGTCAATTACTTAACTCAAATAAGAATTAATAATAATCTTGATTAAATGATTTCCTTTGTAAACCTCCTTATTACCTCCTAAAATCATTAACAATAAGGAAAAAATGAAAATGCTTCGATAGATAATGTTTTCACCCTTTTGACTTAAAAGTTATGTGTCTATAATAATTAGTTTTGGATATATCAATTTATTAGCACCTATCTCCTCTGCAAATAGTTAATGTAAAATATATTGGCAATATATATGGTTTCCTCAAATTAGGAATTTTGTGTCTCACTTGATATTATTAAATAGATGCCTTTTATTGGAAAAAGATTGTTATACATGTTTTCAATGATTGTAAAGTGAGATTAGAAACATTGTGAGAAAGCTATTCCATAATGGGATGAATAAGTGTACATGAGAGGTTGATAAGTAGAATTATAGAAAAGGAACTCAATAATATATCCTACACAATTGCACATTAAATTATTATACATGTTTACATTGAGTAAATAATTACACAACAAGATATCTATAAGTTTCTTTATTGTAAATTTAGTAGTCAATATTTATGTGATCAAGTTGTTGAAAAAAAATTATATTGTAAAACGTAGACATAAAGAAACGAAAGGGAAATGACATTTTCTTACATTTATTCTTTCCTATTATGTGTTAATGAATGCTTACCTTTTCTCCTTTATAATATACATTACATATTTTCCCTATTAAATGAAAATAGATAAGTTTCTTACTACCCAAGCCTAATAGTCCTATATATACCTCTCTCCATGGTCTTCACACACATAGAAATCACTTGATCAATTGGACATGACTCCAAACCTCCTCCAATATCCTCCTATTCAAATTCCTTGGAAGAGCCATCAAAGCCTTGTGATTTCAAGAAACAATTCATATGGGTGATCTTTTCTCTACCACCAGTTTCAAACCTTGGAACCATGACTTGGATCTAGGATCTAGAATTGGATAAGTTGACTCACATCTAGAGGTATGTTGTATCCCCTATGAGTTACATTGAGCAACTAATCTGATTTCTCTCTCTCTCTCTCTTAATGTATGTTGCATTCTACTACCCATATTCATCCAATAACCTAATTTTTACTCTCTTTATGATTTATGTTGAGAAAACACCTAATTTATATATATATCTCTCTCTCTTGATGTATGTTGTATTCCATTACTCCTATTGAGAAAAGACATTGTTTCATCTCTCCCTTGGTCCTTTGGGAATATTTTCCTACACATTTTTCTCTCTCCTAAGATGTTGACTTATGTCAGATATTATGTGTTGATATGGATCTTGTGATCATCTTATTTTGATGTATATTCTTGTTGGATCCTAATTTATATTTTGTTCATCTCATTCCATATGAAATCCTAATTTTGAAGTTGTGGACTTTTATGATCATGTGATGTATCTTGATCATGTAATTAGTTGAATACTGCTTTATGGGTCCTATGGCCACACATGGTATCTTCTGGATGATCTCATCCCTTAATTGATCATGACCATACTTTATTTTTCATGTCCTATTTGCTTGTTGGATTGACTAGTCATAAGTAGAAGTAGTGACACCTTATTTATTTTGGGCACTGAGGTTTTAGTCCTCATGTCACTGCACTGATGTTTTAATCCTCCTGCAATATATTATGTTTTAGAAACTAAGGTTTTAGTCCTCTTGCCAGGAATTGGGGTTTTTGTCCCCATGCCAATGCACTGAGGCTTTAGTCCTCCTGTAAAATCTATATTCATTTGGCATTGAGGTTTTAGTCCTTTTGCCCTTTGGTTTGAGATACATGGATTTGTATCCTACTTTTTGGTATATGATAGTCTGCTTATTACTCACCATGCAAATATTGTGATAATATTGATGTGTCTTCATAAAAGGAAAGAAATCTCTTATTATTTATCTTTTTAAATGTTTTCTTTTAATATCCACTAGTATGGCCATTTTCCCTTTTGATTTGGGAAGCCTTGTTATATTTGATATATTTTTTCCTAATGTTTCTCAATCCCCAATTAATATGCTCATATTTGGCTTTTATGTTGATAATTTTCACCTTTGTCTTCTCTTATGGGGTATGTTTCCAACCCCAAGGTAGAGAGCAAGGAGGAGAGAATCAAGGTTGATCAGGAGAACTTCAAGTGTAGATGAATCTTCTTGGGAGATAGATTCGTGGTGGCTATACAACCATATGTTGATCCCAGGCTATAGTATAGTTTCCTTTTGTATCACCGACGATAGTATAAATAAGCATTTTAATAGTTAGATATTTTATTTTTCACTGCTACATTTTGGTCTTGTATACAAATATTTGAAAAATAAAATATCATCTATTCCAACATACATCTTTAGTGTGTTTGAATAAGATGGGTTTATTCCTTAAATTAAGTGAGGAGGGGATCCTCTCTTGGGTCCCACTCCTTATAATAACACTAATCAACAATATAAAATGTTATGCACATATATTCTCAATGATGTGGTATCAAAGTTCCAAATTAGTTGGTTTCAATAGTGCCCATGACATTGTCATATTGATCTGATTAAGAATATTTAGAAGATCATTTCCCACAAGCAGTCACTTTGGGTCAAATGGATACATGGTATATACCTTATGTATGACTCCTTTTGGTTTGTTAGTAATACTTACAAGGACTCTTGATTTTAGAAATAGCTTATCAAAATTAGAGATGATATGAGACAACATATTTCTTTTGTATTGGTAATGGCAAGCTCACTTTTTTTATCAAAGACCCATGGTTTATGGGGAACAAATTCCTTACATATGTAATTTCTAATTTCCCCCCCTAAAATTTGGAGGTGGTGTATGGCTAAGGTCAGTTCTATCATCCAGGATGGAGACTAGTTTATTAAAGATTCCATGCTCAATGAAACTCTCAAGATTGTTTCAAACTCTTGTTCTAAACCTTCCTGTGGGGCAGATTATGCCCTTTTCAAATGCATGAAATTTATCAAAAACAAGGACATTCTTCCTCTAATTAGACCCACTATTGACTTCATCCCTTGATTGGGTTTGATTTAGAGTTGGTCTAACCCAAGAAAGTACATTTTCACTGGTTGGAAGTTCTATGATAATAGGCCTTTGACTCATTTTGTTCTTCAAAGTAGGGGCCTTAAATTACCTCTATATGTTTTCCATGTGATAAAGATTGTGAGTCCACAAGGCACATTTCAATTGTCAATACTCTATTTCTATTTAGACTTTTTCTAAGAAGACTAGTCTTATTTCTAAGGAGCCTTTGGGAATCATTGTTTTGATTCTAAATTCATCATGTCTACAAAACTATACATCTTTGAAAATTCTTTATTACATATGAGAAGAGAGAAACCATAGGTATTTTAGAGACAAGAAGGATCACGCCCAAAAATTTGGGATAGTATACATAATGAATTTATTGTTTTTTTCACAATAATATCTTTTCTTTTTGGGTAGATGTGCATAGTTGCTACGCGTAAATGTATATACCTCTCTTCTCCTTCCCTCCTTGTTCCTAACAAACGATTTTTCCTTATGAATAAAAAAGGGCCCCATGCTTTCTGACAAAAAAAAGTTCCATATTATTTCCCAAATATCCCACAAAAGAGACTAGCTACTCATGGCAATAAAAAAAACAAAAAGGAAGGTGAAAGAGGAGATAAGAGATAAGTATGTAAATGGATATCTTGTCTTCTTCAACTCCTACTTTAGATAGATCAACCTCCACCCAAGTGAGAATGACATAGATACCTGAGGTGGAATGCTAAGAAAAAATCCCAAAAAGCTAGGGGTTTAGGGCGGAAAATGAGTGAGTAGGTGGGGGAGTGTGAATAGTGGTTGGGTATGGAGTAGATGAGACAACCTATACACCCTAGAAACTATTGAGACTTATATAGGGCCGCATAGCTAGGATGACTCTAAGGCAAAATGGAAAAAATAGTGCAAAGGCAACACTAAGGTTAGGTAGGTAGAATGGTCATTCTGCCCCATCATGACCATTCATACATGAAGACATGCTGATCATTTTGGGGAGAATGGTCGTGATGGAAATGTGGGTCTAGGTCATAGATTTTGGTGGATTTTTAGGGATTTTCCACGGTCATTCAGGCTCAGAACAACCATTGTGTAGGATGCATAGAATGGTCATTCTAAATAGCATGGATGTGGTGGATGGGATGGTCAAACAACAGGTTTGAAAGGTGAAAATGATGGGAAATGACCATGGCCATTCTGGGGATAAAATGGCCATTGAGATGGATTTGTGGAACAACCATTCTGGAATGAATGACTATTTTGCCTATAGATGGATTTTGACATGGCTTTCTAGTTGAGGAGCTCAACAATGGAGCAATCATTGTTGTGGCATTTCAATCTCTAACTGTTCAACCATGGAGGCAATCACTTTAATATAGTTCTTAAGCACTTGGAGTAGGTCAGAGTTGATTTTTTTGGCTTGTGGGTCACCTCCATATTTTATGAAGTCCTTAGATCTACCTCCTTATTCTCCTTCCATCAATTAACATCCAAGTACCTATAAATTAGTGCAAAAGACTCCATAAGTGCATTTCATATAAAATGGAATTTATAGGGAATAAAGAACACATTCTAACAATATTAATATTCATAATGAACAAAATAACATTAGATGGTGACATAAACTAGGGTTTCATCTCCACCCCAAGATTAAAACATATGTGTCCTCAAGTATGCTCAACTAAATATCTCTTTCATATATAACTCATGGAAATGGAAAATGCATCCAAGAGGGGTGTTTATTAGTTAAATCATATCACTCGTGATTTTATATATATAATGGACTCCTCTCCTCTCCATTTGTACAAACCAAATAAGTAGAAAGCCCACAAATTTTCAATATAGGGCATCATAGAATTATTTGAGCAGTGTGGCATTCATAATGTTATGGAAAAAATATGTTTAATGTTAGAAAAGAATAAAAGAAATTTAAAATGTTTGCTTCACTTACTAGAAGTCAACCTTATGTTTCCATCCATTCTACTTGACCCATTTGGTTGGGTTCAAGGGAGCAATGGTCTAGGGTTGATGTTCCCTAAACAAATAGGTGTTCATAAAGAAGGCAGTTGTGTAAGTAAATTGGAGTGTTATTACATAGGATCACTCTTATTTTCTTTTTCTTTGGTGCTAGTACATAGGGTCACTTTTATTTTCATTTTGCATTTTTTTATTTTCTTTTCCCTTTTAGTACCTAGGTATGTAAAGTGGTAGGAGGAAGTAGAGAGGAGGAAGAGTTGGCCACCCCAAGCTTTTGGAAGTTGGCTAGGGCTTACTATTTTTGTGCTTTTCACATATTTTCATGAGGTGGAAAGAGAAGAGATGATGGAATAAGGTTGGTGCAAATATGGATCAAGTGTTTTGGCCTTATACACAAGGCATCATGCAAGCAAGCTAATCCATACAATCTTTACCAACAATGACAAAAAGCATTATGAATAAGAAATTATGTCAATCACACATTTTTATGGTATTTTAGTAATCCCTAAGCATTTTTTGTTTGCAATGATTGCATTTCATTCACCAAACACAATTCCAAGACAGGGTAAAAATTATGTATAACGTCAATGAATGAACTCTGAATGAAATTAAACCATGGGTGCATTTCCCAAATGGCATAATTTTAGTTCAAATAAGAGAGATCCACTTATATGCCAAATTATTTCAAACTTTGGCAATTTGAAAAATCATAACCAAATGGTCATTAATATATCGAGATCACATGTAGAGCATTACAAATCAAGAAAGATAAACCTAACTAATCACATAAAAGAAGTTACTTGAAAACCACATGCAAATGCAAAATGTGGTGTGGAATAGAAATAAATGCATTTTAAAGCTACACAGAAGTGCAAGAAATTAAACTAAATGAGATGCAAATTCATGAATCTAAAATAGAAAAAGAAATGGATAAGTGGGTAAATCATCAAGTGGTAAAACTATAACATAAGGACAATGAAGGTTGTACTGCCCTACCACCCTAAGTTTTTAAATCATGTTGTCATCAGCATGAAAATAGACTTGGAATAGTAAGGGCATGATCATTGATCATGTGGTGGATGGTTATGCTCTGTATAAAGGTTGTGTGGTTTCTGTTGGTATATGTGGAGGCAAATACAACTCTAGGAAGCTTTATAGACCGCTTCCTAAAGTTTACCCCAACCATGGATCTTGTTATGAATGTGCATGTTCATAAGTGTAAATGTGGTTCATTGAATAACACATTTGCTGTTGATCATGCCACATTTTCCATTGTTCCTACTAAATCCCCTCCAACTATAACATAATTTATGATATTTCATAGGAAATTGTTGGAGGTGGTGGATGCACCTTATCTATCTCTTTTCACATCCTTAACAACATGGTCTTGTTTCCTCCTCCTTCTGTTGCTACTCTCCACCTAGATTTATTGCAAAGATTTCTCCAGGCATTCCCTTTATAACATTCAATGACATCCATCAAGTTTGACTGGGGTCTATCCTTCTCCATTGAAATTCCATAATGAAAAGTTATTTTAATACCAAGTAGACCTAATTATCATAGAAGGCACATATTGTATTAGCTAAGACCGTCTACATGTACCTCAATATGGGGTTGGGCATCCCGATAGTCTTATACTAATTCCTAGAGTAAAATCTTCATGCCTTGTAAGTGTATCCCAATATGGTTTTCCTTGAAGGATGCACTGGATTTTCAGTAGGACTCTCAGTACATTTGAACACTAGTTATGGGGTGGGTGCAAAAAATGCATTCAACTCTTTAACTTTCATGATATGTAGGTTCTCAAACAAACAATATATGATTGCATCTTGGTTCTTGTAAGTGATATTCTCGATCGTATTCAAGCATTCCTTTATGATTTCAACATGCATGGTATGCATCTAAAGTGATTTTTCTATAGCTTGACTAACTCCATATGTTCTATGAATACTTCATCAAACCCCATAGACATCAATCTTGTCAAGCAAGCATACCTTGTGTCCAAAACTTTTCTTATCAAATTACAAGGGTGGGGAATTTATGTTTCCCTTCACCTCTCATTCTAGAGTGAAGATACCCCTTTCAACACCTCTTTGTTGCTTCCTACCATTTGGACCTCAATTGGGTGAATATATATTTTTCTTCCTATAACTCCTCCTTAGATCCCTCTTCCTTTTCGTCATCATAATCTAATCTCGAGCTTGTGTTCAAAATGATAAGAATTTTGGAGGTGAATTATATGAAGTAACTACACTGTATCGAACATCCTTATTATTTTCATCTTCATCATATTCAATCACAAGTTGCCTCCTTACTCTAGGCAATGTGGATTGTAACTGGGCTATTGTGGAGCTCACGGAGATGAGTCTTTACTCATTGTTATTGCTAGTGTAGGCTAAGGTGGAACCCTTGAGGAGGGGATTTCTTGTGTTCTTCCCCATTGAGACCCCCTTTGAGGCTTGTTTGGTTCTTCGATATCCACTAAATCCACCACATTCTCCATGTCCTCCTTGGAAGGAGCCTCCTCTATTCCATTTTAGTTAAGGTTAGATATATAATCATCATTTTTTTAAGGAGGAGGAGGGTGGAGGGGAAGGTGTCTATGAATGGATGATGGAATATGGAGTGTGAGATGGTGGAATGAGATTTGATGCATACTTAGACCAATGGTGGTGAGGGAGGATCTTCTTCCATGGGAGGAGGGGGATACTTTCATAGGGTCACTATAGCATGTAAAGTTTGGTAATATAGAGGTTGATATGAAGGTAGAGGAGATTATGAAGAGTTATTAGAGGTCAATGTAGCATAAGGATTCTTGGTGAAGCTCCAATCATGCTCTTAGGGCAACAATCATTGATCAACGATGGTTGGGGAGACCTGAAGGCATGTTGTTGTTGGAATGGTCATGGGACTTTGTAATGAAGAAACGAGGAGGATCATGGATGATCCCTCCACTCAAACCCTTAAGTGGTGGTGGGGCCATGCTAGAACAATCATTTTGTGTTGGAAGCAGAATAATAGTTTTGTGCCTCTTCATTTTTTTTGTTAAAAAAATCTTTATCATTCCATGACCATTCCATTTGACATTGCCATGTACATTTTGTTGTTGAATGATCCTTTTGACTTGTCATTTGTTTAGAAAATTTCCTAACTTGATTCTTCAACATTTTTGGAATGGTCACTACCACTAGAATGGCCATTTTGGTATTGGTGTATCATGGCCATTCTAGGAAGAACGAGCATTCTCAAGTTTTCATTTATCATCATAGGACTTTGCACATAATATGTCAAGATCATCACAACTATTTTTGATGTAGAACGACCATTGTGGCGATTCTTCAACATATTCTAGTTAATCTTTGAAATTATTCTCATCTTGATTATCAAACCACTTTGCCACTTTTGATCATACTTATATCTTAGTCTACATTCTTATGATATCAAAAACAAGAAAAACTATCAAGAATTGTGTGTATGTGTTTCTTACAGGGTATAAAGCAAAAGTATGACTAAATGCAAGGTATAGGTGAAACATCTTGCAAACCAGTTGGGTTTCTTATCACAAGTGCTAAGTTTTAGACCTTCGTCTAGGCATGTTTCTTCTTCATTATTGAATCAATTTAACTATCTTGACAACATGAAAGCTCTAATTGGCCTTACGGGGACCAATTTCAACAAACGACTTTCATCTTTGTCTATTCACAACAAACTCTTTGGTATATTGTTTCTTAAATTGTTATGGGTCCTGAGGTGTACATATGCTTCACTTGATAGGAGTCCTCCCACCTTGACCTAAACTTCTCAGGGAAGAACTTCATGCTTGAGTTGTACATCCAAACCACATACAAACCAACTGGATGAGTTCAAATGTCTTTTTGTGGATTATCTTGTCATGTATAACATCCTCACTTTTTAGCTCTTGTACATCTCGAATGGCTCAAGTCTCATTTGATCAATATCATTGAGATGTAACAATCTCCATCTTCTAGCTGCTTCCATTTTATTATTTGTATCTCTTGAGGCCCAAAGGGGCCTTATTTTGTAACTCAACTCGAAAATGGCAGCTTTTCCCATATATCAACTTGAATGAAGTGGTGTTGATTGGGGTTTTATATGCCATTTTATATGGACATAAAGCATCATTGAGACAAAGTGGTTGATACTTACGATTTAGTCTTATTATTTTCTCAAGAATAAGATTTAACTCCCAATTGGCATGCTCAACTTTCCCACTTGTTTGAGGGTGGCAAGGGTAGACATTAAATGATGAAAACCATGTTTCTTCACCCATACCAGCCATGGGTTGTCTTGCTCGACAAAAAGGTTGTTACTACCTCAATCAAGAATTCTGAGCCCATATATGAAATTATGGTTCATATCACAAAGTCAAACATGCCATAGGTGAGGGACACGTCATAAGGAAAAAGACATCATTTCATTTCACTAAAATTGTATTGATAAAATGCATTATAAAACAGAAAAAATAAAAAGATATATAGCACTACAAATAAAAAACTAAGGACCCATCTCATTTATGCAACTCGAGATCATCAGTGCAACTGACCACCAAATATGGCCACTTACGGTGATGCATATCAACTCTCATACAAAAAACAACTTTGAGGATAGGCCTCCACCATCAACAATGCACAAAAACTACAGAGTTCTTGAATTTCAAGCAGATCAACAATTTGGTCATTGAAAGATTGAGAAAATCTAGCACACAATAATACACATGACGCCTCTTGGACTGACAAAGAAACACTATTGTGTAATAGACCAAACAACACCTAAGTCCCATGAGAACAATGATATAGTGGTATCCTTCTATCGCCATAAAATGAGACTTGAAGTGACCACCTATCATCCAAAGTCAACATACATCCTATTTGGTCGAGGTCAACAACCAACGCACAAGTTGACCATGAACCCAGGTAAGCCCAACAATAATGATCTTGGAATAATTGTTGTAAAGATGCATGACATTGGCATTTCTTTTAAAAGGCGGTAGAAATTCACCAGACCCAAGATGAATAACCTACCAGAGCTATAGGGGACAAACATCTATGGTCTCTATTAAACCATGATGCTTCATGGTGTTTAAACATCAAAATAGGTCATATAAGACAATGGGAAGAATACATTCACTCTAAATGACAACCTCCATGGTTGTATACATTTATGTGGAGACTTTCTCACCAAGATGGTAAAACAACATGTCTAAACAATGCGTTAAGGAACCTTTCCCAACCTATCAAGTTGTGACATCCAATAGGACACTTATCTGATATAATTAAGTCCAACAACTACCTTAGTTGCACCATCTCTCTCTCTCCTACTCAAGAAAGAAACAACCACTATTTTCTTCAAACTTATAAGATTGACTAAAAAGTTTATAGGGGAGTGGAGTTGCAGGCATGCTAGGTAGACCACCTATCATGCAATGGTAGGCAGTAATATATGACATCCCCTCCAAGGTGGATGTCTAGTAAGTTCAGACAAAATAGAGGTTGACTCTAGGTCCCAGAGTTGCACGATGATTCTCATCAACTACCTGTTCACTAAAACATAAGGAAGTCCAAGCAATACTTGGACATGAAGACTAACCAATTTACCCTTATCCTCCTCGGACAAATCTTGCTTCCAATTAATCTGCATCTCGACCTCAAATGGGCAAGAATAGAGACAATGAACCTTAGACACCTGATGCATATTCCCCATGACATAAGTAGAAAACCCACACATAGGTGTGAAGGACATCATCAAGAAAGAATTGGAAAATAGAAAGACACTCCACATATACTTGGAGGAAGTCTAAAAGTGTGACACATGTCCCTTTTTTTATTAACCACAAATACTATATGCGGAAGCATCAACTCACATGCAAAAATAAAACATGGGCAAGCATCACATATCTGGCATACTAAGCATTCAAATAACCAAAGTAACTAAGTTCAACGGAACGTCTAACATGCTAAAACGAAAGATTTGGGAATAACAATCCCAACAAAAGTCTAGCATAAAGAAACTGAAAGTTTTGGATGTACTAATCCTAATAAGAACAAAAGAAAAGAAATCTCCAAGCTAGAAGGATCGCCTAAGATAAAGTCCCACCAGTGATAGATATCCTCTGAGTCTGCAAGTCCTCAAGCTACTCCTCAAATAGCTACTCGCTACCTGCAGACGTCGCGTCCCCAACCATGCACAAGAAAGGAGAAACTAGGGTTAGAGTAAGTGGCAATGAATTCTTACACAACGGATAGAGCATACTTATAACTGAAAGAAAACTTAACTATATCTTTTAGTTACATATTTTATCTGAGTTGTGGCCACCATTATACGATAAGTTCTCCTGAATTGGCGTTTCTACGCCCTGAATTGGCACTGAAGTACCCTACCATGGCATTACATGCCCTGAATGACACTGGGGTGTCTCTGAATTGGCGTGTCTACGCCCTGAGTTGGAGTAAGCACTCATCTTAATTGGAAACAAATGCCTCTGAATTGGCAACACATGCCTCTAAATCGTCTTGGGACTAACTGAGTGAGAACTTATCATATAATGTCATATGTGAAGGTTCTGGCTTATTATCTAAAGTCTAAACTTTCTTAATTTCTTAATCTAAACTAAAACTGAATACTGATAATTGATCTTAAACTGAAACTAAATATTTATAGTTGAAATTGAACTGAAATTGAATACTGATAACTGAATCATGAACGTACATCTGAATCTGAATTTAATATTATTATCTAAGAAGTTCATGCTACTCTATAGCAACTGATTATACTCAACCAAACTGAATTCTTATGTTCATGCTATGTGTCATATTACCTAAACATCAAAAGGCATAACTATGCATATAACATCATATCTACTGTAAAGCCTGAATGCAATCAACTACTACATTCAGAGGACATAAAAGAACTTCCTAATCTATTAACTGTCTGAAACGATATTGATCACGAATTCATAGGGCATGGCCCACTTACCTGTAGTAAGCTAAAATCCTAACTCTGCTCCCAACCGTCTGGATCTATCTCTCTCCTGCAAATCCAATGAATTTTATAAGATCACATATCCCTTTTTGGGCACATAATTAGGGTCATTAGAGTACTTTTGGCTTATGGTCACATGCACTTTCCTTACGTCAAGGTATACCTTAGTATCAATTAATGTTAGGACTACAGGTTAAAATCACGATTCTAATAATTTTTATATTATTCAATCTTAGCCTTGACATTAGCGAACATACATAGTCAGCGATATATATACTATTTTGGATTAGTGGTTTCAATTGGTAAGGCTGTACTGGATTCGCAGCAGTATCCTACACAATACTTATCATACGGCTATAGCATATATATCAGTTCCGCTTAATCAAACTAGCCATTGGCCGCACACGCGAATAGGTTGTAATGGCAGTCACGGTAATCACAGAAACATATATACACATGGATATAAGAGAGACGAGCAGAAAAGACTGCTTGCACATAGGTCCTGCCCATTGCGATTCCTCAGGGTCGATCACCTAGCAGGAAGAGGCTGTGATGAAAAGAGCATATGATTGGCCGGGCCCAATCGAGCCCAAGGCAGGGCTCACGGCCGGAAAGGAGCAGGGATTGCATCCCGCCGTGCCCAAGCGCTGAGGTACAGGGAAGGGAAACCAATGGCTTACAGGTATGAGGCGAGGTTTGCATACTCAGAACACACACATAGGCGAACACAGGAACGAGGCAGCGACAACGCTAACAACCGGCTGAAAACAGAGTACTTAGCTCGAGAAGATAAAATAGCAAGAAGAGGGTATATACCTATCCTCTGGTTGGTTTGAGGGATAGAAAAGATTATGCAGGTCCACGCAAGACTTCTCGTTTGCAGGTGCGCGGCCGCGATTGGCTGGAGCTTCTGATCGATAAAGCTTCACAGCAGCACCTTCAGGCGGTCTCCAGGATGGGGTGCCTCAGCAACCCGTGGCCCAAGAGAAGACCGGCGGCGAGCTTCTGGGACCCGGTAGATGGTGTAAACGTGGCTGATTGAGTAGATATGGCATGAGGATGGAGAACGCCTGTGGCAGCCGGAGGTTGAAGATGATGGTGGGGGGTGAGCTCGGGGATGAAGGAGGGTAAATTGAAGGAAGGAAAACCCTCTACGACCCCCCCCCCGAGAAAAGAAGATTCTCTCGGGGCCAAGGTAGGCGCTCTATGATCTACAACAATGGCGATGAGGAAGAAGAACGACAGTGAAATTGGGAATTTCCAGTAGGGTGCAAACTAGGGTTCAAGTGGGGGCTTATATGGTGCGCGCCGCACTCAGGAATCCAATGGTGAAAACCGTCTCGAGAACGATCAACTACACAGTGAGAAATTCACTGTTGATCGGCCGTGGGAGTCCCAGTCCTTCCTAGACAGAGGTGGAAGATGACGCGGACGGCTCAGATGGGGTGGGTCCATCATGTGCCCGATCAAACGGCGTACATAAAGCCGGAAGAACCTATTTTTAGATAATAAAAAACATTATCTTAATATATTCACCATTATCTTATTGATGTGATTATCTACTCAAATGAACTCGGATTGATCCCAAAATTTGACTAGTTAGCCCCCAAAGGGTCTAGAAAAATCCACTAGAGTTAGTTTCCGAATTTGGTCATCAAATTAATTATTATGATTAAAACAAGGCAAAGATTAAATATCCCATAACTAATTATTTAAAAAGAATTAGGGTGTGATATTTTGGGGATCGTCTTATTTATATGTTCCCTCTTGATGGTAAATTTTTCAAGGCATGTTAATGACAAAAAATGCTTGATATTGACCCACTTATAACATGTGACCATAAAGGATATAATATTAGGAAATTTGCAAGTAAGTACCTGAAAAATGAGGATGTTACAATCCTCTCCCCCTTAAGGAAATTTCGTCCTTGAAATTTCAAGGGTTAAAGAGCTCTGGCTATCTCTTTAACATCTCGTCCCTCAGTTCCCAAGTGGCTTCTTCTAAGTTGTGATTTTTCCATAAGACTTTAACTAAGACAATGTCTTTCTTCTTTAATTGCTTTACTCAAGTATCAAGAGTCTTCAATGGAATTTCTTCATAAGACAGATCCTTTCTAATCTCGATGGGTTCATGAGAGAGAATATGGGAACTGTCTTGGACATACTTCCTTAACACAGATGTGTGGAAGACATTATGAATCTGCTCATAAGAAGGTGGCAAAGCTAACTTGTAGGCACTCTTGCATACTCTTTCAAGGATATCAAAAGGACCAACATATCTGGGACTGAGTTTACCCTTCACTTTAGATCTATCAATAGACTTTATAGGCTTGACCTTTAAGAAAACATGGTCCCCTACAAGAAACTCTCTATCTGACATGTGTGCATCTGCATACTTCTTCTGTCTGTCCTGAGCTGCCTGCATCCTCTTCCTGATGAGTGCTACATGATCTGTATAAAGCTCTAGCTCCTCATCCATGATTAAACTCCTCTCACCAGGCTCATGCCAGAGTAATGGTGACTTGCATGGTCTCCCAAAAAGAGCCTCATATGGTGTCATGTCTATACTCACATGATAGCTATTATTATAGGCAAATTTAGCAAGAGAAAGATACCTCACCCATGAACCTCCCCAGTCTAGAATGCAAGCTCTGAGCATGTCCTCAAGGGTCTGAATGGTCCTTTCTGACTAACCATCAGTTTGAGAATGATACACAGTACTAAAGTGAAGCTTGGTACCCAACTCTTCTTGAACCTGTTTCCACAATTTAGAAGTGAACTTGGGATCTCTGTCAGAAATAATAGAGGTAGGTACTCTGTGCAAACGTACAATCTCCTGGATATAAAGCTCAACCATGTCTAAAATTGTAGCGGTAGTTTTGAAAGCCAAGAAGTGAGCACTCTTAGTCAAATGATCAACAACTACCCATACTACATCATACCCCTTCTGGGCCTTTGGTAGACCCGTAATGAAGTCCATGGTTATCTTGTCCCATTTCCATTTAGGAATGTCTAACGGTTGCAACAAACCTCCAGGCCTCTGATTCTATGCTTTCATCTATTGACAAGTGAGACACTTAGACACAAACTCTGCTATGTCTCTTTTCATGCCCTCCCACTAGAAGGCTCTCTTCAGGTCCTGGTACATCTTTGTAACACCCTGATGAATCGTATACTTTGTCCCATGTGCCTCTAACAGAACCTTCTGTTGTAACTCAGATGTAGGTACCCATAATCTATTCTTCATCAAGATCTCACCATCTTTTCCTTTAGACAGATTAGTGTTACCCTTCTGCAGTTGTCCTAGAATACGAGAAAGATCGGGACTATCTTGCTGAGCTTGCAGTATTGCAGAAGTCCAATCTGGCTGAATTGTGAGATGTGCCATCATTAACTCTACCTCTTTAAGTTGTGGTCTCCATTCTGACAAATTTTGCATCATCTTCCATTCATCAACAAAGACTACTGCATTGACTACTTCCTTCTTTCTGCTTAAGGCGTCAGCCACCACGTTGGCCTTGCCGGGATGATAGGAGATAATGAAGTTGTAGTCCTTCAAGAACTCGATCCATATGCGTTGTCTCATGTTTAGATCTTTCTGACTCAGAATGTACTTAAGACTCTTATGGTCATAGAAAACTTCAAACTGTGTTCCGTACAGGTAATGCCTCCAGAACTTTAATGCATAGACAATAGCTGCCAACTCTAGATCATGAGTCAGATAGTTTTCCTCATGAGATTTGAGATGCCTGGACACATAAGCTATCACTCTGTCCTTCTTCTATAAAACACAACCCAAACCTAACTTCGAAGCATCACTGAATATAATGAAACCATCATTGCCTGAAGGAAGTATGAGTATAGGTATTGAAGTGAGTCTCCTTTTTAAGGTCTGGAAACTCTACTCACACTTCTCACTCCACACAAACTTTGCTTCCTTTCGTGTGAGTGCAGTCAAAGACTTAGCTATAATAGAGAAGTCTTGAATAAAGCATCGATAATAACCGGCTAATCCCAAAAAGCTTCTGATATCCAACGGAGTAGTAGGAGTAGCCCAATTCATGACTGACTCAACCTTTGTTGGATCAACTGAGATATGACCGTATGAAATTATATGCCCAAGAAACATAATTTCACGAAGCCAAAACTCGTATTTAGACAACTTCCCATACAGCTGATGTTGTCGAAGTGTCTCCAGAGTGATACGAATGTGCTCCTCATGCAATAGGTCATTATTAGAATAGATAAGAATATCATCTATGAAGACAATAATGAAGGAATCCAAATATTGATGGAATATGTGATTCATTAGGTCCATGAAGATGGCAGGAGCATTGGTGAGGCCAAAAGACATAACAAGAAACTCGAAGTGCCCATATCTGGTACGGAAGGTTGTCTTCTCTATATCTAAGGATTTGATCTTCAACTGATGATATACACTACACAAGCCAATCTTTGAGAATACCTTGGCTATCTTCAGTTGATCAAACAGGTCATCGATTCATGGCAGAGGGTACTTGTTCTTATTGTCATTTGATTCTGCATTCGATAATCAACGCACATACGAAGAGATCCATCCTTCTTTTTGACGAAGAGGACAGGTGCTCCCCAGGGAGATGCACTTGGACGAATATAGCCCAGATCCAGAAGCTCTTGTATCTACTTCTTCAGTTCAACGAGCTCTGCAGGCGCCATTCTATATGGAGCCTTAGAAATAGGTGCGGTTCGAGGAAGAATATCAATAGAGAATTCAAGCTCTCGATCAGGAGGTAGGCCAGGTAAGGGCTCATGAAAGACATCTGAGAACTCACAAACTACAGGGATATCGTCGATAGATTTTTCCTTTTCATCTATAACAGACACCAGGTATGTTTGACACCCATTCTTCCTTAGTTTATCTACCTGAATTGCAGAAACAAAGAAGTCCTTGTGATGCTTCTTCCTTCCTTTTATGACTAGTGGCTCCTCTTTAGGACGAGATATGATGACTAGTTTCCTTCTGCAGTCAAGGAACACATAGTGCTCGTGAAGACAGCTCATGCCTAAAATGATATCAAAATTGGTCAAGGGCATAATCATAAGATCTGCAGGAAACACTCTCCTCTCCAGGGTAATCCCAACCCTAGAAATCATTCTCCCAGGTACATTTACACATCTACTAGTTGTTCTAATCTTAAGATCATAAGGAAGGTCCTCTACTGGTAATTCTAGCATTGTGACTAACGAGGAAGATATGAAAGCATGAGATGCACCCCAATCGAATAAGACTTTAACAGATATTTGGCCAATATAAGACATACCTTCAATGACTTGGTCTTCATCTGCCTCTTCTGTAGTCATAGCAAAGACCCTTGCATGACGCTTCTCTCTCTGATTATGTTGTCCTTGCTTTTGATTGTTGTTGTCAAACTTATGATGCATGTTTGGACAGTTAAGCTTGATGTGGCCTTCCTCACCACAGAAGTAACATTCACTCTATCCGAGTCTGCACTCTCCTGAATGAGCTCGTTGGCACTTGGGGCAGATTGGGACTGGTGGCCTCTGGTCTCCTTTTACGGGTGGTGGTGGTAGTCTCTGGGCTGGTGGTCCTCCTAGACCTCTCTATGTTGGTGGTCTCCCTGGACCTCTATGAGCCGAAACACCTCCAGGTGCCTTCCTCTTGTTGTTATGTCCACCACGGTGATTGTCGTGTTGGTAACTATTTTTGGAAGATCCTCCATTCTTCCAGCTATGTCCTGGGTGGTCCTCTAATTCCATGGCTGCTTCTAGTGCCTCCTGCACTGTTCTGATGTTGCGTCCTACTAAAGCAAAGCCAAGATCAGGCTTCGGGCCACGCATGAACTTCTTTTCTATATGCACCTCATATTCGGTCTCGTACTTTTGCAGCATTTGAAACTTCATAGCATACTGGCTGACGGTGGAGTCGTATTGCTTGAGGCGCATGAACTCCATCTCCTTCTTCTCGATCATAGCTTATGAAATGTAGCAGTTCTGGAAGGTGGTAGTGAACTCTTCCCAGGTCAGTGGAGCAGCATTATGTCCTCGGGCGTTGGTGAAGTTCTCCCACCAGACGCGGGCAACACTCTTCAGCAGATGGGTCTCGAAATGAATCTTGAAATGCTCAGGGCATCCCATATCATGAAAGAAGTGCTCCCCACTTAGTAACCACTCCTCAGCACGAGTGACTATGTCTACCTCAGCTTCGCCAAAGAAAGTCTCTGGCTTGATCTTCAAGAAATCAACCAGGGTCAGCTCTGGGTTCCTCAGTGGTGGATGTCCCATGTGTGGACCAGTCAGGGCATCAGTCAAAGCCTTGACGAGAACATCAAGTGAAGGGTTGGGTTTGCCATTGGGGTTGCCTCCCCCAGACGCATCACGATCATCTCCCATATGTAGGAGCTTTCCTCTCCATCAACATGCTCCTTGGCCTTATCAGACTTCTTCTTGGGGGCCATCTGTAAAATGGGTATCTATAAGAGGTCTATTTAATGATATCAATCACTAATGGTTATTAAATTTCTCTAATACCAAAATTGTGACACCTGTCCTTTTTTATTAACCATAAATGCTATATGCAGAAGCATCAACTCACATAAAAAAATAAAACATGGGCAAGCATCACATATCTGGAATACTAAGCATTCAAATAACTAAAGTAACTGAGTTCAATGAAACGTCTAACATGCTGAAACAAAAGATTCAGGAATAACAATCCCAACAAAAGTCTAGCATAAAGAAACTGAAAGTTTTGGATGTACTAATCCTAATAAGAACAAAAGAAATGAAATATCCAAGTTGGAAGGATCTCCTAAGATAAAGTCCCACCAGTGATAGATATCCTCTGAGTCTGCAAGTCTTCAAGCTACTCCTCAAACAGCTACTCGCTACCTGCGGACGTCGCGTCCCCAGCCATGCACAAGAAAGGAGAAACTAGGTTTAGAGTAAGTGGCAATGAATTCTTACACAACAGATAGAGCATACTTATAACTGAAAGAAAACTTAACTATATCTTTTAGTTACATATTTTATTTGAGTTGTGGCGACCATTATACGATAAGTTCTCCTGAATTGGCATTTCTATGCCCTGAATTGGTACTGAAGTACCCTGTAATGTCACTACATGCCCTGAATGACACTGAGGTGTCTCTGAATTGGCATGTCTACGCCCTGAGTTGGAGTAAGCACTCCTGTAAATTGGCTACAAATACCTCTAAATTGGCAACACATGCCTCTAAATCGTCACGGGACTAACTGAGTGAGAAATTATCATATAATGTCATATGTGAAGGTTTTGGCTTATTATCTTAAGTCTAAACTTACTTAATTTCTTAATCTGAACTAAAACTGAATACTAATAATTGATCTTAAACTGAAACTGAATATTGATAGATGAAATTGAACTGAAATTGAATACTTGATAACTAAATCATGAATGTACATCTGAATCTGAATCTAATATTATTATCTAATAAGTTTATGCTACTCTATAGCAACTAATTATACTCAACCAAACTGAATTATTATGTTCATTCTAGGTGTCATATTACCTAAATATCAAAAGGCATAACTTTGCAGATAACATCATATCTACTGTAAAGCCTGAATGCAGTCAACTAATACATTCGGAGGACATAAAAGAACTTCCCAATCTATTCATTGTCTGAAATGATATTGATCACAAATTCATAATTCATGGCCCACTTACTTATAGTAAGCCAAAATCCTAACTCTGCTCCTAGCAGGATCTCTCTCTCTCCTAAAAATCCAATGGATTTTATAAGATCACATATCCCTTTTTGGGCACATAATTAGGGTCATTAGAGTACTTTTGGTTTATGGTCACATGCACTTTCCTCACGTCAAGGTATATAATTATTGTGTCTTTTATATTCTTATAGCTAGCATCATGTATATTGAAATATTATAGTACCTCAGTATCAATTAATGTTAGGACAAAACTTGAGAGACAGGTTAAAATCACGAATTTGATAACTTTTATATTATTCAATCTTAGCCTTGACATTAGCGAACATACATAGTCAGCGATATATACTATTTTAGTATCCACCTAGGTAGTCATTGCTTACGGTTAGACTAATGAAGCATCAACTGGTTTTTCACTTAGAATAGGTGGCCGATATCACTGGATTAGTGGTTTCAATTGGTAAGGCTGTATTGGATTCACAGCAGTATCCTACACAATACCTTATCATACGGCAGTAGCATATATATCAGTTCTGCTTAATCAAACTAGCCATTGTCCGCACACGTGAATAGGTTGTAATGACTCAGGATCAACATATGTAGTAGTAGTCATGGTAATCACATAAACATATATACATAGGGATATAAGAGAGACGAGCAGAAAAGATTGCTTGCACATAGGTCCTACCCATTGTAATTCCTCAGGGTCGATCACCTAGCAGGAAGAGGCTGTGATGAAAAGTGCATATGATTGGTCGGACCCAATCGAGCCCTGGGTAGGGCTCACAGCCGGCAATGAACAAGGATTGCATCCCGCCGTGCCCAAGCACCGAGGTACAGGGAAGGGAAACCAATGGCTTATAGGTACAAGACGAGGTTTGCATACTCAGAACACACACACAGGAGGCCATGCGAGATCATCGTTGAGTTGAAAAACACCTCACACGGGCGAATGCATGAACGAGGTGGCGGCAGCGCTAACAACTGGCAGAAAACAGAGTACTTAGCTTGAGAAGATAAAATAGCAAGAAGAGGGTATATTCCTACCCTCTGGTTGGTTTAAGGGACAGAAAAGATTATGCAGGTCCATGAAGGACTCCTCGTTTGTAGGTACGTGACCGCGATTGGCTGGAGCTTTCGGTCGACGAAGCTTCATGGCAGCACCCTCGAGCAGTCTCCAGGATGGGGCGCCTCAGCAACCCGTGACCCAAGAGAAGACTGGCGGTGAGCTTCTGGGACCTGATAGATGGTGCAAATGTGGCTGATTGAGTAGATATGGTGTGAGGATGGAGAATGCATGTGGCAGCCGGAGGTTGAAGATGATGGTGGGGGTTAGCTCGGGGATGAAGGAGGGTAAATTGAAGGAAGGAAAACCCTCTACGACCTCCCCCCCCCTTGAGCAAAGAAGATGCTCTTGGGGCCAAGGTAGACATTGTGGTCTACGACAATGACGATGAGGAAGAAGAACGACGGTGAAATTGGGCATTTCCAGTTGGGTGCAAACTAGGGTTCAAGTGGGGGCTTATATGGTGTGCGCCGCACTCAGGAATCCAATGGTGAAAACCATTTCGATAACGATCAACTACACAGTGAGAAATTCACTGTTGATCGGCCGCAGGAGTCGCATTCCTTCTTGGACTGAGGTGGAAGATGACGCAGATGGCTCAGATGGGGCGGGTCGATTATGCGCCCGATCGAACGACGTACATAAAGCCAGAAGAACCGATTTTTAGAAAATAAAAGGCATTATCTTAATATATTCACCATTATCTTATTAATCGTGATTATCTACTCAAATGAACTAGGATTGATTCCAAAATTTGACCAGTTAGCCACCAAAGGGTCTAGAAAATTCCACTAGAGTTAGTTTTTGAGTTTGGCCATCAAATTAATTATTATGATTAAAACAAGGCAAATCTTAAATATCCCATAACTAATTATTTTAAAAGAATTAGGGTGTGATATTTTGGTGATTGTCTTATTTATATGTTCCCTCTTGATGGTAAATTTTTCAGGGCTTGTTAATGACCAAAAATACTTGATATTGACCCATTTATAATATGTGACCATAAAGGATACAATATTAGGAAATTTGCAAGTAAGTACCTGAAAAATGAGGATGTTACAAAAAGACTTTCCACCTTATATTCACCACAAATTGAAACTTGCAACAACAACAAACACAAATTCTGAAGTTGTAAAGTTTCTCTCACAAAACGAGGTCCCTTTTATAAAGTGGGGTGTGTGTATAATGTGCACCCCACATGCCAAGGAGAATGGAAGTGCCATGTCTTCCCCCTAAAAATTCTAATGCTTATGCCTCATTAGGGGTGGAAATGTGACACTTGCCCCCACCTAGGTCTAGGTACTACCAAGATCCACGGGTCAACAACGTGCATCACATATGGTGCAGCCTAACACACTGAGTTCCCATCCCCTGATCATGGATTTTTAGGCCTTTTATCCATTTTCAAAGACGTTTTAAGCATGATCACTTCACCAAGAAAAGACTTATAGAGAACCTGACTGTCAACATAAATTAGCCTTGCAAGTGTGAGCCATGAACTTTAGAAGCCTCATACGAAGAGCACCATATCACAATCCTTGAGCATGAAGAAATTGTTTTCTCTCTCGATGACTTGAAGCAAGTAAGCATAAGACCCTTGCATGCCAATTTGCAAGCCCTACTAATGTAAGCAAAACACAACTTTTTGAGTCAATCCTACTCCTACTATGAGTTTGATTGAGCTGAGGTGTAAGCCCCTAAACAATGTCGTCAAGATGGCACAAATGATAAAAAAAAAAGTGAATGTATTATAGTCTCAAGTAAACCCTTATCATGAACATATTCATTACGAAAGCTTTAGACCTCATCTTGAGAGGGACAAATTTTTGACACTCAAATTTTGAGTTTGCCTAATTTGGTTGCCTAAAAGTAACAATGTGAAAATTGACAAACTAAAGAGACCAAGAAAACAAGTACATAAACGTGATCAAAGTCCAAAGTCAAAATAGATTTAGTGGTGAATTATGGGCACAACCATGAGCACACAAATCTAACCTAAATGTCCTAGAGGTCGCCATGAAACTAGAGAAAGGTGTAAAAATCTCTAAAATCTGCTAGTATGAGGATTTTAAGATGGAAAATTGGTTACTTATATGTAAGAGTTCAATGTATCCAACCAGATTGTGTAAATTTTTATTAGGTTTGTGAATAAATGTTGTGATTCAATTCGACAATCAATCCAAGTGATGAAGTTGCCAATAAAAATATCAAAACATGACACTATATCTCTCACAATTAGTGGTCACTTTTGTAGTTTCAAATATCCAATTCCCTCAAGGGAAGGTCATTAACTTTCAATTTATGGATGCTTCATTTCAGAATACCTTGCTTGATGTTGTCACTAAAGATACCGACTCGATATTGTCAAGATCTTGATGCCCAAATGTATGAGTCATCCCAGACATGCTCCTCTGGATGAATCCCACCTCAAAACAACCTTATCTTTAGTCATATTGTATCAAACCAAACTTTAGAAGGAGGGACACCTATATGACCAACGTCTCCTCTTTCCCATCTGCCTTGGGCTCACTAAAGAGTCGAGAAACCAAGATAAGAAGAACCAAGAAGGTGGGGTGTGCTAGACACGCCCCTCTCTCACCCCCATATTGACTATTCAACTCTACATCATTTTTGAAATGCCCTAGGAGACCTCAAAAGGTTGGACATGCATCAAGAACACCCCCCATCACCTCCTCATGTTGACAGCTATATGAAATTCACAAAATGTCCAATAACACTTCATTAGGTTGGTAACACATCACACATGTGCCCCACATTTACGATCTTGATTGTATTGACCAAGACCATGTCTTGAATACTCTAGAAGGACTCTAGCCACCTATGTTGTGTCAAGCCACCTTCTACGCTTGGGAAAAACTTCAAACTATACCAAAACCCTAGAACCCCCCTGCTACTATCCCATCCACTATTTATATGGTATAGCTTTTATAGAGTCAGGAGTTTGGAGAGTTCAACTATCATAAACTTTTGTAAGGTTAGAATTTCGAGAAAGAGAGTCTAGAAATTCATCTACCCCTAGACTAGGCTTCTTTGGTCTCTTTCAAGAGGCTAAAACTTAGAGATCTAATACAAAGTCTCTTGTCCATTGGAGTAAATCCACTCCTTTAAAGAAAACAACTTTTCTTTCCCAAACTATGTTCAAGAAAGGCAAGCATGTAGATGGGCTTTAGTGTAATCTCCTGTCTCCCTCCCTCCTTCTTACCAACCATTGGTGGTGTGAGAATTAAACACTAGGTGTTGATGATCCCCAATATTTTTTGATATTTCTAACTCATTTCTATATATTGTAATTGATTCAACCCTATTTTAGGGCTTCATCTTGTATCTCATTGCACTCTAATGACATCTAATTTTGTTAGATTACATGTTATTTCCCTCATAAGCATATTTCTACCAAATACACTTAGGGTGTTCTTTGCATGTTTTTAGGCACTTGGACCCCACCTAGATGGATGAGAGAGAAGGAGGGTGATCCTAGGGTTTCTTCACCATTAGAGGGGTCTAAAGAAGGCCCAAGAGATTCCTCAACCTACCCATAGTGGAAAAATCTCAAGTGAAGCAAAGAAGTCCATTGATATCCAAAGTTGAAGAGCAAAGTGCAACTAAAGGCCCCAACATAGCCGTGGTGCCAAGGAACGACCATGATGGTCAAGTTAAAAATCATAGAGAGAGTCTAGTTCAAGAAGTGAAGAAGAAGCTCAGCAGAATGGCCATGCAGGATAGCACAACCATGCTAAGGACTCATAATGATCGTGTTGCCTAGCACAGTCGTGGTGCCACACCTCAGCGCGCCCATCCCGAGCCGAACAACCAACCACTTCTACCTCTAAAATGGTCGTTTGACTCACCATGGTTGTGTTGATCACCACGGCCATGCCACTAGCCTTCTAAAATCCCAAAACAACCGATCACTTTTCCCATTTTCGCCTCTCTCATTTCTTTACCATGGCCATTTTGCACACTACCCACCGTGGCGGTGTTATGCTACCAGAAATCCCAATAGTAGTTTTCACCACATCTCCCGTACTACCCTCCACTTGACCTAGTTCATTCTAACCACCTATATATACATGGGTGGTAGCTTAACTTCAAGGTTAGCTACCTTCTAGCCACTCTTAGATGACCCTCATCCTACTATATCCACCTCTACTCTATTCCCACTCCATTCCATCCCCTTCCACCCTGAATCCCTTATTTTAGGGATTTTGGCCACTTTCCACCATACATACATGCCATTCCACCTTAGAGGAGGGAAAAGCTTAGGATTCTACTACTAGGAGGTGGAGAAGGGGGAGTCTCCACTGATCTATCATGGCTTTTCAATCCTCTATGCATTCTTCTCTGTCCCTTTTTGTATTTTCTTATTCTATGAGTACTAGGTCCCTTAGGTTGGCTATTTGGAGTCAAAAAATTTACTTTGATACCATGTTGGGGGGGGGGAAATGATATGTAAACATTGTGATTTCATTTTCTAATGATTATGTTCTATTTTTATCTCATTTCCCATAAATTTCTTGTTAGTTTGTGCTTGAAATCACCTTGGATCCTAGGGAAATTGCTTATATGTAGCTAATTTGTGAATTGCCTCTAGGTCCAATTAGTGGATCCCTAAATAGCTATTCACCTTCCTACATGCTAATACATTCTCCTAAACTTAGGTGATAGATCTAAGTAGCTAGTATAGAAGCATTTAGTGTAATTAGCTTGGAGCCTTCTTGAGGTTATATGGTAGGTGATGTGAGGTTTAAAACCTCACTTCCATCTTCCATTACTATCTTTGGCCCCTAATTACCCTAAGAATTTCTATCCTAGAAACCTAGGAGACTAGATCTTAATGGAACTCCACCTAAACCCTAATCTAAGTGAGCCTCGTGAGGGTGGATAGGATGTGGTAGGGACTAGTTCCCCTACACACAACCTACACCATACATGGCCAATTAGTAGTTTAGGGTAATTCATTAGCATTTATCTCATTGTTTGGTTTGGTAATCTAAATGAAAGAGTAATGTTTACATGGTATCACCCCCAACCCATTTGACAAGTGTATTCCCCCAAATAGGCCACACTTCCCATAATTGCATTAAAACCTTAATTTTACTTCTTGCTTACTAAATCTTTGTTTGTTTAGCTTTTTTACTTTCTTAATTAGTCCATTGCCTTTCTCTTTCCTTGTTCTTGTCAGTTTAGGTCTTTAATTTACTTTAGTCTTTATTGCTAGCTTAGTGTAGTGTAGATATGTTATTGCTTGCCTTAGTGTAGAATGTTCCTTTCATTGCTTAGTTTCCTTTCTTATTCATTAGAAATAATTATCTAGTGTCAACTTAGGTTTTTTATTTCCACGCCTCATTTAATTTCTTATTTGATCCATCATAGTGTTATTAACTCAAAATCAACCTTCAAACCATTCAACCCTATACTCCATAGTAGGAACCTAGCCAAAAACAACTCATCTCTAGCACCCTCTCTCTCCCTTGGATTTGACCACTTGCCACTTTCTTATGCTAAAACACGACCATGTGCGCATGCGGGTGTAGTGTGTTAGTGTATGTGGGATACCCTCTTAGGGATCTTTATAAATTTTAAATATACCCTTATTGTGTGTATGAAACCTTAGAGTTGCATCTAGTCCAAATTCAATTGATTTAGGTGTATACCTTAAGGCTAAGGGGAAAACGCACCAAGCTTTCTGGCGCCATTGTTGGTGATAGAATGCACTATATCTCCCTAGTAGTTGTAGTGTGATATCTCCCCTTATGCACCCTCCTTTTCTAGTTAACTTGTCTATGTTTGAGAAACACATCAAGATGTGTGTTTTCCCCATAGAATCACACACTAATCAATTGAATTTTGACTAGATGCAACCCTAAGGCTTCAAACACGTAATGGGGTTATCTTTCAATTTTTATAAAGGACCCTAAGAGGCTCACCCACATACACTAACACACTATGCCCACAAGAGCACATGGTCGTATTGTAGCATAGGAAAGCGTCGAGTTTGGGGTTGAACTGAAGGGAGAGAGGGGGGGCACTAGAGCCGAGTTAATTTTGGCTAGGTTCCAACTACATAGTATAGGGTTGAAGTGTTTGAAGGTTGATTTTGAGTTAATTGCACTAAGATGGATAAAAAAAGAAAGGAAGCAGGGAAATCAAAACCTAAGTTAACCCTAGACAATTAGTTCTAATGAACAAGAAAGAAAACTAAGCAATGAAAGGAACAATCTACACTAAGGCAAGATATAAGAGATCTACACTACACTAAGATAGCAATTAAGACTAAAGGAAAATTAAAGATCTAAACTAGAAAGATCAAGGCAAGAGCAAGGCAATGGACTAATTAATCAAGTAAAGAGAAAAACAAGCAAAGATTAGCTAAGCAAGAAGGAAATTAGGGTTTTAATGCAATTATGGGAAGTGTGGGCTATTTGGGGGAATACACTTGTTGAATGGGTTGGGAGTGATAACATGTAAAAATTACTCTTTCATTTGGATTACTAAACCAGAAAACAAGATAGATGCTAATGAATTGCCCTAAACTACTAATTGGCCATGGACAGGATAGGTTGTGTGGGGAGGGGGGAACTAGTCCCTACCACCTCCTATCAACCCTTTTGAGGCTTACTTGGATTAGGGTTTAGGTGGAATTCCATTAGGATCTAGTCAAGACTAGGTTTTGAGGATAGAAACTCTTAGTGTAATTAGGGGCTGAGGATAGTAATGGAAGGTGGAAATGAGGTTTTAGACCTCACATCACCTACCATCGAGCCTTGAAAAGGCTTCAAGCTAATAACACTAAATGCTTGATACTAGCTTCTTAGATCTCTCACCTAGGTGTAGGAGAATCGATTAACATGTAGGAAGGTGAATAGATACTAGGGATCCACTAACTGGATCTTGAGGTAATTCACAAATTAGCTACATGTAAGCAATTTTCCTAGAGACCTAGGTGATTTCAAGCTCAAACCAATAAGAAATTTATGGGAAATGAGATAAAAAAATAGAACATAATCATTAGCAAATGAAATTATAATGTCTACATATCACTTCCCCCAACATGGTAATGACCCCAAACAACCCATCTAAGGGGCCTAGCTACGCATAGAATAAGACAAAACAAAAATGGAGAAAGAAGAATGAGTAAAGGAGTGGAAAGCCATGGTAGCTCGGTGGAAACTCCTCCTTATTCACCTCCTAGTAGTAGTAGCTCAAGCTTTTCTCTCCTCCAAGGTGGAATGGCATGGATGTGTGGTGGAAAGTAGCCAAAAACTCTGAAAGAAGGGATTTTGGGTGGAAGGTGATGGAATGAAGGTGAAATGGAGTAGTAATGAAGTAGAGGGGGATAGGTATGCTAAGAGGCAACTAAGAGTTGCTAGAAGGTAGCTAACCTATAACTCCAGCCACCACCCATGTATATATAGGTGGTGGAGAAGCACTAGGTCAAGTGGAGGGTAGTATGGGAAATGTAGTGAAAACAACTTCTAGGATTTCTGGTAGCACAGTTGTGCTGGGTAGCATGACTGTGGTGGGTAGTGTGTGGAATGGTCGTGGTGAAGTGGAATAGGTGAGGTTAAAATTGGGGAAAATGACATGTTGTTTTGGGATTTTAGAAGGCTAGTGGCATGATTGTGGTGATAAACACGGTTGTGGTGGGTCACTAGACACACAACTATGGTGAGTCACACGACCATTTTAGATGTGGAAGTGGCTAGCCAATTTTCCCAAAATTGGCATGTTGAGGTCTGACACCACGACCATGCTAGGCAACACGCTCAGTCTAAGTCCTTATTAGCATGATAATGTTATCATGCATGACCGTTCTGCTGAGTTTCTTCTTCATTTCTTGAATTGAACTTTGTCTGTGATTTAAGCTTGACCAACACGGTCGTTGCTTGGCACCATGTTTATGTTGGGGTCTTCAGATGAACTTTGCTCTTCAACTTTGGATACCAATGAAATTCTTTGCTTCACTTGAAGCTTAGTCACTAGGGGTAGGTTGGGGAAGTTCTTGGACCCTCCTTGGACTCCTTCAATAGTATAGGAACCCTATGATCACCCTCCTTCTCTCCCATCCATCTAATCGTGGTCCAAGTACCTGAAAAACATGCAAAGAATGTCCATAAGTGCATTTGACATGAATATGCATATTGAGGGAAATAACATGTAATCTAATATATTTAGATGTGATTGAAGTGCAATAAGACATAAGTTGAAGCCCTAAAATAGGGTTGCATTAGTTATCTTCTCTCTTCTCCCCCCTTCTAATCCCTTAGTGGTGTGTGGGCATGAATACCTAGAGTTGATGATCATCAATATAAACTTATTGTTTTTTTTGGTCGGTCGAAAACTCGTGTTGCTTTTTTTGTATTTTCTCTTGGTTTATGTACAATGATATCCACCTTCAAAACTGAAGATGGTAAAACTAAAGAAAAGTGTAACTTTACAGGTGATATAAGAGAGTATAAGAGACAACTAAAGGTAGACAATATGAACCACCAACCTTAACACCGAACAACAACAAGACACCAAAGCTTTCAGAGCCAGAAGAACTTCAGTAAGGACATCTTATACATGAAGAACATCCAAGAGAGCAACCATCTCGGCTCTAAGAAACAACATAGATTTGAACTAAAACCAACATAATCCGCAGCTTCAACCTTCTTTTCAAAGGATGAGAAAAAATATCTCCAAAGCAACACCCAAACAGCAGGAAAGGGACCAGGATAGAACACTATCACTTGAACAGTAAATTCACATGGCCCGGATGAACAGCCCATCAACCAAGGATCTAGCCTCAACCACCCAGCAACACCCAACATCAAAAACATCAACTACAAGGCCAACATCCGATGCACAAGCAAACACCAACAGAGCATAGGGATACAACAGCTTCTAAGTACAAACCAGATCAAAACCAACAGGTCCAACCACCATGATGGAGTGGGAGGGGAGCGTCGACATCCACACAGGATGGTGACTCGACCCTCTCAACAGCCATCAAAGAAAAGGTGAGAGGGGAGCGTCGACATCCAACGAAGGATGGGGACTCGACCATCACCAGAACATGAAGGAACGAACAGTCAAGAACATCATGGATAGGAGAAAAGCATCAATAAACTTTGAGTTTCATGGCTCAACTTGCTAAAATTGTTCCAACCACATCAGGCTCTAGATCTACAACACCTCTTCATCCACACATAGAAAGCGCTCTCAGCAAACAGTAGAACCAAACATCCATAAAACTATATCCAGAGAACAAGCATAGAAGAAGGCACAAAGTCAGGCCACCAAAACTGTCCAAGACTGATCCAAAATGGAAAGACTAGAGAGCAAAAAACCTACCTAGGATCTGGCTCTGCCATCGACGTCAACTCCTTCAGTTCGAAATTCACCAACAGCTCCTAGATCTTCATAAAAATAGACTGAATGGCAGCAAGGCCACCCAACAGAGAACAACCTTCAGGGGAACAAACACACTCAACCATCATTGAAAATCCAGTGAGAGGGGAGCAAACAAGAGCGCACATCTCCAAAATAGAGAAGAACATAGCCCAATAAACTTAACCATGCTCAACATCTCGTTCCAAATGATATATCCAACAGCAACCATCTACAGACAAAAACACAGTTCTTCCCAGAAGCAAGCAATATGACAACACCAAACTTCATCACAGTAGACGGCAAAAGAGGAGCAACCACCAAGCCAACCGCCCATCAGAACCATCATTTCCTTTGATAGATATCACAAACCATCATCACCCAAACTCGACCATCATCATACGTAAGAGGGGAGCAAACCAGAAAAAAACTTAAAGCCATCCAACAAAGAGCTCTGCCACTCCCGAAGGATAAGCTCTTCTGCTCAACACAAACCCATAAGGACAGGAGCACCGTTCAGCAAGAAGGACCACCCGAGCAGCACAAAGCAAAAACAAAAGCCTCATATCATCACTATGATTCTAGGGAGAGGGCATCCATACACCAAAGGGAGATGACTTGACCAACACCAGCAGACCAGAAATTAACTGATAATGATATAATAGTCAGATTCAATAACCTTCCAAAGAATAAACACATCTTTATGGACATTCTCATGAACTCTCTTGTTCCTTTCAGACCAACAGTGATATAGAATAAGAGGGATAATAACCCCAGCCTTCCTCTCCTTCATATTAGCAATCGATTCCCAACTTAAAGGAATACTTTCAATGAGCTTATCCTTCAAAGCACAGTTCCACAAAACTTTGACAAACTCACATTCAAAACAAATATGATTCATATCCTCATAGCCTTTCATACAAAGAAAACAAATAGGAGTAATAGAAATCCCTCTTCTTCTCAAATAGTCATTAGTTGGGATTTTGTTATGAATTGCTTTCCAAGTAAAAAGCTTCGCATTCATACTGCTTTTTGACTTCCAGAGCCATTTAAAAATATCTTTCTCACTTCCTTTATGTCTAATCATCTCCCAAACATGCCTAATCTTAGCATCACATTGGCCCTTCAACAGAAAACTATCTCTATAGCCTTTAGCAATACGTACTTTACTCAACTTTTCAAGCACAGCCAAGGAACACCTCGACTCCTTAATACACCAACTCCCATCCTTAATAATAGAATTCAGTTTAGCACCCATGGGGATACTAGATCTAATAGAAATACCTTTCTCAACGACTTCATGAAAAAGCTTACCATTGAACCAAGGGTCTCCCCAAATATCCACATTACTGCCATCACCAATTTTAATTTCAACCAAATTCAAAAGACTACTACTCATACGAATCACATTGTTAAACATCCAAGAATAGTTTGCAGAATTTTCAATCAACCAGAAAGAAACCTTCCTTAAATATTTCTCACTAATCCACTTAACCCATAAGGAATCCTTTTTCCTAGCCACATCCCAGGTGTTCATGATGAGACAAGCATCTACCACCTCTTTGCTCTTCCTGATACCAAGGCCCCCTTCGTACTTTGGTAAAGTGATGGTATCCCACTTCAGCAAGTGGATATTCTCCTTATCATCAGATCTCCCCAAAATAAAATTCCTGCACATCCTGTCAATCTCATCTAGAGTAGAACAAGGGATAGGGAACAATAAAGCCCAGTAGATGTACATAGTAGAAAGAGTCGATTTGACTAGTTCTACTCTTCCTGCAAAGGATAACGTTTTAGCTTTCCATCCTCCCAGCCTTCTTTTCATTCTATCCAAAAGCTTCTCACAGTGTTTCTTGCTCAACTTACTAGAGAAAATGGGCATACCCAAGTACTTAGTATCATCCATTTTACCAATCTTTATATCCAAAATATTAGAGATATCCTCAGCTTCATGAACATGTTTCATAATGAGCATACTTTTATCTTTATTAACACATAAACCAGACATGGACCCAAACTTGTCCAAAAGCTACTTTATACCTTCAGCACTACTATTATCAGCTCTAGAAAACAACATTAAATCATCAGCGAAGATCAAATGAGAGCAACTCATATTGTTAGAGACCTGGATAGGCAAAAACGAATTATCCTTCTTTATCATCTCGGACAAACCCTGCATAGCAATAGTAAATAAATACGGAGCTATCGGGTCCCCTTGTCGTACCCCATTTGAAGGAAAAATAGTTCTTGAAGATTCACCATTTACCAAACCATCCATTGGATATCATTATACCTATAAACATTTGAAACAACCTAATGAGACTCATATAGAGCCCCAATGAGTGGATACATCCCAGTCAAGAGAAGTATAATGAACTTAAAAAAAACTTGTAGATATTGAAAGGTCTAGAAGATAGATCTAGCATAAGTCAAATCTAGTTTAAAATGGTAATCTAATCAAACAGATAAGGTAATCACTTAAACCAAATATAAATTTAAAACATGTTTTAGAGTGTGTCTATAAACAAATAAGTAGATAGATCTTAGTTGAGATTAACAATCCTTATGCACGAGTAACAAGTCAAGTTCTAAGCATTTTGAATCAATTCATAATAATAACATTATATTTTTGACACTCCACCAGCCGAACCATGAACACATCATGTTGTCCTAAAGTTGAAGTACATATAAGACATGTCTACCAAACAATACTATCAAATAGCAAACAATCCAACTCATAGTCAGAGTGGATATAAATCCCAACATTTACAGCTTTTCAACAAGACAAATCAAAATATGAAATAGATGATCTCTATAACAACATGATTATCTTCCATAATAAGAAACATAATCAACAATGGTAAATCATCAACTAGCAGTTGAATGAATGTTACAAATATTCAAACCATATTCTACATGGCTTGTCATCTTTTGTTCATTAGTCCTAATACTACTTCACTTGTACCTCACCAGGTAGAAGTCGCCACGGTGGATTCTAGTGTCAACGACTCATCATCATTATCTTATGGTTTAGTCGGCCACCCTAAGATATCAACAATAGACACTAGCCACCTAAGGGTTGCCTAAAGAGGCTCACTTTCTCATCTCGAGTACACGAGACAAGAACCAACAAAAAAAATGACATATCACATCATTTCTCATATTTTCATATTTCACATATTTCATTTCATCAGAGTCTATTCCTCATAAACATAGACTTTCACAGCAAGGATTTAGGGACATACCCACTCCAGATGACTCATTCCTAAATCTTGGTGGTCTAACTTTTAAGGTCTCAATCCACAGTCTGAAAACAATTCTCATAATTCATTGATTACTACAAGGAGATACATTTTGTTTCCCCAATGTGGACCTCAGGGGAACCTACAATGTTCAAGTCACCTAACTAGATGTGTCATCATTTCACTTGTTATTAATCTCTTTTACTCATCTTAAAAGAATCCAAAAACATTATGTATCATATGTGTGTATTCTCACACAACTAGAATAACATGAAATAGATTAGGCTTATAAAAAAGACAATGATTAAAGCAAGAAGCACAACAAATTTGTAGTTTGCAATACATGATTCTTTCCATCTTCTACATCATCTCAGAGCAGTCATCATCAGTGGACTTTCATCTCGAGACATAATATCATTGTCTAGCATTTACCCCAGAAGGGTTTTATCATCATCAGTGGGCTTTCAACAAAAGACATAATTGCATGTCATTTATCTTACTTAGAATAGGTTCATCATGCAACATATATTTATTCCATTTTATTTTTATACATATGAATAAATCTCAATGCATAAATGTGCATAAAACACTTAATAATCCTTTCTTACAATTTACCACTCTTCAGTTAGGGAAATTAATTTCACAGATAAGTGATCTCATTAGAAATTAATTAGAGAAGGCTATTCTCATAATATAAGTATCATACCATACAATTACAATTCAAGAGCACATTCTTATAAACCAATTCATATCCTTGAATATTCACCATGTAATTGAATGAAACTATACTCATATACATTCCTTAAACCCCCGTTTGAGTTCAGTACTCATTATATTGTCAAAACCATCTTGTAGGCAAATATTACCATGTTCAAGGACATCTTTTTCTTCATGCAAGTTGTCAACAATCTTAGTAGGATTTTTCATTTTATTCTTAGTAGACTTAAGAGAGGCATGGGTAGCATGATAATTTAAATTAAGGATTCTTTATCTAAAGAGTTTAGCTTTACCTCACTTGAAGCTTCATTTGAACTTACCATGAGAGAAAAATGATCATCCCTGAACCTCACTTTCTCTAGAGTTTGAGATAAAGCCTACACTAGAATCTTCATTTGAGCTTGAGGAGTCCCTAGATTTTTGTCATTTCTACTTCTTCTTTTGCTCCTGCTCCATTCTCTTGTTATGACATGTCTTTTTGTTGTGAGGCCAATCATCCTTGAACTGTCCCTTCTTCCCACATTTGAAGCATTGGGTGGAGGAAGAAGACTTTCCCTTGTATGATCTACCTTTAGAGTACATGGCATCTTCTTAAACTTTAAAGGATTTGTGACTTGATGAAGATTGGAAAGCAATCACCTTCTCCTTATTGTTTTGATTCTCTTCTTCAAGTTCTCTTCCTCTTATTGTTTGAGTCTAACTTAATGGGCTTGAAGGTTGCCTATAATTTTTTTCAATGGGAATAGAAGAAAGATATTTCACTTCTTATATGGTAGGAACCTTCTTGTCCTACCAATGAGGAAGAGCATAAAGAATTTTTTATTTCACCATTCCTTGATCCATGACATGACTTAGGATTAGACCATTTACAATGGTGTTTATCCTTAAGAGAATTTCAACCACTCTTTGTCTTGCCCATTTTGAAGCCTTGAAAGAGTTCATTTAGCATATAGACTTTGCTTTCTTTCACATGATCTGCCCCTCATAAATAACACATAGCTTTCTCCACATATCCTAGTGTGCGTCACAAAAAGATATCCAATTTAAATTGGTGAGGGAGAGAGCAACATAGAGTATGTTGATGGGTTTGGTCAAGGTTTCTTTCTTTAACGTAGCATCATCCCATTCTTCTAGCATTGTTTTCAATTGCTTGTATGAAAGATCTGCCATCCTCCACAACTCAAGACTTGATTCTTGAATGTGTAATTTCATTCTTCTCTTCCAATAGAGGAAGTTTCTCCCATGAAATACGAGAATGTTGAAGTAGTATCGCCCTCTATTATTATCACCCATCTTCTCCTACTTGTGGAAGTACTACTTGGAGAAGACCTTACTCTGATACCAATTGTTTGATCTATAATCAAATTTAGAGTGGGGTGAATAGAGATAAAACCACTAAAACAAAACTCATTAGACCTTGAAGATAGTTCCCTAGATAATATTGCAAGTATAAAATTTGAGTGCAACTAAACAAGCATATCAAGGGAGAGAAAGATTGAACAAACACAAAACAACACAAGTTTATATTCCAACCTATAAATTAGGAGATGCACATCTACTACCTAGAGGGGTCAATCTCTAGTATTTATAACTATGTGTCACTCCTTATATTTTTTAGACCACCCTTTTCTAGGTAAAAGGATAACTATCCTTCCCTTCAAGGACAAGGGAGCAAGCAACCTTACAAAGGACTTACCTATCCATGACCAAGAGTCCTTTGCCTTATCAAGGAATTAATACTCTTTCAATGAGTCTTCAGCCTTCACCAAGGACTTACCCATTCTTTTAACAAGTCTTTGACTTTAAAGGTCTTACCCACTCTTGTCTTAGATTTTCAGCCTTTGACTTCACCTTCACTAAGGAGAATATTTTCACCAAGGGCCTCCTCCCCTTCTTCTTCACCTCTATTATCCAATAGAGAGAATCTTAATATTTATGGTAGAAAGAGATATTGGGAGGTAGAGGAATGAGAGTCTCACAAAATATACATGTAGGGCTAGCTCTCTTACAAATATGCTACCCAGTCTAATGGATGAGGCAAGTGATTAAGTTCATAAGAGTGGATGGAGGCTCTCAGAGGCAAATCTCTCTCAACTATATTATTCTGACCTTAATTGTGATTAGCTAATCATGGTATGAAACCCAAGGGGTCATATATATAGTTGAGGTTTGCCTCCCAGCCATTAGAACCATTTAGAATGAATTTTAGCCATTTTTGGGAGAGTCTAATGGATATATTACACTTTGGGATCTCTCCAATGATCTTTGACACTTTACAACTATACTACCATGATTCCAAATTCATGGAGGGTACCTCTAGTGATGACGCTAAAAGACAAGTTTTTGGAGTCATCGGTCAAGATACTTATTAGTTAATATCTCAGTTGATGATCATGCATGATCAATATAAATGGCTTGTTGGCCAAGATGTGTATCGGGACAAATTTGACAAATGAAATGTACATGAATCATTGACCTATTTAATTCTATTACACTTTTGAGCTTAATTTCAAGTCATATCACCATTACAAGTGATTACATAAATTATCTAAGAAGATATACTATGTAATCTTAAAACTTGATCTTTTTGCATGTATGACTTGATTTTCTTCAACCTAGGGTTTGCAAGTTTAGGCATCTAGAGTGTTTCTATCTAAAATTTCTCAAGTAGAAACACTATAAATAAATAAGTGGAATGGTGTAGCCATCATCACAACAAAGGATTAGTCAATTTAGACCTTGAGTCAACATACTTTTCATACCCACCCTGACAGAGGTGTGGTAGGATATTAGTGAGACCAATTAATGTTAAGATCCTCTACGATGGACTTGGGGACTTCACATTCACTAGTCAATATTATTGGTGGTACATTCCAACACCCATGGCTTTATAATAGAAGCTATAATCAAGCCATGTAGGATTACTCATATATTATCCTAATGATATCACCATGTATTGCCTTTACTCTTATAATGTGTCTTATAAATATTAATTGCCCTTATAGTATGTTGCCTTAACTTATTTGTTACATTTTGTATAATTTTTTTATGTTATATACAACTATCTAATTCAACATATCTAGTAAAACTTGAATACTATGACCACTTCATCAATGATTTTATCTCTCACTAAGACTTTGGTCTCACTCGTGTGGTTTTCCATGCATTTTGGGTTCTTAACACCTATTTAGAGTTTTTTGGGTGAGGATCCACCTTCTATGGTCATCCATAAGAAGGTGGTAATCTATCCTTTTGGTGTTATCTAGAGCAATCCTTATACACTTGGGTTCGTGCAAGGCAATTTTACATGATGATGTATCTATCACCCAGTTATGGTTGTATGCCCTATACATGATGGTTATATATGTTGTATATATGAAGACGGAAATATTTTTTATAAATAGAAGGCAACTTTAGTCCCTTATAATGAAATGGTATAATTACATGTTGATCGATGAATATAATGGCTCTTTCCAATGATTATTTCTGAATATTGGTGGACAATTTTAAATAGGTTTTCCATTGCCTTCTTGGTTGAATTTTGGTATTTTATATTGATATGTTTTTTTGGGGGGTTTCTCTTCTTGTAGTGAGGACATCCATACTTGAGGTGTGCCTATGATTTGATGCTAAGGTTGGGTGTGAAAGACATGATAGGGTCTTAGTCATACTGGATAATCTAAAAATCATCTACCTTGGGCAAGAGGATTATATAATCACTAGTGAATAGTTTGGATGGTACATTCCAAACTTACAAGGGATTGATAATAAAACTATTACTTAAGCATAGCAATACTTGCAAAGTATGTTTTTTTATGCTTTGTATAATGTCTATATTGTTCTTCTATGTTGCACAAACATTATTATATAATACAAAATTTCCTAATTTAATGCATATACTTAGATCCCTTCTGCTTTACATCTCACCGGGACTTTGGTCTCACTCTCATGGTTTCCACCCTTTCAGGTTCTTGGTGATCCTAAGGTTCTCTAGATCTCAAAGGCAACAATGAGCTAGAGGTGGGGATCGTTTTAGAGCCTCCTTGTACACTTGGGCCTTGGGTAGAGTATGATGTATCCACAACTTAGTGTTTGTTTGTATGCCATATATATGATGCATCTGTTGTAAATATGAGTGTGTATACCTTTTGTATATATAGATGGTGTCTTAGATCATTTTGTGAGCTATGTATAGTTAAATGAAGATATATGTAAATGATGTGCCTATATTTTAGCTTATAAATAAGAATTGTGTTGGAACATTCTAATAAGATTTTATTGTATTATTGGTTAATATTAATTTAGACTTTTGAGTTTGGGTTTAATGGCATGACTTACTCAACCTCGGGGAGCATGTATGCATTGATCCCAGGATTGGGTGCCACATACATACTATTATGATATTTTAAAAAATTCCTAATATTATTACTATGTTCAGAACCAACTTATCGAGAAGTGTCAAAAAACTAAAAAAATAAATTTGATGTTTATCTTGTCATTAGGTGAAACTAGAAAGTAACAATATTGATTTAGATAAATTGAAGTTGTACATGTATTATTCCTTTACAATAAAAAATGAGTTGGAAACTTTTTCATGTTTGAAAAAATATTTTTGATCTTGTTGATCACTATCATGGAAATTTTTTTATAGGAAGGCAACCAACCTTTTCATTTCTAAAATTTAGTCCATTCTTTATATATAGCATTGACAAAGAATGTTGAATTAACTAGACATATTGATAGCTATCTGATCAATCATATCCTCAAAATTCCGTCCACTATCATAAATTAACTAATACATAATGATACGAGAAAGCAAGTACTGCTATTTTAGGTGTAAAATAGATATCAAACATCATTTCTCTTGCAATGCCAAGTAAACCAAACATATTTTCCATTCCAAATTTTAATTTCTCCATATCCTTCTAGTAAAGAAATCAAACTAATGCAATGAAACATAACTTTTGTTTGAATTATAAAACTTTTGTTTGCTTGTTCAAAGATAATGAACAACATAGTTACAATACATAGTAGTCGAGCTATCACTCTTACAAGAAATGTAAGGGAAAGAATCCCCAAAGCAAGGTGAGTAACAACTATGAACACAATCATTGGGGTTTGATTTGAGATGCAATTTAGAAAGTTTGTTTGCATCAAAATTAGATAAATGATGCATGTTCTTAATTTGGACCCTCTAACCATGATCAAGTAGATTTGATGCCTTGAGTTTCCATGCATCAAATAGTGGGTAGGAATCAACATTATCTATAAGATCATAAATTGCAAATTGGCAATCCAATTAAGTGATAATAGATCCCCACCCAAGATGTCATGCCTTTTGTAGAGATAATACAATTGTTGCAACTTTGCCCAAAATCATTTATGAATTTGTCATCGAACTACTCCGACCACATTTCCACTTACCACACCAATCTCTAGCAATTATCGCAATGCTTGAAGTTTTTCTTCTTTGATATGCATCAAGTTTGAGGAGTCCTGACATGCTAAAACTATGCATGTATAACACAAGTGCATGCGTCGCTTAATACAACCCTATGAGACTAGAGTGTCAATCTTAGAGAAATGTTCACCAAAGACTACTACTTACTGATACCAAATCAACTAGACTTATAAAATAGTTGATTTGTTATTTTATAACCAAGAAAAAAAATCTAAACTAAAATGTTTTTGTAATCAAGAATGGATGGATTCCTCAAGACTCTTGGTTTCACCATTGTATACACTGCATTTGAATTCCTTATTAGAAATTATTCACCCTTTACTCTGGACTAAAGAACCATAGCAAGTATTATCCACTCCCCTAGTGTAAGACACTACCTAGACTAAAGTAAACCCCACTCAAGTAGCAATTTAGGAATTAGTTAGGTGTATTAATGAAATCTCTAGGTTATACTCTCATAGTGGTAAGCCTTTTGCTGAAGCACAATATTGAGTATGTGAATCTAAGATTTATCCAACCCTTTGTCCCTCTCTTGAAGCAATAAGCAGTCTATTATTTTGATTATGATGATGAGGCATAAGAAAATCAACAAATATATCTAAGATTCACGTCCAAAATTAAAGAAGTAAGTTACTAATTTAATAAATTCAAGTACAATGCAAAATTGGGCTACTGTCGGGTGTAAAGGAACAAGGGAATTATCACATGAAACTCATCATCATATATCAAGAGGAAGAGAAAGAAACTAGGCTAAACATCATAAAACTAATGTAAACCCATGGATAAATTGTCTTGGTGATTCCCTCTAATGAAATCTCTAATTTTGTTGCATTCTAACTGCAAATCCGTCCTCCAAAAGTGCACAGAGCATCTAGTAGGTGACCATATTCTCATATCCTCCTCTCTCAGCTCTGTCCTCTACTGTTATGTGACAAAATGTGATAACAATTTCATGTATGCACTCCTTAGGTCATAGAAGAGGCTTTATACCTCATTAAGTCACAATTGTTGGATCTGACTTAATTACAAATATGCTCTAATCACATAGCATCGATACCATCGATGGGCTACCAGTGACACCGAGTTGTCCATTGACTTGTAACTCTCAATAAGTGTTGGTACTACCGACATGAGTGTCGATAGAACCAAGTTACTTTCTGTTGCATTCTAGATGTTGAAGTCGTCACCACCGACATGTGAGTTGGTGGCACCGAGACAATTAAGATTGACTCCTAATTCTCCTTCAATCATGAGTCGATATCATTGACTAGTAACTTCAATAGCATCAGCCCATTACTCGATGGACTGAGTGTATTCTCAGTATCACTGAGTGTATTCTCGATAGCACCGATATGTCCTCTTTCTCTATTGTAAATTTGTGTTATGTCAATACCATAGAAACACGGGTCGTTAGTACCGAGTTGTCATGTAAATGCTCAAATTACCTAAAACATGGAAAAAATAGCATAAGTCTGAATTGTAGATGATAATTTAGCATTATTCAATAAGAACACTTAATACTTAATGCAATAATGATTCACATGCTAATAATGGGATAAAATGCATAAGCATGTCTCAGAATGTACAATTATGTTAAACAAGATGAGAAAATAGCATGTGAAAAGATATTGAAAATCAATGCATCAAAATCCCCTAAGCTTGAATGTTGCTTGTCCTCGGGAAACACTACCCTTACATTTGTTTGAAAGGGTCAGTATGAGGGAAAATTTTATTAATTACTATTCTTAGCTACCCCCACCTAAAAATCATCAACCAACCCTTACCAACCATTGAACAAATAGCCACTCCACAGTTACTAAAAATGTTCATTAAATATGTTCACAATAAGATCAATGAAACACTATTAAAAGGAGCAGTTAACATCATAGTCCTAAGACACACGCTTTATGCACAATGCGATTTCCCTATCTACATTGCCCTGATCTAATTACACAAATACACTGGAAGCAATTTCCAATATAAGAATGAATGTTGGGAATAAACATATGAATAGCCTAACATGCAGAGAAATGGGTGGAAATAGAATAGATGGCTAAAACAAGAAACAATAATAAGATCCAAATTGTTTATGCATGAAATAAAAATCCATGCACCTACACAATGGAGGAAATGAAAAATGCATAACTCCTAGTGCCTACTATTATGATGGGAGGATGAATGCACTAAATGTGTCATCCTAATGATGAGTATGGGTAGAAGGACACATACATATAATATATTTTCACTTTCTCCTTTAAGAAAATTTAGATTGAATTCAAGGCATCCTTTTCTCCCTCTTCTTGATTTTTATTCTCTCTCTGTCCTCTTATTTTAGCATGATTCGTGATTAATGCTCAAGCTTTCTTCACCATACATCATTTATTTCTTTCACACTTTATTTTCATTTTTAGGAGTATAGATGTGGATCCTTTCACTCTTAATTCATGGGGAAGCTCAACAGATACATACTACACACAATGCAAAAAGATGCAAAAGAGGATGCAAACTACATGCAGACTATTATGAAACTAGATTTTCTTAACTAACGAATGACCTGCAAGTTTTCTTCTTTTGCATTGGAAAGAAACTAAACTACACACTAACTACTATGCTATGCAATGAAGTCAAAAGGAAACAATTACTTGATCATCCCATGGTGGTGAATGAAATTGCATGAAAAGTGGATGAAAAGATATGACTAAGAGGTGATGCATTTATTAACCATGATATATCCCTCTGTGTACATGGTAACCTTACAGTTTATTAACAAGAAGTCCCATGTAAGATCTTGTTACTGTTTGGTTGGTTCTTGGCTCAAACCCCATCATCATGCACAAAACTTAGATAAATTGAGTTTTTCATTCATGCAAGATGCCCTCAAGATAACTAACCCAAACAATTCCTCTACTTGGTGTGGTCTTAGATTTTGCAATTAAGCTTATAAGCTAGAGCATTCAAGCAACAAATTTTAGTAAAAAAAACCATATGTCATTACAAGAGAGAGCATGAAACTTTTTAGTATGATGTAGTCGTGATATATTAAGCTCCACTATTACACCACATAGATTATGTATCCTAATATTGAAAATTTAAAAAATCTAAAATAAAATGAAAGATAATGCAAAGAATATCCATTTCATCACCCCCTAAGATTGAGTTTATTATGTCCTCAGATTTGATAATCTAAATCAGAGGTGGAATGGGGGCACCCGATGTTCAAAATGGTGGTGGTGGTGGATGGAATGTCCCTAACATGATTTATGGATTGAGTTGATAGAAGGTGTCATTGAACTATGGAGATTATGTTGGCCTATCTGGCCTTCGGAGTCAATGTGACTGACATGTGTGTCGGTGGTACCAATCTATGTTGTTCTTTGACTTCTTTTGAGTTGGACAGGTTCGTAACACTTAGCAACCTCATGGTGGTATTGATGATCTTTTCCTATAGCTCTATGTTTTTTTCTCAAAAATGTTTATTCTACCTATAGTGGTGTCATTGCTATCTACATGAATGTCTCACGCAAACATCTATCTGATAAGGACTCCATGCCACCAACAATTGTGTTAGTGCTACTAAGATCTTTGATGACTTTCCCACCTGATTTATGGATAAAATGTTGGTGGTACTGATAGGTCTATTGGTGGTATTGACACTGTTAAAAGATGCACAACACACAAAACACGTCAAGGAACTTTTTTCATGACATCAAAATACATATATTAAACTGAAGGAAGGGAACAACTGACTAATGACAATGCCATATTACATATTGAATCTAAACTACTCACCCTAATCAGTGTGTTGCCTTCCATAAAGTACCCTTGTTTTGTGTCTTAGGCTCGACATGATACTTACCTTTAGGATGGATTTTTATAGGATGGTGGTGAAGAATCATTCGGCAATCTAAACTTTTTTATGTCATCGTCTATCCCCAGTGTCAATTATCCTCTACCAATGATAATAGTCACATCGGTCGTAGCTTAGAATAGCCTTCCTAACAATATCTCAGATCCTTGCTTATCTTGCATATCCATGACCAAAAAAATTGACATGATAGATACAATTGTCGACTTTGAATAAAACATCCTTTGCATATCCTAAAGCATCTCACAATTGACATATCTGCCAACTTGATAGTGATGAGTGTATTTATACCCATTTTTACATATTGTTTTACTTGCTTTTTAGGGGTTGTTGTGTTTCTAATTCCTAGTTTTAGCTTTATATTCACTCAATTGCAATTATATTTCCTTTTCTGAACTTTAATGCAACTATATATATATATATATATATATATATGCAAAACCAACAAAAATTATACGACAACGCCCAGATGGACATTCAAGCCCTCATGATGCTATGACTAAAGAGAAGGAAGGCCCCCAAGCTTTCCATTTGACCACCTTCCAACCACATAAGTGAGCGGCTCTACCATTGATTCGACTTGAGCCACTCTCTACCCAGATCCTTACATCCTGACACACATTCTCAGCATCTATTCCATTCCAATTCACACCATGTTGGTCCGCCAGATAACCGGACATGAGGTTCAAATTGAGTAACCCACGTGAGTCACCTATTGGACTAAGTACGGGCCATGTAATCAGATGCCTTCGACCACAAGTATTCAACTTTAGGGTTTCATAGGATGGAATGCATATATAAAAGGGAACCCTTATCATCCATTCAAAGGGGTCTCTAGGTGATTAGAAGCCACATTGTGCAGCACAAATCCTAGTGAGGAGTGAGGAGGAGGCGTCCACAATAGAGAGATTGGTCTTCCTACACCAAGCATCATGGCCTTTCCACCGTTCCTACTATCTTTTTGTTGTTGTCCCTCACTATGAGCGAGTAGACATTTCTACTGGGTCATGGATACTAGCCCTGATCACCCGTACTTTATCTTATCTTATATCAAAACTTGGCAATATAGTTTCTAAATGAAGTATTATTCTGCTTAATTCTTTGCCTTACAGTTTGACGACTTACTTTGCACATATGTTATAATCATGGATATGTAGGTTGATGTGAGTCTGATTAGAACACCAGAATGATCTTATTATCCCCCAGAGGTGTCAACAAGGGATAGTGAGGTGATTGGACTTCAATATGCTACGTCTCAAGGATGGTCAGTCGTAAGTAAGGGAGTTCATTTGGAATAAACATGGAACTTGGGTGCCAAGGGTGGTCAGTTTCAAGGGAGTTTAAGCCAAGTGACGACTTATATCTCGTGGGGGTACCATAGTGAAACCTCGATTTAGCAATGATTATTGGAGAGTTAGATCTTGTTAGGATAATTACATAGGCTCAGGTAGAAAACCCCAAGCCCCAATGCTCTTTATTATCTGTTATTCACTTCCTTAATCTCTGTTTCTTTTAGAAATAATTTAGCTTAACCAATAATTCAATTACACAGTGATAAATATTACTATTAGTACTTCTGAATTTATATAACTACTTAAAAAGGTTGTCCTTTGGGTTCAATCCTAAAATATACTATAATAAGGCTTCCACTCATGTGGAGTGGGGAACTAGTGCACTGCTTTTGGTTAGACCTAGAAGTTATTCTCTTAGCATTTTTCTTGGTACAATATTTGGAGCCTCATCGAAAATTAGCATAGTTGTTGGGGACAATGGTTCTCTTTTTTGTTCATTTATTTATCTTGATAATATTGAAGATCTTCTAGAATTAGACGCACCACACACGATCATTTGTTTTCTTCTCAGGTACTCCTAGCATATGCAAAGATCCAAAAGTCTTAATTCAGGATTGCCATTTGATCCTGAAGTTGAGAAAATCCTTAGGAAACTTCATAAGGAGAAGACCATGGTGGATGTGGTTGCTACAGAATCAGCTATCCAAGTACCAATCAATTCAACTATTCTGGCCCAGTGAGAATTGTTCACCACAAAATCCAGAGAACAAGCGAAAGCTGAGTTCACAACCAACCTAGAAGCCGCTCAAGCCACAGAGTGCGTGAAAGAATTATAAGATTTCTCCATTCCTAAAGGCACCAACTTAACTCATCCAATCCTACTTCTAAGAAACTCGATTGAGATAAGAGCCCAATGGGTCAGCCTATTGGAAAATTCCACCTTTACAGGAAGGATTGGAGATGATTGTCATGAGCATCTTCTTAAATTCATCAACCTTTGCTCGATGATGAAGCTGCCCAGAGCCACTGACAACACTACACGACTGCAACTTTTCTAATATTTTATGACAGATAAAGCTAGAGCCTAGTACAATGCTCTTTGAGGGGACCCGATCACTATGTGGGAAGTTCTAGAAAACAAGTTCTTAGAGAAATTCTACCCTCCTTAGATGACATACTCGATAAGAGCACAAATTACAAGATTCAATCAAGTGCCTGAGGAATCCATGTATGAGGCATGGGTGTGATTCAATGAACTCCTACATAAGTCCCCGCACCATGACATCACTGAGAACTAGATCATTGAATTATTCTATCAAGGGGTATACAATGAGATAAAGAAGTTCCTCAATTCTTCCTCTAATGGAAATTTCATGCATCAGAGCTTCGACAATGCACTTAAGATAATTAACCTCACAACAAAAAACTAGACTCACTAGATGAGACCCTCGGGAAAAGGCATACTAACAGTAGCTATGGTGGAGGATCACTTTGAACTTAAATATATCCCTAAAGCACTAAAAGCTCTCTCCCTCTCCAATAGGATAATCTCAAAAAAATCTTCAGTGCATATGAAAGGAAGAGCCAAATGCCCTAAGTATAAATCATTGCACCCTCATGTGAATTATGTCATGCGGTGGATCACATCACAATCCATTGTCAACAAATATATGCCATGTTCCATGAGAACCAATCCAAGCAACAATACATAGTCACCCAGGGTGAAAATGTCAAATCAATCCACAACATTCCAGGGTAAGAGTACTAGAATCCAAACTGAGATTGAAGTCATACTAGTTTCCAACACATGAACCCCACTGGAGCTGAAAATCCCAACTAGACCTTGATGCCACATGCCCAGGGTAGAGCGCCAATGTACTATAATGGCCCGCACAACTAGGGAAATCTCAGGTTCAATTTTCCTAGCCAAAATTACTAGCAGCGACAACAATATCAGAACCCAAATCAGGTCCCACCGCTACAAATCAAAGTTGCACCAGTGCAAGACCCAATGAAGACACTCCAAGAAATGATGGTGTCTTGTCAGACACAACTCGCCAATGTTACGGCAAATCAGAAGGTGCTAAAATCTCATATTGCATGTTTGGTAGCTAACCAACAGCCCCAACGAGCACAATTGTTGATCAGTAGAAAACAACCCCAAGCATACAGAGTAGCCAGAAGAGTTCAAAGTTGTAATGACCAGGTCAGGCAATGTGTACAGCACACCTCCTGCCTTTACTCCTACCGACAAAAGTGAGAGCACCCCAACAAAGCTCCAAATTTCTGGATCGACCATCCTATGGACAACCATCTACAAGATCAGACGATGGAACCTCCCGTGATAATAGAACAACCTAGTACTAGCAAAAAATTGATAGAAGCAACACCCACAGTCAACCCTGAACCACCATCAACTCCAGTATATACTCCATGTGTACCCCATGCAGGACATCTCAAGCAGACCAAGCTTGGTGACTGACTTGTGAAATTCAAGGACACCATAAAGAGAATCCATGGTAACATGTTGTTCCTCAATCTGCTGACTGAAACACCAATCTAGTGCAAATACCTCAAGACCATTTTGTCCGGAAAGCATTTGTCCCAGGAAACCAAGATGGTGAAGTTAACATAAATAGCCTCCAATGTCATATAAAACCATCTAACTCAAAAGAGAAGTGATCCAGGATCCTTTTATATAGACTATTTCTTGGGAGATGATACATGTCATAAGGGACTCACCGAATTAGGTGCTAACATATCTATCATGTCTTACACTCTATGCCAACATCTAGGGTTCACATACCTCTTACTCACAACAATGACCATTCATTTGGTCGATACATCTATCACTAAACCCTCAAGAATTATCAAAGATGTCCCGGTGAAGCTAGAACATGATACTTACATCCCATTTGATTTTGTGGTTATGCATATCAAAGAATACAATTGGTTCCCCCTCATTTTGGGGAGGACATTCCTAGACACTGTGAGAGGTCTAGTGGATTTCGAAGCCGGTAAACTCATTCTACGACCAGGAAAGAAAACTATTATATATTGGGTCCTTGAAGATTTGAAGAGGGTGCATAATTCGATTGAAGCTTTTAAGGCAGAAGATAATCTAGAATTACAAAAAATAGACCTACAAGATACCTCAAGACAACAGGGTCCTGCCCAGAGGTAGGCTATCCATGTCATCTAATCATGATCTATATCCTACAAGTTTGAAGGATAAGGGTTCAGATACCTTGTGCAATTTTCCATGCACGTGTAATCTTTCAAATTTTTAAGTCCCCAAACAAGGTTCACTCAAAACACTAAAATATGCTCCTGCAAGCACACAAGGTCATGTTATAAAAGGGGGTCGATCCACAGGGAGAGAGGGGGCACTAGATCTAGGTTTGTGTTGGCTACGTTCCTAAAGCAGATATTAGAGTTGAAGGGTTTAAAATTGGGTTTGGTTTGATTACACTAAGCAAGCAGACAAGTGAAGGCAATATGAAAGATAGATTACCAAAAACCCTATATTATCCTAAGCAAGTTAGGTCTAAGAAACTAGATTAAGCAATCAACTAAACAAGACCAAGATGATCTACACTACTGTAGCTAGGCAATTAGCAACTAATAACTAATCTAAACACTAGAGCAAGCAAGAATCTAGGTTAACCCTAATTAATAAGACTAAGCAATTGACTATAGGAAATAAAGGCAATAAGCTAAACTAGCATTAACAAACTAAAATGACAAGTTAGGTTTTGAGCAATGAGATTGGATAGGCGGGCCTTTTGGAAATGTGACTTGATATTAGTTGGAGGAAGGTCAACATAGCATGCAAATCTCACATTTCAATCTAGTTTACCAAACCAAACAACAAGGCAAGTGCTATTAGAATATACCCTATACTACTAGTTGGAGAAGTGGGGTTAGGTGTAATTCTAGTAGGACTTGGCAAGTCTAGGTTTCTAGAGTTAGTGATATTAGGGCAATTGAGAGCCAAGGGTAGGAATTGGAATAGAGATGAGGGTATTTCACCTCATGTTACTTGCCATCTAGCCTTTAGGAAGCTCTAGGCAATTGCACCAATCACACTTACACTAGATACTTAGATCTCACACTCCCTTGTAAAAGAAGGGATATGTAGGTGGGAACAAAGGGGGCTAGCTAGGGGTACACTAATTGTACCTAGGAGCCATTCCTAAGATTACCACATACATTCCAATTTCCCTTAGAAGATAAGTGTCATCAAGCATCAAAAACAAGCAATTTATATTTAAAAGCACAAATCACATGCAAGATAATGGGAATGAGATAGAAGAAAGAGGCAATCATCATAGAATGAAATTATGTTCATTACAAATTATTTCCCCCCAACATGGTATCAAAGTCACATTTTAGCCCCAAATAGCCCACTACTAGGGGCTTAGCTAGATATGCTCAAAGAAAAGATAAAAGAAACGAGAAGAAGGGGATAGAACTCCATGGAGCTCGAAGTAGATCCTCCTTCTTCACCTCTTAGTTGTTGTAGGGAAACCTCCCTCCTACAAGGTGGATGATGGGAAAAGAAATGAAGGGGATTATAGTAGAAAACCTAGAAAACTAGGTTTCTATTATGGAAATGAGGTGGACATCGTGGGTGGAGAGAATAAATACAAGGGGAGTGCAATGAATGCTCTAGAGAGGGTGGAGAGGAGTAATGGCAATTAAGGGAGTCTAACCCTCGTGTTGTGGTCGCCACCTATGTATATGTAGGTGGTGGGGAAGCACTAGGGTAAGTAGGGGCAAAGTGAGAAAATCAGTGGTGAAAATGGGTAGGTTTAGGTGGTCACAACGGCTGTGTTAAGGTGCCATGACTGTGGTGGGGGTTGCATGGCACGGTCATGGGCAGTGAAATGGCTGAGGTGGAAAGTAGAGTGGAAATGATAAGTGTGTGTGGTGGCCACGACTATGGCGGGGTGCCATAGATGTGGTGGGTAGAGGGTACCATGGTCGTGTGGGGTACCACGACTGTGTTGGATGAGAAGGCCACGAGCGAGGCAACTTTGAGGTCGTTGTATCTTTAGCTTACCATGGGCGTGGAGAGCACCACGGGCAAGGTGGCATTCAAGGGCCACATCCGTGGTGATGGCCATGAATGTGGTCATTCACGTGTAAAATGGACGAACTCCCTATTGAGTTTTGAAGACTTCATGCGTAAATCGCCATGGGCATGTTGATGACCACAGTCGAGGTAGAAGGTGATGGCCACGGCCATGGGGTCTTTAGTGACCATGTTCGTTGTGATGACCACGGTCGTGGTCATTCATGTATAAATTGAGCACATTCCCTGTAACTTTTGGAGCATAATTTCCATGACCATGGTGATGTACCATGGTCGTTTTGGGACTTCTTGGTGTTGATCTCTACTTCATCTTCTTCATCTAGCCTCCTTTGTCTTTGAATTGTTGTTGTGCATCCAAGGAGAGCTCGTGGAAGAGATAGGTCCACTCTTGGGGTGTAAGACCCCATCGACATTCTTCATCACTCTCCCAAGCATCAATGCATGCATAAGTGCCCTGAAATACACACAAAAGGAGGCATAAGTGCATTTATTATAAAAGATCACATTGAAGGGAATAAATTATAATCTGCGATGTTCATATGTGATTATCATGCAAAGAGGAATAGGATGAAGCCCTAAAATAGGGTTGCATCACCACCCCAAAATTAAAACATACTTGTCCTCACGTATTCTCCAGCTTAATCTCTCTCTTCAATTTCTTTCAAATTGATCAAGAATGATAGAATGCATTGCAACATAATATCATTGACGAAATGGTCTTAGAAGTGACTAAGTGCATGTGTTCCACCTCTCTCCTCTCCACTTTCACAAACCAATCATAAACAGAGCATTGAGCATACAAACTTCAAATATAGAGAATAGAATACACGAGCTTTCCATATGTCCTTCATGCAATTCTAGGTAAACCGTTTCATGTTGGCATTAATCAATGATGACTAGGAGTGTTGTTTCACTTTCATGCATTCAATCTTATGATTTAAACCACACCAAATGATCCATATGGCTATAGAAATGGTAAAGTGAGCTATGTTTGACGTTTTCTATCTCAATGGGTATGAAAATGGATGAAAGGATTGGGGTAAGATTTTAGAATGCTTTTATACACTCATCTTTTCTTTATTTAGATGCTCTTAAACAAGAGAATCTTTTATTTTCTTTTTGCTTTTATCTTTTCTTCTTTTCTTTTCTTTTTGCCCTTGGTTTAGGTAGGGCATATGGTAGATATAGTGAATCAGGGAGATGTAGATATGGCCACCCCAAACTTTTGGAGGTGGCCAAGGCTAAATATGTGCACTAAGACATCCTTTTCTGAGGTAGAGAGATATGAATATTGTGACGAATGCTATCAAATTGACATCCAAATCCCATAGTAATTATGCAGAATAACCATTAGCAACGATTTAACAAAAATTACTAAAAATTAAAACCATTTTACAAAGAGATCCATTGCCAGTAAACTCTTAAGGGAAGAACCAAAGCAATATATACATCATGGTTCACATTGTACATACATTGTACCATCTCATCTCGAGGATATCATATACCAATTGCTTTGCCAAACATATACATAAGCAACATAAAACCTCGAGGCATACAAGCCAAAATCTCATATCATTTATGAAACCATTACGTACTAACTCCCAAGGACCTGAGAGTATAGAGACGACACATAGGACTTCTATCTATAAGACATGACAGACAACACACTCAATCTGAGCTGTTACTGCTGTCCCTGTTGTTGTTGTCCTCCCTCTATAGTACGGTCTCTACCTCCTCATTCACGTCCACCTAAAAATGTTGGGACAAATGGGGTGAGACAAAAGTCCGAGCGAGAGATATAACTCTCCACCAACAAAATTATTATCACAGGCAAAAAAATAGTATAAAACTGAGTACAGGATCTTTTATATTAATAATCAAGATTAATCATTGTTTATAAGTAGAACAGAGCAATACTATCTTTTCAAGCAATGCAGCTATTTATGATAGAGAAATAATCATCTATTCACTTTATAAGGAATACGAAGAACACATATAACATCTATCCATTTAAGATGTATAAAATTAGTGTAACACCAACCAATTTTTCCATATTCAATCCTTAAGCAAATAAGCTACATGGCTGATTACATATTTACAATCACACTTATGCCCTGAGGAGACGAGGTACGCTCATGCTCCAACCGACCACGGCTACATAAAGCATCAGTACCATACAAGGTCAAAGGAAGATCTAGCTTCCAAGACCTCACCTGTCTTGGTCAATACGAGACCACTGGCAGTGACATCACGTGTCAAACTACAATTAGCTTGCCAGGGTATAGAGCATATTTGCTATAGAGTTACAACCGCAACATGCACTCTCTTCAGGGAGATCACACAGCAATCCCCGATATATTAATATTGAGTCATGGCATATAGCCATACTCTTATGATGATGAGGGAGATCACATATAAATCCCTATTTGGACGTAAGGATATTTTTGCCCATTACACCCACATATTCAAAAATATGCTCTCCGAGTTAAACTTGTTTCACCATTCATCAAATTCTGACATTGAATGGATCTATGGACATGGAAACTACATGATAAGGTTTCACTTGATTAATTAGGTGCATTACAATATCTTTTAGTATCAACCAAGTTACAAGCATGAATTATAACAGATGCTACAAAGAAAGGTGTAATACATTTATCAAGTACTTTCATAATCTTTAGAACACATTGAATGCATAACACTCGGGATCTCAGTCCCTTATCACATTACTAGGGATTCTCATCCCTTAACATTATCATCATCATGATTTCTAGATATGGGTATTCAAACCCTTAGTTCATCATTGAACATTGTCACCCCTTATCAGGTAACTATTACCTCTAGGTCCTCTGACCCAGGTATACATTATACTTGTTGCACAAATATTTCACATGGCTCACAAGGCCCATTTAATCTATATCATATGAAACATCATAGCTCATACATAGATATGATCATCATCTCATGATACCTGCATGGTTAGTATTTCATGATAAAAACAATATCAAGTACATATCATCACCATGCAATACAAGAGAAATACAACCTTCCCATTAATAGGGTTAGGATTTCCCTTTTAGCCGATTAGGGTTTTCAAGTTCATATTATCAAGAATCAAACCCCTAATTCATAGATCCACACATATTAGGAGCATACATTGATATCATAAGTATTCAATCATACTTCTTTATTCTCATCATTTATCATTAAATGATTATCACACAAAGTATGGGTTTCTCTCTCATCCTCACTAGGATATTGATTACATCATACTTTATAAAGTTGGCTCAACCCTTTTCTCAAGGTACATTGGCCTACACTTATCAAAATGTATTAAACTCCTTACATCTTAATGTATCATTTGACATAACACACTTCATGTGTTACTCAATCAAGTATATCGGATTTGAGGTGCTTACCTCCATATTGGTTTTGAGGTGCTTCCACCATTTCGGGATAGAGGTGTATTCTTACTACCATATTGTCCAAGAGGTGTTTGCTTACCACCATATCATCTAAGATGTGTGTGCTTACCACCATCCAAGAGGTGTGTGCTTACCACCATATCATCCAAGAGGTGTGTGCTTATCACCATATCATCCGAGAGGTGTGTGCTTATCACCATATCGACCAAGAGGTGTGTGCTTATCACCATATCATCCAAGAGGTGTGTCATTACCACCATATTGTCTAAGAGGTGTGTGCTTATCACCATATCGTCTAAGAGGGGTGTGTGTGTGTCACTTATATCAGGTTACTCAATTGTAGGGTTTTGCATATCAGGTTAGACCCTTATGCTCATACCTTTTCAAACCTTCAAAGTATCAACCTACAATGTGTTGAGTGACAACCTAGAAAAATGGTTAGTCCTTTTTCAACCAACCCAAATGTACAAAATGATAGGGGTGTGGGGTTCCAAAGTATAATGGATTTCATATCACCATATTGGATTTCATTACCATATTGGGTTAGAGGTGCTTCAACCCGATATCGATTTGTGCCATGATGATGTCATCATCATAAAGCTCTAGACTTTCATCCCTTACTATTCTAGTTCATGTAAATCAGTCCTATGCAACTATTAGAACTCATAGAATCATCAATCATTCAAGAAAAATCGAAATTGAAAGTAGATCAACAAGTATAGCAAGATTGAAGGTAAATAATAACATGATTGGGTTCAAGTTATATAACCCACCTCAAGAACAACTTCAAATCTCCAAGCTCAAAAGCTTCACATTACCAAGGTTGAAAATGAACTTATCAAAGATCCAAGACTTGTTCAAAACTCCTCTATATGCAAAGAATCACCATAGATAAGAACTTGGTGAAGAAGAAAAGAAAGGAAGAATCACAACCCGAGAATCATGCTTCAACCAAGGTTGAAGGTGACCATGGCTTCACCTTGAGCTTAAGGCTCAAGATCCTCCTTGATCCTCAACTAATATGCATTATACCTAAGAGAAATAGAGTTGTAGGATTCGAAAATTTTCACTAGTAGGTGAAAGGAGTGGTATATATAATTGAGACTCATGAGAGAGAGTGTATAAGAGGTGTCATCACCTTATACTACTAGGTGACACATGTCCATGCATGGGTTGACACGTGTCCATGCATGCACACATATTTATCTTGACATTAAAAACTCTTGGGGATAATCTAGGGATAAGATTTTGGCCATTAGTTATCTTGTTGAACAAGATATTTCAATCCAACATCACTTTATTCACAAACCGATACAACTTTTCCAAGGAAAGTTACAAACTGATATCCATCACCTTTTTGAGGTGATTAACTCATCATGGCCTTTTCCAAGAGTTTACAAAACGATATGGGACCTCCTCTATGAATTTTTGGCTGATAGGCACTCCCATATAAGCTCTACAACTCAATACAACTCATTTTAGGGTTTCAACTATACAACTCTTCTTGATCTTTTCATCGCCAAAATACCATCACTCAAAAATGATTCAAACATGGTGCCTATTCCTTTCTATCTCCTATAGATGATTCTAAGAGAGAGTAAGGACACTCTAGAGGTGGTAATTTGCATATCAACCCTACATTTTGGGTAAATTGCAATTTGCACCAAAATTGGTACACAAGGCACAAGCATAATTCAAACGAGCTCCAACTTGGAACTTAGGCTTTCCACAAGCCACCCCTTAACATCATTCTCTATCTTATGATGCTAAAGCACTTGAAGCATTTTCAAAATGTGACATATAGCAATATAATCCCTCATCTTGGGTAAATTGTAATTTACACCCAAACTATCATATAATGCACAAATAGTTTGTAAATAAGCTCAAACTTGAAAATTAAACTCTCCTTGAGTCTTAATTACTTTTAAAAATATTAAAACAAGTTTATAAAAAACTTACTTAAGCAAAAATTCCAGGGTTATGGCATAACCCAGGTTAGGGATGTTACAATTATCAACCCCTAATAGGGATTTCGTCCCCGAAATCTCAAGAGAAAAGAGAAGGGTACTTACTCCTCATTTCTTCCTATAGCTCCCATGTGGCTTCTTCAATGCCACGGTGATGATAGAGAACTTTCACAAGAACTATGTCTTTATTTTTCAACTTCTTGATTCTTCTGTCAAGAATCATCATTGGACCTTCCACATAGAATATATCTTCATTCAATTCTACCTCTACAGGTTGCAACACCAACTTTGTATCAGGATGACACTTTCTCAGCATAGATATATGAAACACTAGATGTAGTTTATGTAGCTCAAGTGGCAACTCCAACCTATAGGCCACTTTTCCAATCCATGTTGTCACTGGGTAAGGTCCATAAATCTAGGAGCTAACTTACCCTTATTCCCAAATCTGAGAACACCTTTCCAAGGAGAGACCTTGAGATACACTCTGTCTCCAACTTGGAATTCTAAAGCCTATGGCATTTATCGGCATATGACTTCTGTCTATCCTGTGCAGCCTTCAAATGTTGTTGTATTACTTTAATCTTTTCAGTTGTCTGTTGTACTAATTTAGAACCTAGAAGTTGGTATTCTCCTGTATCATACTAGCATAACGAAGATCTACAACGTCTACCATATAATGCTTCATATGGTGCCATATCAATACTTATCTGATAACTATTGTTGTAGGCAAACTCTATTAAGCTCAAGTGTAAGTCCCAACTTCCTACAAACTTAAGAACACATGCCCTAAGCAAGTCCTCCAAAGTCTATATAGTCCTTTCAGATTGTCCATCTATCTGAGGGTGAAAAGTTGTGCTAAACTTTAACTGTATACCCAAGGCTTTATGTAGTTATTCCCAAAAATGACTTGTAAATTGGGGACCTCTATTAGACACAATTGTGGTTGGAACTCCGTGTAACTGCACTATCTCATATATGTAGATATGTGCAAGTTTTTTAGTAGTATAGGTTGTTTTAACATGAAGAAAATGTGTTGACTTAGTCAACCTATCAACTATCACCCATATGGAATCATGACTTTTGGGTATTCTGGGTAGACCAACCACAAAGTCTATTGTCACGTGATCCCATTTCCACTATGGTATAGGTAAGGGTTGCAATGTTCCTACAGGCTTATGGTGTTCTGCTTTAACTTGTTGACACACTGGACACCGCATAACAAACTCAACTATATCCTTCTTTAAACCAGACAACCAATACATATCTTTTAAGTTATGATACATTTCAGTACTCCCTGGATGCATTGCATATATGGATGAATGGGCTTCCTCCATAACTATATTTCTTAAGTCATTGGCATCCGGTACTACCATCCTACCATGGTAACATACTACCTCATCCTCTGACTCATGGAAACTGTCCCATTTCTCACTACCATACTCTGACCTGATCTGCTGAATCACAGTATCAACATGTTGTGCCTCTTTAATCTATTATCTCAGAGTAGGTTTCACATGCATCTTAGCCAACAATTCATCTAACAAAGATACTTTTAACTGTACATTTATTTGTCTCAAAGAGACAAACATGTCCCGTTTAAAGCACATTAAAGAATTCAACTGTGCTTTATCTATGAGTGGAGATGATTTTTTTTACTTAGTGCATATGCCACTACATTAGCTTTTCCTGGATGATAACCAATTGTACAATGGTAGTCCTTGATTAATTCCATCCAGTGGAGTTGTCTCATGTTCAACTCATGTTGTGAGAAGATGTACTTTAAGTTTTTATGGTATATGAAAATCAGACACGTTTCTCCATAAAGATAATGCCTCCAAATCTTCAATGTGTGGACCACTACAGCTAACTCTAGATCATGCGTCAGATAATTCTCCTCGTGATTCTTAAGCTATTGGGAAGCAAAAGAAACTACATGATCACTCTGCATCAGCACACATCCTAGACCATTCTTAGAGGCATCACAAAAAACAATGTATCCCTTTCCCTACTCAGGTAAAACCAACACAGGTGCACTAGTCAACCTTTCTTTCAATAACTGGAAAGAATGCTGACACTTTTCATTCTAGAAAAAAGGAACCTCCTTCCTGGTCGACCTAGTTAGGGGTAATGCTACAAAATTGAAGTCTTTAATAAACCTTCTGTAGTAACCTACCAGACCTAGGAAATTATGAATCCCATTTGGTGTCTTGGGTTGTTCCCACTCTACAACAGACTCCACATTTTGTGGATCAACACGAATTCTTGAAGCAGATATGATGTGTACTGGGAAAGACAAGTCTGACAACTAAAACTTGCACTTGCTAAACTTAGTATATAGCTTGTGCTATCTTAGCAAAGTCAAGGCTTGACGAAGGTGTTGTTCATGTTGTTGACCATCTCTATTATATATCAGGATGTCGTCTATGAAGACCACTATGAATTGATCAAGGAATGACTGGAAGATTCTATTCATCAGCTCCATGAATGCAGTTGGTGCATTAGTTAGTCCAAATGACATAACTACAAACTCATAATGACAATACCTTCTCCTAAAGGTTGACTTAGGTATGTCATCCTCCATGATATGTAACTGATGATATCCTGGCCTTAGATCTATCTTAGAGAACATTATTGCACCATACAACTGGTCAAACATATCATCTATCCTTGGCAGAGGTTATTTGTTCTTTATAGTCACCTTGTTAAGCTGTCTATAGTATATGCATAATCTCATAGACCCATCCTTCTTTTTAACAAAAAGAACTGGAGCACCCCATGGAAAAGTACTTGGTCGAATGAAACCTTTCTCAAGCAACTCCTGTAACAATTTCTTGAGTTTTGCCATCTCAGCAGGGGCCATCCTATAAGGTGTTTGGGCTATGGGTTGCGTACCCAGAATTAGATTAATCTCAAAATCAATCTCTCGAGGTGGAGGAATATCTGGAAATTCTTCAGGAAACACATCCTTGAATTCCCTGACAACAAGAACTTCAGAAAGACTAGGACTTTCTGCTTTGGTATCTACCACATGTGCCAAGAATGCTTCACATCCTTGTCGCATCAATCTCTTAGCTACCATTGCTGACACTAGATAGGTTGGAAGAATCTTTCTGTCCCCCTGAAAGACCCATGTCTCATCACTATCTGCGAACATAGCTTGCTTGGAACCACAATCCAAGACAACCTTATACTTTTCTAGGGTATCCATCCCAAGAATTACATCAAACACGTGCATCTCAAATGGTATAAGATCCACATGAATGTTGTGTTCTGAAAAAGAAAGAACACAGGGAGAACATACCTCCCGCAACACTACAGATCTGACTAATGGAGTTTCTAATAACAGATTATCTGTTATACAACTGACAGTCATATTGCAGTCATGAATCACTTCTCAGGTGATAAAGGAATGTGTAGCACCCAGATCAATCAAAATAGATACGAAGCAGGATGGAGACATATCAGAATGAAACAATTCCATCTGACCTATCACGACTCATGGATTGACTACTGCCTCTAGCTGATTCATAGAATAGAATCTCACTGTTGCCTGTTGTTGACTCCGTGCTCTATTGTTTGGTGTAGATGAACCTGCTTGGGACGCATGCCCATGTCCTCATGTGCCACTACTGAACTGTTGCCTCTGATAGCCTTGTTGACTCTGCCTCGGTGGTTGGGTTACCTCCATGTCTCTAACTAGAAAATCCCTTATCATATGTCCTGTCTGCCCACACTTAAAGAAGTTTTTGTCCTACTGTGGTCTAGATGATCTTGTTACTGACATTGATGTTGTACTATGGGCTCTACTTGGCAGAAAACTATGACCTCTACCCTTGCTTAACGTCCATTGTGTCTGTGCATTGAACCTTTGTGGTGCTAATGGTATAGGAAACCTTGGTTTCTTGAAACTTCTAGACCTATGTCCCTGGAACTGGGCAGGTCCTTTCCTACTATTAGCCTCACATTTCTCAGTCACGGACATCTCTAATCCGCCTAACTGACTCCACAAAGGTGGAAAACCTCTCTCTATTCTCTAGAATAGCTACAACTATGGATAACTCAGCGTTCAGACCCTTCTCAAAATTTTGAATCCTCTCCTCCTCTGTAGTAGACATGTGTGGAAAAAATTGTAGAAGCTCCATGAACTTAGCTTCATACTCACTAATCTTCAATGGTCCTTGCTTAATATGCTCAAACTATGAGATTTTATCATCCAAATAAGTCCTAGGAAAGTATCTACTGACCAATTCACATTGGAACTCCTGCCATCTGACCTCAACACCAGGTCTTTTCTCTTCTTAAATGGCCCACCAATGGTCAGCGCTTCCTTTTAATAGGTACACAACATGCCTAACTTTGTCATTTTTTGGGATGCTAAGGATTCTAAAGGCTTTTTCTAGCTCAGTGAGCCATAAATTTGTGTCTGTTGGGTCAGTTGTACCAGCATATTTGGTGGCTCCTACCCGACGTAACTTCTCAAAGGTCTTACCAGACCCATGTTCCTCATTGGGAACTGGTGCCCTAGGTGTTGGTGTTGGCATCCGATTTTCCATATGCGTTATTGTGGTCATAAACTGCCTGAAAAGAGCACGAAGGCTGGTTTTTCTAGCATGGCTTGATCAAGATGGGGATTCTCAGGCACTGATTCCTCTCTTGCCTGATTCCTTGCACCTCCTCCTGGTGCAACAATACTTCTCTGAACAACATGTTCTTCGTGTGCTCTAGCCATCTTTCAGCTTTACTTCTTCTCTTATATGAGAAGAAGTCGCTATAAGATAATATGGAGGACGCTAGAATAGACTCAACAACCTTAATCCTATGTCTCTGTAGACTCAGCGAACCTTAGGCTCTAATACCAAAACTTGTGACGACCGCTATCAAACCGACAACCAAATCGCACAGTAATTAAGAGGAATAACCATTAGCAGTGGTTTAACAAAAATCACTAAAAATTAAAACCATTTTTCAAAGAGATCCATTGCCAGGAAACTCTTAAGGGAAGAACCAAAGCAATATATACATCATGGTTTACATTGTACATACATTGTACCATCTCATCTCGAGGATATCATATACCAGTTGCTTTGCCCAAACATATACATAAGCAACATAAAACCCCGAGGCATACAAGCCAAAATCTCATATTGTTTATAAAACCATTACATACTAACTCCCAAGGACCTAAGAGTATACAGATGACACATAGGACTTATATCTACAAGACACAACAAATAACACACTCAATCTGAGATGTTACTATTGTCCATGTTGCTATTGTCCTCCCTCTGCAGTACGGTCTCTACCTCCTCGTCCGCATCCACCTAAAAATGTTGGGACCAATGGGGTGAGACAAAAGTCCCAGTAAGAGATATAACTCTCCGCTAATAACGTTATTATCACAGGTAAATAGTATAAAACTGAGCGAAGGATCTTTTATATTGATAATCAAGATTAATCACTATTTATAAGCGGAATAGAGCAATATCATCTTTTCAAGTAATGCAACTATCTATGATAGAGCAATAATCATCTATTCACTTTATAAGGAATACGAAGAACACATATAACATATATCCATTTAAGATGTATAAAAGTAGTGTAACATCAACCAATGTTTATGTATTCAATCCTTAAGCAAATACGTTACACGGGTGATTACATATTTACAATCGTACTTATGCCCTGAGGAGATGAGGTATACCGCTCATGGTCCAACCGACCACGGCTACATAAAGCATCGGTACCATACAAGGTCAAAGGAAGAGCCGGCTTCTAAGACCTCACCTGTCTCGATCAGTACAAGACCACTGGTAGTGACATCATGTGTCAAACTGCAATTAGCTTGCCAAGGTATAGTGGCATCTTCTCTATAGAGTTACAGCTATAGCATTCACTCTCTTTAGGGAGATCACACAACAATCCCCAGTATATTAATATTGAGTCATGGAATATAGCCATACTCTTATGATGATGAGGGAGATCACACAGCAATCCCTATTTGGACATAAGGATAATTTTTCCCATTACCCCCACATATTCAAAAATATGCTCTCTGAGTTAAACTTGTTTCACCATTCAACAAATTCTAACACTGAATGGATCTATGGCCAGGGCAACTACATGATAAGGTTCCACTTGATTAATTAGGTGCATTACAATATCTTTTAGCATCAACCAAGTTACAAGCACGAATTATAACAGATGCTACAAAGAAAGGTGTAATACACTTATCAAGTACTTTCATAATCTTTGGAATACATTGAATGCATAACACTCAGGATCTCAGTCCCTTATCACATTACTGGGGATTCTCATCCCTTAACATTATCATCATCATGATTGATAGATCTGGGTATTCAAACCCTTAGTTCATCACTGAACATTGTCACCTCTTATCAGGTAACTATTACCTCTAGATCCTCAGACGCATGTATATGTTATACTTGTTGCACAAGTATTTCACATGGCTCACAAGGCCAATTTAATCAGTATCATATGAAACATCATAGCTCATACCTGGATATGCTCATCATCTCATGATACATGCATGGTTAGTATTACATGATAAAAACAATATCAAGTACATATCATCACCATGCAATACAAGAGAAATACAACCTTCCCATTATCAGGGTTATGGTTTCCCTTTTTAGCCGATTTGGGTTATCAAGTTCATATTATCAAGAATCAAAACCCTAATTCATAGCTCCACACATATTAGAAGCATACATTGATATCATAAGTATTCAATCATACTTGTTTATTCTCATCATTTATCATTAAATGATTATCACACAAAGTATGAGTTTCTCTCTCATCCTCACTAGGATATTGACTACATCATACTTTATTAAGTTGGCTCAACCCTTTTCTCAAGGTACATTGGCCTACACTTATCAAAATGCATTAAACTCTTTACATCTTAATGTATCATTTGACATAACACACTTCATGTGTTACATAATCAAGTATATCGGATTTGAGGTGCTTACCTCCATATCAATTTTGAGGTGCTTCCACCATATCGGGCTAGAGGTGTATGCTTACTACCATATCGTCCAAGAGGTGTGTGCTTACCACCATATCATCCAAGAGGTGTGTTCTTACCACCATATCATCCAAGAGGTGTGTGCTTACCACCATATCGTCCAAGAGGTGTGTGATTATCACCATATCATCCAAGAGGTGTGTGCTTACCACCATATCGTCCAAGAGGTGTGTGCTTATCACCATATCATCCAAGAGGTGTGTGTGTGTCACTTATATCGGGTTACTCAAGTGTAGGGTTTTGCATATCAGGTTAGACCCTTATGCTAATACCTTTTAAAACCTTCAAAGTATCAACCTACCATGTGTTGAGTGATAGCCTAGTCAACTGGTTAGTCCTTTTTCAACCAACCCAAATGTATAAAATGATAGGGTTGTGGGGTTCCAAGGTATAACGGATTTCATATCACCATATTGGGTTTCATTACCATATCCGATTAGAGGTCCTTCAACCTAATATCAGTTTGTGCCATGATGATGTCATCATCATCATCAAGCTCTAGACTTTCATCCCTTACGATTCTAGTTCGTGGAAAATAGTCCTATGCAACTACATCAATCATTCAAGAAGAATCAAAATTAAAAGTTGATCAACAAGTATAGCAAGATTGAAGGTGAATAATAACATGATTGGGTTCAAGTTATATAACCCGCCTCAAGAACAACTTCAATGCTCCAAGCTCCAAAGCTTCATGTTCCCAAGGTTGAAGTTGAACTAATAAAATAGCTAAGACTTGTTCACAACTCCTCTATATGAAAAGAATCACCATAGATAAGAACTTGGTGAAGAAGAAAAGAAAGGAAGAATCACAACCTGAGAATCATAATTCAACTAAGGTTGAAGATGACCATGGCTTCTCCTTAAGCTTAAGATTCATGCTCCTCCTTGCTCCTCAAATACTATGCATGATATCTAAGATAAAGAGATTTGTAGGATTCGAAAAGTTCCACTAGTAGGTGAAAGGAGTGGTATATATAATTGAGGCTCATGAGAGAGAGTGTATAAGAGGTGCCATTACCTTATACTACTAGGTGACACATGTCCATGCATGGGTTGACACGTATCCATGCATGCACACATATTTATCTCGACATACAAAACTCTTGGGAATAATCTAGGGATAATATTTCGTCCATTAGTTATCTTATTGAACAAGATATTTCAACCCAACATCACTTTATTCACAAACTGATACGACTTTTCCAAGGAAAGTTGTAAACCGATATCCATCACCTTTTTGAGGTGCTTAACTCATCATGGCCTTTTCCAATAGTTGAAAAACGATATGGGACCTCCTATATGGCTTCTTGGTTGATAGGAACTCCCATATAAGCTCTACAACTCAATACAACTCATTTTAGGGTTTCAACTATTCAACTCTTCTTGGTCTTTTCATCACCAAAAATACCATCACTCAAATATGATTCAAACATGGTGCCTCTTTCTTTCTCTCTCCTATAGATTATTATAAGGGATATAGGTATACTCTTGAGATGGTAATTTTCATATCAACCGTACATTTTGGGTAAATTGCAATTTACACCAAAATTGGTACACAAGGCACAAGCATTATTCAAACAAGCTCCAACTTAGAACTTAGGCTATCCACAAGCCACCCATTAGCATAATTCTCTCTCTTATGATTCTAAAGCACTTGAAACATGTTAAAAATGTGACATATTACAATATTACCCCTCATCGTGGGTAAATTGCAATTTACACCCAAACTATCATATAATGCACAAACAGTTTGCAAATAAACTCAAACTTGAAAATTAAACTCTCCTTGAGTCTTAATTACTTTTAAAAAGATTAAAACTAGTTTATAAATAACTTACTTAAGCAAAAATTCTAGGGTTATGGCATAACCCAGGTTAGGGATGTTACAAAGATGGTGAAGAAGAGTTAGGTCAAAGTGGGGTCATTGGTGTAGTCCTCAACATAAAATATCCTGCATGAAAACTAATTCAACATTGAATCAAATGATATCACACCACATGATTGAACAACATGAGATTCACATTTATTTCCTACAATTCCATAAGATCTAAGCATTCATAGCTTGCTCAATTCATAATTCAACAAAGTCATTCACAAACTTGAGAGGGGCGATGCACTTGTAAAAAGTCAACAATTAAGACCATATAGCGATAAACTCTAAAAATGTGCCATGCATTTGTCAAAGATCAACATTTTTAGTTCAAAAATTGGAGATTAAGTTAGAACATGCTTTTAGGCAAGAACATCCAAGTTTGGACAAAATTGGCCAAAATGGTGCCAATTTGCAATCAATCACATCTGAACATACATTTAAGGAATTTAAAGCATAAAACAACAACTCCTAATTTAAAACACACAAAAATTACCAAAATCTACATGAGAATGCAATGCATGACATGGAAGAGCAAAAAGAGCAAAAATTGTCCCTGGTGTGTACCCTGGTGTCCCTGTCAAATTGTACCAGAATTTGTTGTAGTCCAAGTCAACCTCTCTTTCAATTAAGCCATCACTCATTTTGTTGGCTTATTCAGGATCCTTTGCAAAGATGTAGTTTAGTTCAGAAGCAGTCAATGTGTATACTTTGTTGAACATTGCAAACTTGATGGCTTCCTCTCCTTTGACCTTGATCTTCTCTAGGGTGGCAAAGAATTGCTTAGTTAACTCCATGTTTGTGGTTTGTGCTATGAAAAGCACCTTCCATAAACCAATTTGTTTCAGCTTCCTTTCCACCTCTACTTTGATTCCTAGGTCTTAAATTACCTTCTCACACCCATATCTTGGGGAGATAACTCTCCTTGACATGCACTCGTGGTAGATAGGTGTGATCTTCATCTTCCTTTGACCTCTGTCATCTGGTGTTCCCTCAGGAGCCTTGCCAAACCATTTCATCATGTCTACCTCCAAGTATGCCAAAGTGTCCTCTGGCTCAGAATCTATCCCCTCCTCAACAGTGTCATCATCATCTTCCTCAACCTAGTAGGATCTTGACCCCAAGCTCATGTCAAGATTTAGCGGTACATGTTGCTTAAAGTATCGTCGTGGGTGATCCTCCTTGCTTGCAGTTGTTGTTGTGGTCTCTCCCCCAATGAGGAGGTAGAGTGGCATGTTGGCATCGTTTGTGGAGGCAGCCTTGATGAAGATGGGGCTACAACCCCCTTGCACCATTTTTGGCAGGTTGTGATCTCCGGATCAACCTCGTCAATCATATCATTGAGGGTTTCCTTCGATGCCTCCTCCTCCCTATATGTCTCATCTGTGATGTGGTGGTTGTCTGACGACTCGGTGCGGGATGCATTTATGGGCGTTGAGCGGTGGAGCGAATGGGAAATCGAGTTTGATGGTGATGGAGTGTGGGATGGAATGGAGACTTGGGAAGAGGCTCTCTTGGTGCACACCTTGCCTTTGGTTATCACTTCAAGGCTACTTTGAGCCCCCTTCTTCACTGCCTTGGTAATTCCCTTCATTGTGTGGATATGGTGGTGGTAGTATGGTTGTGATTTTCGGATTTTTGTGGAGGAGGCGAAATGGAGGTCGATTGATGGTTGGAATAGGCTAAGATGGTTGCTTAGATGGTGGAGGATGGATTGGTTGAAGGTTTTGGGTGAAAATTAGTCGATTTTAGTGAGGTTTTGTGTGGGGCAGATGTGGGTGAGATGGATCATGAAAATGGATATGGTGGCTCAATTGGTGGAGGTTTGGGGGTGGAAACAGTAGAGGAAGAGGTGGTGAGGTGTAGAAATTGATCGGAGGTCGATTTTTTGGAGGTTTTGGGCTGGAGATGCAAAATTGGAGGTGTTGGGGGTGGAGCATGTCACCACGGTCGTTTTGGGAGTCAAGAAAATGAGTTAGGAAGTGAAGAGGGTCATGGTGTTTCATGGGGTTTAAGTGAAAAAATGGGTGGGGTCGGGTCCCGCCACGACCGTGGTGGGTCACCATGGTCGTGGTGGGGGTTTGGCAATACAACTATGGTGGGTGCCACGGTCGTGGTGGGGGTGGAGATGGTTGTAGATCGACCCTTGCCACGGTCGCGGTGTGCTCCTCTTACCTCAGCCATGGTGGTCACCACGGCCGCGGCCATTCATGTACAAAATCACCTCCATCCCTGTAACTCCTTTGAATTTTTGCACTTAATTAGCCACAGCGGTGGTGGTCTCCACGGCCGTCTTCCCTTTATGTTGCCAAAACTATGATGGTGGCCATGGTTGTGTTGTCCATCATGGACCATGGCCGTTTTAAGCTCCACAGCCATGGCCAATCCTTCACAAATTTGGTGATGTTGTTGTAACTTTCTTGAGATTTTGCAATTAAATCACCACAGTCGTTTTGAGGCACAACGTCCGTGGTGGTTATTCATTCAGTACTTTGTCAATTCAAATTCAAAAAAAAAGAGAAGGCGGTGATACATCTTCACATTTGGGTCAGCTTGGCAATTGGAAAGAACTTCTTGATAAACTCATTTTTGACCACATTCCACGTTACCGGCTCTGGCTTTGAAATGTACCATTATTTGGCCTTTTCTTTTAGAGACAATGGGAAAAGTGTCCTCTGAATGGAATCATCAATGGCAGCAGGTGTGCGGAAAGTGGAACAAGTTTCAAGGAAGGCATCAATATGGTGGTAGGGGGTTTTTATTCTCCATCCCATAGTAGGTAGGGAGGAGTCCAAAAAGTGTGGGTGGAATGGAGAATTGTTGACCTGCCATTTGGTCAACAAGAGTGGCAATGGGGGAAGTGTAGTTCCCTGAGGTGAGATATTCATGGAGGGGGCGGTTAGGTTGTCATTGAGCATCTCCATGAGGTATTTCAGCTTCACAGTCACCCATTTCAGTCGTATAACACCAAGTCGGTACAATTTGAATGCATATGATGCATGCACAGCTGTCACCTGCACATTACACAAACAAGCAACAAAAACCAAGTTAGAATGACAATATGCAAAAGTGAACAAAGAATAAAGAATAGCAATGGTGATGGAAATAGGAAAGGCTAAGCTACACTAACTAGCTAGGCCAAGCCCCTCACTCCCTGATAATGGTGCCAGAAAGCTTGATGCAATTTTCCACACACATGTAATTTTTCAAATTTATAAGTCCCCAAACAAGGTTCACTCACAACACTAAAATATGTTCCCGCAAGCGCACGTGGTCATGTTATAATATAGATGAGAGGCAAGAAAAGGGGGTCGATCCACAGGGAGAGAGGGGGCACTAGAGCTAGGTTTGTGTTGGATATGCTCCTAAAGTGGAGATTAGGGTTGAAGGGTTTAAGATTGGGTTTGGTTTGATTACACTAAGCAAGCAGGCAAGTGAAGGCAATATGAAAGCTAGATTACCAAAAACCCTAGATTATCCTAAGAAAGTTAGGTCTAAGAGAATAGATTAAGCAATAAACTAAATAAGAGCAAGATGATCTACACTACTCTAGCAAGGAAATTAGAATCTAAGAACTAAGCTAAAAACTAGAGCAAGCAAGAATCTAGGTTAACCCTAATTAACAAGACTAAGCAATTGACTGTAGGCAATAAAGGCTATTAAGATAAACTAGCATTAACAAACTAAAATACAAGTTAGGTTTTAAGCAATGAGATTGCATAGGTGGGCCGTTTGGGAATATGACTTGATATTAGTTGGAGGAAGGTCAACATAGCATGCAAATCTCACATTTCAATCTAGTTTACCAAACCAAACAACAAGGCAAGTGCTATTAGAATATACCCTATACTACTAGTTGGAGAATTAGGGTTAGGTATAATTTTAGTAGGACTTGGTAAGTCTAGGTGTGGCAACACATCCCGCTATCACATAGACAGCGAGGTGTTACACAAAAACGTGCGGAAAACACCATAAACCACAGATTATCAAAAACACGTGTTAATTAAAACCGATTGCAGGAAGCGGATAAACTAAGAAACTATTACATTCCGATCCTCATCTCTCAAGAAAACGGGTTATATAAACATTTACAAGCCTTGATACATGTCCACAGCTTAGGAGATCAGCTGTCTAGCCATCACATGAGTTCATCACTTGTTTATATATACATAACGGCCCACATCCGACCAGCAACAGGATAAACAAAGCTTCCACAACTATACATCGTGAAACAACAACAAAACGCTCCCAAGGACCTGAGAGTACAGGGATGACTCTAGACTCTACTACAAAACAACCAAAACAGCAGTGTGTCCATCTATTGCTCGTCTTACTGCTCGGTCGCAACTCCGCGACCACCACCACGTCTAGCTCGAACACTTAAAAAGGTTGTAAACCATCGGGGTGAGACACACAGTCCCAGCGAGAAACATAACTCCTCACCGAAACCATAATACCATAGGAAGATTAAAGCAATAGTAGTAGATAACTGATAAAAGGTATGACAAGAGAAGTCTATATAGCAAAGCTATTCATACCATCAAGCTTACCAGACGTATGGAAGGCATATAACCAAATATCTCTTTATGGGACATGATTGACAAGATAAGGTTTATAATATCTTACCTTATAACATAAAGAATGTATATGTAATTGTAAGTATGACATGATTAACTACGCAAGCAAAGCCTCAATCAATATTTCGTGTTTTGCCTTAAACAATAAATACTATTCGGCTGGATTACGTATTATTATGCCCTGAGGAAGTGAACCGTACCGCTCAAATCTAACCTTCGGTTGCGAAACCCAAGCTGGTGCCATACAAGGTCAATGGAAGAGTCGGACTCCACGACCTCCCACCTCGTGGTCAGTGCACGAGAACCAAAGCAGGACCACAGTCTCATGCTTAAGTGACCTCAGCCACAGGGTTAGCTCCATAGGCTACCCTTCCTCTAGCCCGCCTTGGTACAGGTCTCGGCACTAGTATATCTGAGCCACGGGCCTGTTCACCGTGCTCTGAGCCATGAACGCATTCATGCTCTATCATAGTGAGCCATGGGCCTGTTCACCATGCTATATATATATATATATATATATATATATCCTGAGTCTGCAACCGCAGCTGCACTTGCGTCCTCTCTATTTCAGGCTAGGAGAAACCACACATATTCAACAATATGCACTTCCAGGTTAACCCGCAGGAGAACCTGTTTCACCATCACCAGCTACTGACGATGATGGATCTATGGCCAGGGAAAACCACATGATATGTTGCACTGTGATTAGTTAGTATATTTTAAGTGGATGATTGAGGCAACCAAGTTGTATCACAAGCATAACATGAAAAAATACATTATTATTACCACCATCATGCTATTCCGGGATCTCAACCCCTCATCACAAGAAACCACTGCCTCAACAGGCATTCTCATCACTTGGGATATCAATCCTAGATCATCATCAGAGGATAACACCTCAATTGGGAACTTTAGCCATCTCAGGTCCTCAGACCATAACACATCATGCATGTTACCTCATCATCAAGAGTAACCATCAGAGCAGTGTTACTAAAACATATATACCTTATAGCCCTTTACCTGGCTATGCATCTGTATGAAACACCTGCATGGTTAGTATGCACAATCATCATGGATTGACAGAAGAATCACATTATCAATCATAGGCAACATTGATGATCATATACATATGTCAAGCTACATAGATATAATCTACGACCTCAAATACTATCAAGCGTCTCAAGGGTCATCATCATAAGCCAAACATGTTTGCATAAGCAAGGATTAGCATATCAGTTTCCATATAAGGAACAAGACCCTCACTATAAGTGCCCACTACCCTCACCAAAGGTAGTATCAAGCAGGGCACTCTCCCCTATCGCCCAACACTCTAGCCTCATATCGGCCAAGCCAACCAGCAAGGACAACGACAACACCTAGAGTGTATCATGCAACTGATCCCAAGGGGCGTGTCGTGCAAGGTGTAACGTGCAATAGGGTATCGTGCAACGTGCGTCATGCACTAGGGATATCAGGCAGCACACACACAACAAGGCATAACGCCCACCTAGTCTCGTGCTAACGACCAACACACACAGGGCTAGGGCCAAGGGGTAACGCCCACTACAGAACTAGCTAGCAACGCTTCCACAACAACAAGGTATAACGACACCAAGCCACCTCCTAGGTTATGTGTGTGGGGTAGGGTACTCAGCATAGTGTGACGCCTGACACAACAAGGCAAAGACCAGGGGTGTGACGCCCGTCACAACACCACCACCTGTCGGCCAAAGCTCTAGGCCAAAGACCCCTAAAGGATCACCTCCAAGGTAAGACAAGGCAAGGTGTCGCCCACCTAGGGAAACTTGTCCATGGACAATGCCACCACAATAACATGTCTTAAACACATGTCCAAGGCCATTTCCACATGCAAGCATCGAGTGCCAAGTGTCCACTAGTGGTGACACAAATGAGGTCAAAGGGGTCAAAGAGGTCCATGGGCGACACACCTCCACACCATGTCCGACACACACCCTGGGCGAAACACCACAGGCTGACACAAGCATGGCCGACACTCCTAGGTCGACACAAGCATGGTAGACACTCCTAGGCCGACACAAGGCTCACCTGCCCGATACAAGGTCCAACAAGGCAAAGGCAAGGTACAACAAAGCCCACCAAGGCTCAACCAAGCCCAAAGGAACTCAAGAAACAAGCCCAACCCTTCCTCTAAACACTAGAGGAAGCAAGGAGAGGGAGGAACACCTCACAAGGTGGCAAACTTGCCCATAAACCCTAGAATTGGGTTAATTGCAAGTAGCACCTCCAGCTCTCAACAAAGCATCAACAAACCCTAATCACCACTAAAGGTGATTAGTAAAAAACTAAGCATCAGGCTTAAGCAAAGCAAATAGGATAAGCCCTAAACGGAGGTCAGTGTCCTTACACTAGGTTTCTAGGGTAAGTGGTATTAGGGCAATTGAGAGCCAAGGGTAGGAATGGGAGTAGAGATGAGGGTATTTCACCTCATGTTACTCGCCATCTAGCCTTTAGGAAGCTCTAGGCAATTGCTCCAATCACACTTACACTAGCTACTTAGATCTCACACTCACTTGTAGAAGAAGGGAGATGTACGTGGGAACAAAGGGGGCTAGCTAGGGGTCCACTAATTGGACCTAGGAGCCATTCCTAAGATTGCCACATACATTCTAATTTCCCCTAGAAGCTAAATGTCTTCAAGCATCACAAAATAAGAAATTTATGTTTAAAAGCACAAACCACATGCAAGATAATGGTAAATGAGATACAAGCAAGATGCAATCATCATAGAATGAAATTATGTTCGTTATAAATTAATTTCCCCCAACACAGTATCAAAGTCACATTTTAGCCCCAAACATCCCACCACTAGGGGCTTAGCTAGACATGCTCAAAGAAAAGATAAAAGAAATGAGAAGAAGGGGATAGGACTCCATGGAGCTCGAAGTAGATCCTCCTTCTTCACCTCCTAGATGTTGTAGGGTGACCTCCCTCCTCCAAGGTGGATGATAGGAATAAAATGAAGGGGGTTATGGTAGAAAACCTAGAAAACTAAGTTTCTATAGTGGAAATGAGATGGAAATGGTGGGTGGAGAGCATAAATGCACGGGGAGTGCAATGAATGCTCTAGAGAGGGTGGATAGGAGTAATGGAAGCTCAGGGAGTCTAACCCTCATGTTGTGGCCACCACCTATGTATATATAGGTGGTGGGGAAGTACTAGGGTAAGTAGGGGCAAAGTGGGAAAATCAATGGTGAAAATGGGTAGGTTTAGGTAGTCACCACAGCCGTAGTGGGGGTTTCATGGCACGATCGTGGGTAGTGGAATGGCTGAGGTAGAAAGTGGAGTGGAAATGATAAGTGTGTATGGTGGCCATGACCGTGGCGGGGTGCCACGACTGTGGTGGGTAGAGGGTACCACAGTCATGTGGGGCACCACTTCCATGTTGAATGAGGAGGCCATAGGCGAGGTAGGTTTGAGGTTGTTGTATATTTATCTCACCATAAGTGAGGTGGCCTTCAAGGGTCACATTTGTGCTGATGGCCAGGATTGTGGTCATTCACGTGTAAAATGGACCAACTCCATGTTGAGTTTTGGGGACTTCATGCATAAATCACCACGGGCGTGTTGATGACCACGGTTGAGGTAGAAGGTGATGGCCACGACTGTTCTGGGGGCCACTGTTGTGGGGTCTTCAGTGACCACGGCTATTGTGATGACCGTAGTCGTGGTCATTCATGTGTAAATTGAGCACATTCCCTGTAACTTTTAGAGCATAATTCCCAAAACTATGGTGATGTACCACGGCCGTTTTAGGGCTTCTTGGTGCTGATCTCTACTTCATCGTCTTCATCTAGCCTCCTTTTTCTTTGAATTTCTCTTGTGCATCCAAGGAGAGATCGAGGAAGAGATAGGTCCTCTCTTGGGGTCTAAGACCCCATAGACGTTCTTCATCTCTATCCTGTGCATCAATGCATGCATAAGTGCCCTGAAATACACACAAAAGGAGGCATAAGTGCATTTATCATAAAAGATCATATTGAGGGGAATAACTTGTAATGTACGATGTTCATATGTGATTATCATGCAAAAAGGAATAGGCTGAAGCCCTAAAATAGGGCTGCATCAATACATGTTTGTGTGTTTGACTTCAAAATCACCACAATCGGTTAGGTCTGTGATATTAAACTGAGACTCTTACTGGGAGGTAACCCAATCCCTTTTCTTTATTTTTTTATTTTATCTTTCTTCCATGTATTTTTATTCCTTGTTTTCTTTTGACAAATTATTTGGAAAAAGAGAGAGAGAGGAGAGTGAGGAGAGAAAGAGAAGGAAGAGAGCCACATCCTTGACAACCCTAATAGATGGATATCCAGCATGATGAGCGAGCCTCATGATGAAAATCTCTCATCTTTCCATCAATCCTTACTACCTAGCCTCTTGATTGATAGTAGGAGATCTCATGATATTGTGATACGATAAGTGGTGTGGAGAGTGGAACATGTAGTCTGATGGGATTACTCTTTCTATTTTCCATAAGTGATTATATTTCCTTCTCACAAATAATGTGTCCTTATCTTTTACAAGAAGAATTATTCCTTGGAAATAGTAGCCATTTTATCTCACTCAAATTATCAACATTCACTACCATATCTTGATCAGGACTTTCTTGACGTGAAGTCCCTATGCACTAGGGATAATGCATGCATGGTGTTGGGACCTTCTTTGGTAACATCTACTACATGTGCCAGGAATGCATAACAGCCTTGCCTCATCAGCTTGTTAGCAACCATAGTTGATATAAGACAGGTGGGCAGAATCTTTCTCTCTCCTTGAAAGATCCATGTGCTGCTATCATCAGCAAACACAGCCTGTTTGGATTCACAATCCAATACAACTCGATACCTTTCTAAGGTATCCATCCCGAGGATTATATCAAATCCTTGCATATCAAGTGGTATAAGGTCCACTTGAATGCGATGATCAGAAAAGAAGAGGATGCAGGGAGAGCATACCTCCTGCAAAACGGCAGACCCACTCAACAGAGTCTCCAAAAACAAGCTATCTGCCCTATGACTAATTGTCATATTGCAGCTACGAATCACTCTCCGAGTGACAAAGGAGTGCGTAGCACCCGGGTCAATCAGAACAGATACAACACATGATTTAGACATATCATAATATAAAAGTTCCATCTGACCTGCCACTACTCGTGGATTGACCACTGCATCTGGTGGGTTCATAGCATAGAACCTCGCTGTCGCCTAGTGTTGAGGTGGTGCTGATGATCTAGCTTGAGACGCTTGTCCATGTCCTCGAGCTGCTCCTTGAGATTGCCTTCTCTGTGATCCATGTTGATTCTGTCTCGGAGGCTGTGTCACACTGACAGGCCTAGATCGGCAGTCCTTCATCAAATGTCCCACCTTCCCACAGTTGTAACATCTCTTCTCCAGTTGTTGTGGTCTGGGTGGTCCTATAACTGACATTGATGCTGAACTGTGAGTCTCTTATAGTGGTAGGCTTCGTCCCCTGCCTCTACTCGGTGTCCACTGTGTCTGAGCACTAGTTCTGGGTGGTGGAGGTGTAGGTGTAGAGAATCTAGGCTTCTTAAAGTCTCTAGATGAAGAACCCTAGAACTGCGGATATCTTTTATGGGTTTGTCTCTTCTCGACTACGGATTTCTCTATCCTTTGGACTGACTCAACGAAGGTAGCAAACCTCTCCCGATTCTCTAGGGCAGACACAGGAGTAGTCAAGTCGGCATTTAAACCCTTCTCGAACCTTCTGATTCTTTCTTCTTCTGTGGCAGCCATGTGCGGACAAAACCACAATAACTCCATGAACTTAGCTTCATACTCACTAATGTTCATCATGCCTTGCCTCAATCTCTCAAACTGAGAGATCTTCTCGTCTAGGAAGGTCTTTGGAAAATATCTATTGATAAATTCCCGATGAAAATCTTCCCACGAGATCTCCACTCCAGGCCTCTTCTGCTCTTCCATGGTCCACCAGTGACCAGCACTTCCCTTGAGAAGATAGACAGCATGTATAACCTTCTGAGCTTCTGGGATGTTGAGGATTCTAAAAGCTTTCTCCAACTCGGTTAACCACAGATCGGCATCTGCAGGATCAGCTGTTCCAAAGTATTCGGTTGCTCCGACACGACAAAGTCACTCGAACGTCTTACCGATACCGTGTCCTTCAGGCTGGGTAGGTGCCCTAGGTGCAGGCATGGGCATCCTGTCGGTGATGTGTGTCATAGCAGTCATAAACTGCCCGAACATAGTTTGAACAGCTGGGTTTCCCATGTCAGCTGGGTCAAACTGAGGTGGTTCTCTGGGTGGCTCAGGTACAGGTTGTTCTATCTCCAGGTTCCTTGCACCTCCTTGGGGTGCAGCAACACTACTTTCTGCCACGTACTCCTCGTGTTGTTCAGACATCCTTAATTATCTTCTTCTCCTGAGGAGCAGAAGACTCTATTAGATAAGAAAGAAATACTAAGGATAGACTCGACATCCTAAGTCCTATGTCTCTATAGACTCAGCGAACCTAGAGCTCTGATACCACTAATTGTGGGCTCTGATCTCCAAAACCACGATATAAACTTAGCGGAAGCGATTCGATTAACAGCGGAAGACAAAAATCACGAGAAATTAAAATTTTTTGAGATAAGAGCTTGAATCTATAAAAACTTCTTTCATAAAAGGAGATAAACTATTTACATCTCAGATAATTACTTCTTGAGTAATTATATACAACATGATACAAAATCTCATCTCAGACCAAAAGACTCCAAGGACCTGAGAGTACAGAGAACACATAGGACTGACTATCTAACTATACAACTCAGCAGTCTAAATCTCCACCTGAGATTTACTGCTGCTCCTGATGCTGCTGCTGCTGATATTGGTCACCTGAAGATTGATTCCTTCGCCTTCGACGACCACCTAAAAAGTTGAAATCTACGGGGTGAGACAATTTTAAATAATTGTCCCAGCGAGAGTTATAACTCTTCGCCAGAAGCTTTATTATAGCAACCAAGAATAACATAGGCAATAAAAGCTTTTAAGGTAAACAGCAGCAGATTGTTATCAATTAGAACAGCAACATTTAAGGAATATGAAGAACATGTATACTAAGTAATGTATCTTCAACCAATGTATCTCGTAGTTCAACCTAAGCAGATATGCTACGCGGTTGATTATGTTTTACAAACATCATTATGCCCTGCGGAGATGAGGTATACCGCTCATACTCCAACCGATCACTATTAAGTCGCATCGGTATCATACATAGGTCATCAAAAGAGTCGGATTCTTCTGACCTCATCTTCCTCAGTCAGTAAGAGGATCAACATGCAGGACATCTAATGTCTCTACTACTATAGCTTACCAGGGTATTCTGGTACTTCGCTATTAGAGTCACAGTGGCATTCTGTACTCTCTTCGCTACTAAAAGATTTCTTGTTTATCTCTCATCGATGCGGTATAAAAGATTTCCTTGGGAGATTAGTGTTACATCACCCCGGCATAAAACATAGTGAAGGATTGATAGATTAAGATACATCTACATCAATTCCTACACTAGGATGTAAGGAAATTCACATCCATATTACCCCACATATTCAAAAGTATGTGCTCCAGGAATCCCCTTAGGAAAACCTGTTTCACCATCATTTAACTCCTGACAATGATGGATCTATGATCAGGGCTCTACATGGTATGATTATACTTGATTAGTTAGGTACATTTCAGTATTCTTTTATCATCATACATGTTTTCAAACATTAATCATTAGCATAGCAGCTATGAAGGAAGAATACTAAATGTAACAAGCCTAACTCTCATCAATTATCATTTCTCAATATTCTCATCACAAGTCATCTCTTAAAACATAACCTTGATGGTATTCATGGCTCTCACGGCCTATCAATCTCATAAAATGCTATTAACAAGGCATCATGATATATCACTATTCATAAAGCTAACAACATGCTTTCAATGAATATAATATCATCATCCATACCAGGATATGATCATCCTCATAAAGGAACCTGCATGGTTAAATCAACTGATAACCGTAAATAACTTATTTAAAGAAGTTGTATCTCCCTACTCATACAAGAGCTAGGTTTCCCTGGTTTTCATTAATTAGGGTTTACTATTCACATTACATGTCATCACCCTAGAATTAGGGTTTACTATTCACATTACATGTCATCACCCTAGAATTAGGGTTTACTATTCACCTCATGGTGAAATGATCTCATAACATCCTCATTGATTAACACAAGTCAACTCATCACTATCATGTGATTAGGGTTTAATTAAAACAAGGTATCACTCAATTGAACCTTTCAGGGGCATTTTGGTAATTTACCCATTGACCATCATCATGGGTCAATTCATTAGCCACTTAGTCCCTTAACATCTTAGGTTTAGATTAGATCATCATTGAACCATTTACACCTTCAAGTGATTAAGTATAATCAACCTTGACGGTCTCCAATTGGTTTAGGGTTTAACCTTCAACCTTCAACCCATTTGATTCTTAAACGACCTTGAACTTGTTTAATCTCAAATGACCTTGAATCCATTTGAACCTTAAATGAGTGTGAACCCACTTAATCTTAAACGGGTGTGGACCCATTTAAGTCCAAACGAGTGTGGACCCGTTTGAGCCTAAACGAGTGTGAACCCGTTTGAGCTTAAACGGGTGTGAACCCGTTTGGACTCAAACGAGTGTGAACTCGTTTGGACTCAAACGAGTGTGAACTCGTTTGGGCTTAAACGGGTGTGAACTCGTTTGGTCTAAAACGATTGTGGGTCTACTTGGGTTCAATCCGCATGAACATAAAAGGTGACACAAAGATTATGCTTGAAAAGGATTTCTTATGTTGAAGCTTTCAATTGGCCCAAGCCATGTTAACCATATACAAATTTAGTCAATTAGGATGAGCCTCAATCAACTGGACACCAAATTGACCCTCAATTGAAAGCCAATTAGGGTTAAATCTAACTCAATTAGGGTTTCCAATCGGCTAATCATCAATGTTCAACAATATGATTCAAATCAGAGTTGAACCTATCAATTGACCTCCAATTGGGCCCAAACTTGTCTCAAACGGTCTTAAGGTCGTTTGGATGACCTCCAAACGATCTTGAGACCGTTTGGCCAAAGTTTGACTAAAAACCAAAATGATTTGATAAGGGTTGAGCCCTAATTAAATTAAAAATCAGCACTTTTCATCAATTTATCAACATCTTGTAATTGGACCCTCAAACCATCAAATTTCTTTAACCCTAGACATCCAAACGATCTTGGGGTGTCACTAAACGAGTGTGAGATCGTTTGGATGAACCCCCAAATGGGTTGGAACCCGTTTGAGTCCTTCATCCCAAAACTCAACAAGATCTATATTGAAATCAGCAACTTTCACTCGATTAGGGTTAGGTTATTGAAGTGTCTTCAACTCTTAATTGGTTAGGAATTAGATTACAATTCTTTGTAGGAATGAAATTCAATACATTATGAATAGACCCTCAAACGGCCGTACCTTGGTCAACCCTATGAAACGGTCTTGGGGTCATTTTGATCCAAACGATCTTGCAGGATCGTTTGAGATCAAACGGGTTGAACTCGTTTGACCTTAAACGAGTTGCACCCGTTTGGACCAAAAGGGTCCAAGGTCGTTTCATAAAGTGGCCTAGGAATCCACGCCCATCATCCTCAACCTCTGTTCAGGTCGGTTCCTCCACCGTTTTGCTTGCAAAAGAGCAAGGAAGAAGGGAGGTAGAAGAAGAACTAATCATAGAAAACAAGAACAAAGATATGCATAACAAAGCTAAGAGTTAGAGTTATAAAACCCGCCTTAAGGTCATTCCTTGAGCTCCAAGCTTCCAAGCTTCAAGTCTTTAATGGCGTCTTGAGCTCCACAGGTCGGACAAGGTCAATTCTTCAAGAAAAAGATGGGGATGGTCGGCTAGAACAAGGAACCTAAGTAAGAAAACTAGCAATCCATCTTTTTAACATGATTTCCTCCATGAATTCGAGCTTGAAGATGGTTCCTACTCACCTTAGCACTACTTGGTCGTCTCCCTGAGATCCAGAGCTTTGCCTTATCCGTTTAAAGAAGAGAAATGAAGAGAAGAAGTGATACGTTTGGTTGGTTTGTAAGGATTCTAGCTTATATACTTTAGGCTATTTACACCATAAAGACCTCTACAACTTTGAAATTCTCATCCAAGTCCTTTCTTATTTAAGGGAACGTCCAATCTCATCTAAACTTATGCAAAGCTCATGAAATCTCAAGATCTAGGGGTAAAGAAAGCCAACTTTCAACTAGGGTACATACATGAAAGGTTTCCTTACTCTAACTTAGTGAATTTTATGTACAAAGGTCATTTTTCTTATTCTGATTATTCATTGATGTGTCCCTTTCATCATTTCTACTCTAAATGATGAAAATAGTCATAAAAGATGTTCTAGATGGTGTATTTTACAAGTTGCACCCCTCAAATTGGGTAAACTGCATTTTACTCCAAATTAGGGTTTTTAAGCATAAGGATTATTCCACAAGCTGCATCTAGATGCCCAAGCTTGGGAAATCCATCATGTCTCATCATATTCACTCATATGATGTCTCATTATCAAAAGAACATCTTAACATGTGCAATTGCAAGTTAACCCCTTAACTGGGTAATTTGCACATAAGCCCCTGCATTACCAAAATAATACTACAACTTTGATTAAAAAGGACAAAATTGAAAGTATATGTTCCTGAGGAACTTAATTACATGTCAAAAGATAATCACCAGGGTTTAATTACATATTTAGGCAAAACACCTAGGGTTAGCTCATAACCCAGGTCAGGGATGTTACAATCACCAACAGGAGAAGAACCCATTTGTAGGGTTCTATTATGTGCTCTTAGTCGAGCAAGCACTGACCAACCCCTCCATCTCCACCTCTACCGCTCTCCATATCAAATCCCCCCATATATAACTTCTATCTCCCTGAGGATGGGCATAGTTTTGAAGTTAGGGTGGAGAGTGGGTGGTATGTCATCTCCACCTCTTCAAGTCTAACATTTTCCTTTTTCATCCTCAAACACTTATTTCTTCTTCTTCTTCTTCTTCTCCATCTTTTATTTGCATCTATCTTGTTTTCCATTTCCTTTTTTATTTTTTGTGTGAGTTATGACCTTTACCTAGTCGGTCATTTTTATGTATGTTAAAAATGGAAAATATATGAATGAATTGTCCCCTTTTATTTTTCTCAAGCTAACCCATGAAAAAGGAAATTTGAAGGGATAAACACATTTTGAACAGTTCTGGGCCCCAATGATAGCAATTAAGCATTCTCTCCCCTAAGAAGTGACAGTAAATAGATGGAGTCTGAAAGATCAAGTCGTATGTGCCTCCAACATGACTTGCAACAATATTCATGAATGTTCCTTTACACTACATTAACTGAATTAACTGATATAATACGATGAACTGACTCCTATGCAGTAATAAAATAGAGAGGCACAAGTCATCATCTTGCTTTCACTCTTCTTCCATCATCTCTTACCTCTCACCATTCATAAAAGAAAAAAAATGAAATTCTCACCATATGACAAACCCTAAGTCTGGGGTGCATCCCTTCCATCAATACTCCTCCTTTTCAATCTACAGGTATGGCATGAACAAACATGCTAATGAGACCAAAAGAAAACATGTGGTCAATGTAACTGCAAACAAATAAAAAGTCTTGAGTCGAATAGAGGAGAGACAAATAAAATAATTGAATCCCAAATAAGGTCTTGAGTTTGATAGAGGAGAGACTAGGGAAATGGGTTCCTGCCATGCATTTCTCCCCCCTTCTTCCAATTTTTCATACCTAGGGGACTTAGCAAAATTCTCCCCAAACAACCAAATAGCCCAGACTTGTGCTTAGTTCAATTTATACAGACAGATTAGGAGTATTATTGATATGAAAATAGTTCATCGTAGGTATTGGGGTGTAGCGATTAGAGGAACAAATCCCAATTGGGGGATATCCAAGTTTGGCTACGTGACCCCCAAGAACTAGGGTTGTTTGATCGTGATTGGTGGAAAGGGGATCACAAAGATTGCTCAATTGTGAAAGCAAGGTTTGGACCCTAGTATCAATTTTTGATTTCCTTTTTATTTTGCTTTACTAGGGACAAGCAAAGGATTAAGTCTAGAGTAGTTTTATGAGTGTATTAATATCCATTTTTACATACTATGTTACTCGCTTTTTAGGGGTTGTTGTATTTCTATTTCTTAGTTTTAGCTGTATACACTCAATTGCAATTATCTTTCCTTTTTCATAACTTCAATACAATTATATATATTTTTTATGCAGAACCAGAAAAAATTATATGACAATGCCCAGATGGATGATCAAGACCTCACGATGCTATGCCTTAAGGGAAGGAAGGCCTAAAAGCTTTCCATTTGATCACCTTCCAACCTCCTAGTCAAGTGAGCGGCTCTGCCATTAACTCAACTCGAGCCGCTCTCTACCTAGAGTCTTCCAGATTATTACGTCTTGACATGCGCTCTTAGCATCCAGTCCATTCAGGTTCACACCATGCTGGTCCACCAGAGAACTCGACGTGAGGTCCAAATTGAGTAACACATGTGATTCGCCTATTGGACTAAGTACAGGCCATGCAATCAGATACCTTTGATCACAAACATTCATCTTTAGGGTTTTAGAGGTGAGGAATGGATCTACAAAAGGGAACCCTTATCGTCCTTTCAAAGGGGTCTCTGATAGGTGATTAGAAGCCACATTGTGTAGCACAAACCCAAGTGAGGAGCAAGGAGACGGCAGCCACAACAGAGAGATTGGTCTTCCTGCACCAGGCACCATGGCCTTCTCCATCATTCCTACGATCTTTTAGTTGTTGTCCCTTGCCATGAGTGAGTAGATGTTAATGTTAGGGCATGGGACTAGCCCCAATCGCCCGTATTTTATCTTAGCTTGTATCTAAACTTGATAATATAGTTGCAAAATGAAGTATTGTTTTGCTTAATTCTTTTCCTTGCAAATTGATGACTTGCTTTGCATATATCTTATAATTATGGATATGCAGGTTGTTGTGAGTGTGATTAGAACACCAGAATGATCTTATTATCCCACTAAGATGTCAGCTTATCTATTTGAGAGGGAGAACAGTCGGCCAAACCCAACTTAAGATTGCTCCATCCCAGCCATCAGTCATTCTGTGAACTCGAAAACTCGACCGATTGACTTTTTAAAAAACTCTCATCCATCGATCGGTCGAGTTGGAAACTCGACTGATGGTCAACCTGACCTAAAACCAACAAACTTAATTTCTAGCCATTTGAGTGCTATTTAAATTTATTTTTCAAGTCCATTATGTATTTTTAACATACTTAAGCACTTATCACTCATCATTGGGTACTATTTTGCGATAAAACATGTGTTTGCGAAAAATACCCAAAAACAAGAGAAAAAAAGGTAAAATGAACATGAAAATGGATTTTTGGCATATTAGCAAGCAAAGATGATCAAAACAGAGGCAAAACATATAAGATAGATGACAACTAGCTAGAAAGCATATTAGATTCATTCAAAGTAGTTATAAGCAATTTTGATATAATAAAGTTCAATTGCTCTCTAGCTAGAGGTTTAGTGAAAATGTCTGCCAACTGATTTTCTGTGTCCACATGCATGATATAGATATCCTTCTTGGCAATGTGATCATGAAGAAAATGATGGTGAACCTCTATATGTTTAGATCTACTATGCAAGATAGGATTGTATGATAAGTTAATTGCACTAGTATTATCACAATCGATAGGAGAAGCATCAAAATGAATGTTAAAGTCTTAGAGCATTTGCTTCATCCATAGGACCTAGGCACAACAACTCCCGGTTGCAATGTATTCAGCCTCGACGGTTGATAATTCCATTGTGCTCTATTTCTTGGAGAACTAAGACAACAAGCATGGTCCTAGGAGGAAACAAGTGCCACTTGTGCACTTTCTATCAATCAAGCACCCTGCATAATATGCATCACTATAAGAAGTAAGAGTAATGTCCCTTGACTTGGGATACCATAGTCCAAAATTTTGGGTTTTGGCTAAGTACCTTAAAATACTCTTAATAGCTATAAGATGTGATTTCTTAAGATTTGATTGAAAGCAGGCACAAAAGCCAACACCAAACATTATATCAGGTCTAGTTAAGTAAAGTAAACTTCCAATCATACCTCTATAGAGCTTCTCATCTACCTTCTCACCTTATTCATCTTTATCAAGTTTGGTGGTGTTTGACATGGGTGTGTCCATCGGCTTGGTGTTCTCCATCCCAAATCTCTTAAGTAGTTCACTTGTGTACTTGCCTTGGTTGATGAAGTTCCCATATTTTGTTTGCTTGATTTGAAAGCCGAGGAAGAACGTGAGTTCACCTATCTTACTCATCTTGAATTCCCTCTGCATAAGATCACTAAATTCTTTGCAAAGATCAAGGTTAGTTCTGCCAAAGATGATATCATCAACAATATTTGTATGATATAAAAATTGTTACAAATGTGTTTTAGGAATAAGGTAGAATCCACTTTGCCCATGATATAACCATGATCTAACAAAAAGTTCTTAAATTTCTCATACCAAGCCCTTGGTGCTTGTTTGAGTCCATAGAGAGCTTTTTGCAACAAATAAACATGGTTAGGTAGACTATCATGCTCAAAGCCTGGGGGTTGTGCAACTTACACTTCCTCCTCAATTGTACCATTCAAAAATGCACTTTTAACATCCATTTGATATAGAAGAAAAACTTTATAACTAGCAAAGGCAAGCAACATATGAATGGACTCAAGTCTATCTACATGTGCATATGTTTTATCAAAATCTATACCTTCATGTTGATTATAGCCTTGAGCCACTAACCTTGCTTTGTTCCTTACCACTTTGCCATTTTCATCAAGCTTGTTTTGGTAGACCCATTTAGTGTCAATGATATTTCTATCACTTGGTCTTGGCACAAGGGTCCAAACTTTGTTCTTTTTTTAATGCAGCTTGTGTCTTCACTCTTTCAAATGGATCACCTAAAATCAGCTCCTTTGGATGATTCTTTGCAAACCGGGGGTTGGATCCTTCCTCCCATCATCTTTGTCTTCTTCTTGAGTGACCACTTCTTTTCCCTTTTGGGTGATGTTGATCTCTTTAAGAATAGGAATTACTTCACCTACAACATCATCATTTGGAACAATATCTTTGGGAATAGAGGGGTTAGTCTCAATAAACTTTACATTAATGGATTCTTCTAATTTAGCAAGATCAACATTAAAAACTCTATAAGCCTTGCTAGTAATGTTATAGCCAAGAAACAAAGCCTTGTAAGATTTTAGATAAAACTTGTCAAGAGAATCTTTCGTATTCAAAACAAAACAAGGACATCTGAAAACATGGAAATACTCGATATAAGGCTTCCTACCATGCCATAGCTCATAGGGGTTTTCTTCAGTGAAGGATGAGTAAAAACCCAATTTTGCACAAAACATGAGGTACTGACAGCTTCAACCTAAAACTTCTTAGGGGTATCATACTCTAGAAGCATGGTCTTATCCATCTCTAGTAAAGACCTATTCTTCCTCTCTACAACCCCATTTTGTTGAGGTGTTCGGGGTGAAGAAAAATTATGTGCATATCGATTCTTGACAAAAATGCTTAAAAACTCATTTTCAAATTCTCCCCCATGGTCACTACAGATTGAAACAATGCGGTAAGAAGCTTCATTCTCAACTCGTTTGCAAAAGCTCGAGAAAATAGCAAGCATATCACTTTTAGAAACGAGAAAGAAAGTCCAAGTATATATAGAGAAATCATCAACAAGAACAAGGCAATACTTGGAACGACAAAACGATTGAGTTCTCATTGGTCCAAATAGATCAATGTGAAGAAACTCAAGAGCTCTCTTAGTACTAAGGACTCCTTTGGATTTAAAGGAGGACTTGGTTTGCTTTCCTTGGGCACAAGGTTGGCATTCCTCATCCTTTTCAAAATCCAATTTAGAAAGTCCCTTGACCAAGTCCTTTTTGCTCAACTTCTTCAACTGATGCATATTTACATGACCAAGCTGGTGGTGCCAAAGAGAAATATCATTCGAGTTGACTACTAGGCATCTACCAACAACAGGCTAGATAGATTCAAGAACAACAACATACAGATTACCACTTCTAGTTCCCTTATATATAACTTGGTAGGTGAGGGAATCTAGAATCAAGCATTCAAAGGAAGTAAATAACACAAGGTAACCATTATCACATAGTTGGCTAACACTAATTAAATTGTGATGTAGGCCATCCACAAAGAGAACATTCTTGATACATAAGGATTTACCTACATCACCCTCACCTTTGACTTTACCTTTCTTGTTGTCCCCAAAGGTGATCGATCCTCCTTTATTTTTGGTGTAGTTGTTAAAATGGCTTATATCACCTATCATATGCTTAGTGCAACCACTATCAACAATCCATCTTCCTTTTTCCTACAAGAAAGGAGAATGTCAGTTCCCAACTTAAACTTTGGGATCCGGAGTTATCTTGGGGACCCATTTCATCTTTGGGTTGGTCCCCTTAGGCTTATAAGGACAATAAGTAGAGTAATGATCATCACATTTGCAATAAGAACAAACCATATGATTCTTAGTGCTGAAAGACTCTCCTACAAAGAAAGAGGTCTCCTTGCTCTTTTTCTTACCTTTATCTTTGCTCTTTCCCTTTGATGCTCCCCCTACAAATCCCAAACCACTAGTACCACTTTGTTTGGTAGAATGGTCAAGGATTTCATTTAGGGAGTTCTTCCCTTTGAGGAATTTCTATAGGGATACTCTCAATCTATGGTTATCATCATTAAAAGAAACAATGGTAGAGGCTAAGCTAGATATGTCATCCCTAGCAAGCACAAGATCAGTCTCAAGACATAAGGCTTTAGTTAAATATGAATCCTTTTTAAGAGAGATAGAAACATCAGTAACACTAGGCAATAAATGTCTAGAAGATAGATCATTTACTTGACCAAGTAACCTAGCATTTTTAGATTTAAGCATTTGGATTTCTTTAAGATATACATCTCTCTCTTCTCTACGAGCATCAATAAGTAGCTTAAATTCAACATTTTTAGTTTTAACCAATTCAAGCTCTTTAAGGCAATTTTGGTTTTCTTCCCTAAGATTCTCAATGTTTTTAAGGTAGATACCATTCTCAACTTCAACCCCATTGTATTTGAGCTCAAGATCAAGGTATTTCCCTTGAAAATTATCAATGCTCTCAAGATTTGTTTTCTCATTCAATTCAAGAATTTCAAGCTTAGAATATAGATCATCAATACTTTTTCCTAACTATTTTCTTTTAGATTTTCATTTAGTAAAAGATGAATGGGTATAAATAAGCATGTCAATAATAGCTTCCTTATATAACTCATGCAAGCTTACCTCACTTACCTTACCAATATCTTCACTAGTAGAGGCCATTAGTGCAAGGTGCCACTCTCCATCTTCTTCAGAACTTGAGATACTTGAAGATGAAGGTTCCCAAGCTGCATTCTTGTGTCTCTTCTCCTTATTGTCCTTCCTCTTATATTTACTCTCCTTCTTGTATTCCTCTTCCTTCTTTGAGATTCCCTTGATGTGTGATTTCCTTGACTTGGGGCATTCACTCTTGTAGTGACCCTTTTTCCCACACTTGTAGCATCTCAAAGTAGAAGAGGAGGAGGCTTGTTTTCCCTTGAAGTGTTTGCCCTTGATGTAGTTGGCTTCATGCTCACTAGGGCCTTCATATTTACTATAGGAGGAGGGACAAGTCTGACAAGCAAGTTGTTGTTGAAGGATGACAGCCTCCACTTGTGCTTTGAAAGTACTATCTTTGATCTTCTTGGCTTTCTTCTCTTCTTGCTTGGCTTCTTCTTCTTGCTTGTCAAGCCTAGGCTCATGAGATTGAAGGTTGCCAATGAGCTCTTTGGTTGGGATGTCACCAAGGCTCCTCACTTATTCAATGGAGGTGACCTTTAACTCCAATCTCTTTGGTAGAGTCCTCAAGATCTTGGAGTTGATTACACCTCTATCCAAAGTGTTTCCCAAAGAAGCCATCTCGTTGATGATGACATTGAGTCTTGAGTACATCTCCACAATCCCTTCTTTCTTACCCATCTTGAAGTTCTCTAGAAGGTCGTTCAATATGTAGATTTTTGCCTCCTTGACTTGCTTTGTTCCTTCATAGGTGATGAACAATTTGTCCTAAATCTCATAGGTGGTGTCCCAAGATGAGATCTGTTTGAACTCTATTGGGGTCAGGGCTGCATAGAGGATGCTAATGGCCTTGGCATTGAGTTCGAATTCTTTGAGTGCAGTTTCACTCCATGTTGCTACAGGTCTGGTTGGCTCCTTGTAAGGTGTGACCATCACCTTCTACATGTCAAAGTTCATCCCTTGAATGTATAATTGCATACGCCTTTTCCATTGGATGAAGTTGGTGCCATCAAAGACTGGAGGACACATGGAGAAGCCTCCCTCTAGGTTGAGAGAATCAAGTAGGTTGTATCCCATCTTCTCATCTTGTGGGAGATTGTTGGAGAAGATCCTTAGCTCTGATACCAGTTGTTGGATCTAAGGGCTCTAGAGGGGGGATTAATAGAGCTACAAAATTTCTCACAAAATAGATTATACCTTCAAATTATATCAAGTTCAAAGCAATAGCTTAAGTGCAATTTGAAGTCCTATGTAACAAGCATAGCAAGGATGAGAGAGATTGATAGCTAGCACTTTACAAAGGGATGTAGAGTGGTTCCACACTTCAAACTAGAAGTGAGTCAGTCCACTACCTATAGAGGTCAACCTCTAAGACTTTGCAAGTGATTTTCTATATATTATCACCAATATGAGTCACAAAACAAGACCACCAAAGGACTTACCCATCCAACGCACAACGAGTATCCACCTTACTAAGGACTTACCCACTTTTCTAGTGTCTTCAACCTTCAACAAGGTCTTACCCACTCAAGCACAAGTCTTTTGCCTTTAAGGACTTTTCCACTCCTCTTGGATCTTCAACCTTTGCCTTCTCCTTCACATGGAGAAGATCACCACCTCTTCATCAACCTTGAAGAGGACCAACTACAACTCCTTTTTCACTCGAGGAATCTTGCTTCACCTTTTCTTCATGTAGGAAGGGGAGGGAATCATGCAAAGATGAGAGCTTTACATGCACAAGGATGTATCTCTCTCACAAAAGGCCTAACTCACTCATAATCACGAAATGAAGTGTAAACTAGAGAGAGAAAGGGGATCAAGGAGTTGCAACATACTCAACTATAGCAAGGACTTAGAATAGCATGAATGAGCAACCTTGGAATGAACTCCAAGGGGTCATATTTATATCTAGGGGTGTTCCCTTGAGTTGGGGATCACTTAGGGTCAAAATATAGCCGTTTTACAAGAAGAACCAGATCTAATTTTGCCCAAATTAACTCTCTAACGGTTATAATTACCTTTTCTGTGTTTTCCGTACAGTACGTTCGGTCGAGTTTCAATAAAGGTAACTCAACCGATCAACTAAAAGACAAAGCCAATTTTTAAACTATCAGTCGAGTTTTTTCTGGGTAAGTCGACTGATGAGCTAAAATTAAGTTTGCTCAGTGATTCAATCAGTCGAGTTCTGTGAATGTACAACTCGACCGATGGGTCATCTTTAGAAAATCCATCATAGGATCGGTCGAGTTTCCAACTCGACCAATGAACAACCGGTGATCAATTTTCCAAGATGACTTTTAGGTGATTAAACCTTAGTATTATGTGTCCCTCAAAATTTTCTCATCTTAGTTACAAGTCATAACATCAATACAAGTGATTACAAAATTCTTCTAAGGTCATTTGGAGTGATTTCCCAAATAGCACAGTTGCATTGCATTTGACTTGTACTTGGACAAGCTAGGGCTTGTGTAATTTGATCCTTTTCATGTACCTAAATCCTGAAATCAATCTTGAACAAACATATTAGATACATAGGAATGGAATGGTTAAGTCATTATCAAAATATGGACAATGTATAACCCTTAGGTCAACAGTGATGAATCATAATGTATGAGTTGAAACCCTAATTAGATTAATGCATGTAACCTAGGGTTAATAGGTGCACATAACTATGTAAAATATAATTAGTAGTTAATAAACCCTAATATGTAACCTAAATGTAATGTGATACCAAGTAGATAAATATAATAAGATAAGACAATTAATGATGGAAATATCCTAATGACTAAGTAAAACCCTAATGGGCATAAATAGGGTTAAGATGATGATAATCTAATGCAAGTCATGTATGATCTTGTAATGATCAAGGTTTGAGCAAGGATATACATGACTTAGGAATATGTGATGATTAGGATGTCCCTTTTCAAGGTATGCTTTACCTTTTACTTGCTTATTATATAATATGTATAAAATACTTGGCATATGATATTGGATGACATGATTGTTCTTGTATGTTATCTTTCTTAATTTTCCATACATATAGTTATGAACACATGAAACATAATATATATGATCCATTATATCATAGAATTATATCTCTTTGGTAAGGTAGTGCTTGTGAGTGATCTATCTCTTTGGTAGGTAGATTACCTTGTACAATGATCTATCTCGTTGGTAAGCAGGTCATAATGCCTTAAAGCAGAAAATGCATGGATGATATAATAGAAAGTGTGATTAAATTGTGTTCCCTTTTGTTAATAAACATATTTGTTCAAGTATGTTGTTAGATTTGTTTATTGCTGCCAAGTTCTAATTTTATGTTATTTCCAAGTCATAGTATAAGAGAGGTATATGAATCATGTACCTACTCAACACAACAACTTATTATATTGTACTGACATTTAGGATGATGTGGACATATGATGTTGAAGACCTTGATAGTTGGTGGCGAGCAGATGTACATGTGGAGCTATTGTCTAAAAGATCATGTTGTAGATGTAGTATGTGCATATGTAGAAGCTTATTGTTTGATGTGTATTATCAAATGTTGTAATAATTTATTTTTGTAATTATATGTTGATTGGTAAGATATGTGGTAATGATTTGTTTATTGTCATGTGAATGTGCATGTGCTACTCTAATTTCCTATGAATCCCTTGCTTTTCTTCTTCTTAGCCTGGTGCGCGTTGTTTAGATTGGGATTCTTGCTGAGGTGAGGGTTTGAATTTGGACGTCACAGATCTGGTCAAGGTGTTGAAAATTTAGGGGCATCGCATGTGGTATTAGAGCATGAACCATAGCAAAGCATGAAATTTTCTTATTATGCAACTCAAAACTAATGAAAACCATGAACTTGAAAACCTTTAGAATTAGATTAGTCATCTTTTCGAGACTATATTTTACTTAGCATCTAGTTTAGAACCTAGTTGTCTAACAACTAGGTATAGATTGGTGCATGTTGTATAATAAGTCCTAAAATGTTGTTTTTTCCTTACAATGTGGTGGTATGGGCACTGCATTATTGTTGTGCATTGAAGGAAGAGAAACCCTAGTCATATGGTGCTTGTTGTTTAGGGTATCTACACTAGTATACACTTTGTTATCACCCCTTTTCACTAGGTGACATGACACTAGACTCTGTACTATGTGTGGGACACTCGATTTGCTAATTTAGTTTTGTCTCCAATCAGTTGGAATCCCGATAGTTTTCTCTGATGTTTGTTTTATCGTAGGAAAACTATATAATATTTATATATATATATATGTGTGTGTGTGTGTGTGTATGTGTGTGTGTAAGTAAATACAAAAACGTGTCCCCACACATGTACGAGTAGGAGGTGATCATGCAACTTAAGTGAAAGTGAGTGACATTAGTCTATAAGAGAGAGTAATTCTAGATAAGTCTTGGTGATGCAATAGATATGTTTTTCTAAGTTAAGATAAGCTAAGGCAAGATATGAATAACCAAGAGCCTCAAACTCTATTATGAAGGAGGACCTATAGTGTTAAGGCTAGTTTTAGGGTTAACTCTAGAGAGAGTGAGACCCAAAGGGAGAGGTCATAGAACCTGAACTCCAAAATATGAGAATGATGAGAAATATGTGATATGATATGTCCTAAACTAGACTACTCCTTAGTGAGTGAGTTGAGCTACTTTATGCATGAATCCTATTGTCTTTTGAACCCTATATGTCCTTGGGAGGACCAAACCCTAGAGCTAGATAGAGGTTGGTTATATATATGTACATGTGAATATGAATATGATAACCTACCATTTGGGTGAGGGAGAGAGAATTCCAAGACCCTGGAGGAGGTGATTGTGTTAGTACATTTTGAATCCTCATGCTTGGGTTGATGATTTCCTACATATGACTCTAGTATTGTATATTAGAGAGAGAGTTGGGAAATAGTATTTTGTAGATATAAATCTACAAAGAGAGTGTCATATCATGTTTTGGTTTGTGCTTATGTGGATAGATCTTGTAAAGCTACCGACTAGTGCCAATGTGGTGGCTTGAAAACCCTAAATTAAAGAGGGAAGATAAAGTTTTATGTATATAAACTCATAGAGCTGAGTGAGCTCAGAGAGACTGAGCACAAAACTACATCAGGATAAGGGTTACGAGAACCTCAACTGGTTGAATAAAATTCTAACACGTGTTTGATGAGCCACATGTATACACTTTTCTCTAAGCACAATTCCAATATATTTATGTCCTCTAATCTCAAGATGTGATATAAGGATATGACACAATTAGAAAACCCTAGTTATGGTTTTGATATAGCTCTTTATAGATGATTAACCATATACATGATTTATGATCATTTGAAATGTTGGATAGTCTCGTGAAGGATCCCTAATAAAGATTAAAACCTAATATGAGTTAAAGAAATGATATAATATTAATGATAAACATTGATCAGGATGTTTATGTTAACGATTAATAAGGATGTTAAATATAGTTTGAAAAATCATCATAACATAATGATGGTACATATGGTTGGTGAGTGAAGTGATGAAGTTACTAACAAAGTTTCTAACCAAATATTGAAGTGAAATGTGATCATATAAATGATATATGTTAATGTTGGTTCTCAATAAAGATGTTGAATATAGATTGAAAAATATATCACAAAGAAATGATGATAGCACACCAGTATGGTCTAGATGGATAAAAGGGGCCAATTATAATTAACTCTTTCAGAACATGACAAGTGTATTGATGGAATCTGTCATGCTTTGATAAAGTGAGGATGTAAATCCTAATATGTGGAACATGTCATGACATAACTTAAGCTTATAAACCCTTGTTTCAACCTTATATGGAGTTGTGGTGCACCCAAGATGCTCTAAAAACCTCCCAGGAGTGAGACCAAAATAGTTCTAGAGCTTTTGTTTGTGGATATGTTGGACCTAGAGTGGTTCCCTACATGTGGGGAAGACTTTTTTATTTTCTTAGAGTAATATATTAGTCTGATTTTGAGTACAACATTTCTTTTAAGATGTAAATGATGCGATGGACTGAATAATAGCCTAATTTCTAAGACTCTTTTAAGGTGTGTAGGTTGTGATGGAGTGAACTTTTAGAGTATTTGAACACCTAGAGGCATAACTAGAGGCATGTGTTTGATTTATATTGAGAATTCCAAGTGTCTTGGCAAATATAGATGTTGATGTTGATATCATGGTTAAGATCCTTAAGTTTATGCCTTTTTGAGGTATCTAATCGAGAGGCCAAACAATTGAGTCTTGGTACCACATTTGAATGGAATGTAGATTGAGTGATTAGGAAGGTATCGTTCATATTTGTGATGTTTGCATATTTCTAGAGAAAGTTATTGACGTTTGAATTTTATTAAATGATGTGCATATTGGTGTATGACTTAATAAGGTTTAATATCATTTTCAAACTAGGTCCTAATATTTGGGTGTCATGCAACCTGGTTGGTCAGTTAGTTTACATATCCCATATTGGGACACTATAACAGTCACAACTTGGTGAGATCAGACGGCCTCAACATCATCTTGTATCTTGTAGTTAGAAGATAGTCATGAGTGGTTGGAGGATGCAATGTGATTACCAGTTTTGTGGTTGATTGTGGAGAGGCACATGATGTGGTGTTGGAAAATGACTCCCCCTCACCTCGAGAAACCGATTAAGCCTTTATTTAGGCCATTTTGTGAAGAGATGAGAGATCTCCACTTCCCCCCTAAAGTTGCTTTTCCCCCACAACTCACATAATGAAGGTAAAGTAAGAGAGGGAGAAGAATATGTTTTTGAAGGAGGCTATGTAGTAGAAAAAAATCCTCAAGACTAGTGAATAGAAGGGAGGATCATATTTGGAGTTTATAACGGTGGAAGGTGGCTAATGAACCCAAGCTCGTTGGAGAAGGAGTCAATGATAGCTGTGAGTTGATTCCCCTTATGTTTTGAAGCCCTAGTGGACTTGAGGGAATCCTTATAGTTTGTTTGAATGCACTTTCATGAAGCTTCACCTTTTGGATGTCGATTCCCCTTCCTACCACCATGTTGGCACTACCCCTGTGAGCATATGCAAGTGGAGATCTAAAGGCAAAGCGAATGATTGAAGTATCCATGGAGGTTCGGTTGAAGGTAGCCTTAGGAGATAAAATGGAGCACCTCGACTCTGTTGGTTGGTCGTCGGAACCCAGCCTGGAGGCGATGCTCACACCCTGCATGCATTGAGAAATAATGAAGGAGAGGAGAGCATGAATTGCTTCCAGACCACAAAATCAAGCTGAACCTAGACAGACTATCCAGTTCATGGTGAATCACTAACAAGTGGACCCATGCCATGTTGGGACGACATGGCATATCCTGATTGATTGAAGAGATGTATATATCTCAGAAAATACCTAGATCTTAAAAAATGCATAGTAATTAACATGCTTATCCAAAAAATACAAATAAAGTTATTGGAATTCTCAGAAAATGGAGTAGAACAACATGAAACCATACATCAATATTTTAATGCTTAAATGTCATAGATCTTAAGTAAGATGTGTAATACTCATATCATGTGTAATAAATAGCAAATCAAAGGCAAAAAATATGAAAATATGCCAGTAACTCCTAAATGTGATGTAAAATCCATATAATGTCAGATATAATGAAATTTTGGACTTAAAAGTCAGATAATTTGCTCAGTATTTCTCTCTAGGGCTAATAACCCAAAATAAAATGTAGCAAATACATATATGGTCACTAAATGTTGAAATTTCCAGAGAATGTTCATAACAATATATGGAAGATTATGAGGAACTAACATATCAATCTTATGTACATAATTCATGGTTATATGGTTATGACTCATAATATATGGATTGAAACCCTAATTAGATAAATGCATGCAACCTAGGGTTAAATGCACATGTAATTATGTAGAATATAATTAGTAGTTAATAAACCTTAATATGGACCATAAATGAAATATAAGACCGGTAAGATAAATATAAGATAATACAAGTAATGATGTAAATGTCCTAATGACTAAGTAAAACCCCAATGGGCATAAATAGGGTTAAGATGATGATAATCCATTGCAAGTCATGCATGATCTTGTCTTGATCAAGGTTTGACCAAGGATATAAATGACTCATGAACATGTGATGATTAGTATATCCCTTTTCAAGGTACGTTTTACCTATTACTTGGCTTACTACATAATATGGTTGTATTATGTGTACAAAATACTTGGCATATGATATTGGATGAAATGAATATTCTTATATGTTATCTTTCTTGATTTTCCATACATATAGTTATGAACATATGAAACATAATATATATGATTCTTTATATCATAACACTATATCTCTTTGGTAAGCATATTGCTTTGTGAGTGATCTATCTTTTTGGTAAGCAAATCACCTTGTACAATGATCTATCTTTTTGGTAAGCAGACCATAAGACCTTAATCAATTTATCACTCTGGTAGGAAAATGCATGGATGATATAATGGAAAATGTGACTAAAATATGTGTCCCTTTTATTAATAAACATATTTATTCAAGTATGTAGTTATATTTGTTTATTACTGCCAAGTTCTAGTTTTATCTTATTGCCAAGTCATAGTGCTAAAGAGGTATATGAATCACATATCATACTCAACACAATATTTTATTATATTGTGCTGAAGTGTACTACTTGTAATATATTCTTTAGGTAATGTGGACATAAGATCTTGAAGACCTTGATATTGAGGGTTGTGTGGAAAGTAGATGTACATATGGACCTATTGTCTAAAAGATCTTGTTGTAGAAGTAGTATGTGCATATGTAAAAGCTTATCGTTCAATATGTAATATCATGGGTTGTAGCTAGCAATTCATTTTTGTAAGTATATGTTGAATGGAGAGCTATGCAGTTATGGTTTGTTTATCATTCATGTGCATGTGCTACTCTGGTTTCCTCTAACTCCCTTGATTTTCTTTTTCTTCGCCTGGTATGTAGTGTTTAAATTGGGACTCTCACTAAGGTGAGGGTTTCAATTTGGATGTTACACATGTGGTCAAGGTGTTGAAAACCTGGGAACGTCACAATATTGGGAGAATACTAGAAATTGTTGATGAATCATACCTTAAAAAGACATGTTGTGTTGAAATGACATGAATTGTGTAGATACATGGTATATATTTAGACAACATGTTGTGTTAATAACCAACAACTTCTAATATTCTCCCAATATTGTGACGTCCCCAAATTTTCAACACCTTGACCACATGTGTGACGTCCAAATTGAAACCTTCCCATAAAATGACTTGCTGTGTGTTGAAACAACATGACTTGTGTAGATACATGGTGTATATTTAGACAACATGTTGTGTGAATAGCCAGGATGTTGTTTGTTGTTGCTCCCAATGACACAAGGTATACTTGGACCACACTCCATGATGAATGTTGGCAATGATGATTTTATTGGCATGACGTATTGAGATTTTACACAGTGTGTAATCACAATGCTGACAATGATGAGCAGTAGTGGAGGCAGTGACACATTGTTCAAATTGGGTGCACACCAAGTGATGACATGTTGGATCATGAGGGTGATGAAGATGGTAAATTTTTTGGCACTTTTGGGACCAAGAAGTTGTAAAACACCATCGACCTTGACTATATGATTTGTTAGAAATAGGGAAAATAGTTGAAGTTGAGGCTTAAGACTGATTTGAGATTAATGATTGGCTTGGTCCAATCATCATGATGATAAGGTGGTGAGATGATGTTCTTATGATTGTGATCGTACTTGTTTTTGAATTAATATGAAAATACAATCTTAGGGAGGACAATGTCTACCACGACCTAAGCCTTGATTGGGAGGGTAGTAACTGATCCATATGAGACTTTGACTTTAGTTGTCTATTGCATGCAACCTTGATAGGGCTTATGGTGAAAACAATTAGGAACATATGATGGAGAAGGATGTAGGTGATATATGGGAGAACAATGACAAATTCTAAAGATAATGCTGAGATGGAGATGGAGATGGAGATGATGATAACATTAGAGACAATCATGTATGTACTTGAAGACGACAAAGATGAAGACATCTTCGTGGGTATCCAACCATGACAATATTGGCCACTTGACTACATATATGATGAGCCTATGGATAACACCCATGAAGGTAGAAACTACCCACAAGCAAAGACAATTTTACTTTATTTTTAGGGTAGGGTTCCTACAAAGGCTCCTCTGATACCATGTTGAAAAAATTGAGTGGATAATATACTAATAGTGTGTTTCATGAAAGAGAAACCCTCACCTATATATAGGAGAAGTTGACACAATCCCATATATACATGGACTATATTAGACTAACTAACTTATTGGACTCTGAATTATATGTTACATGAATTAATATCTCCTTTTTCTTCTAACATATTGAAAAATAAGTTGAAAAGAAATAATAGAGCAACAGACACGTCTGGTTGACTGTTGGGGGTTTCAAGAGGTGGTTTGTTAATACTTTTCTAAGAGAAATGATACTCACACTATAAAAGAAACGTAATTATCTATACAATGGTCAATTAATAGTCATTAGTAGTCTAGTTTTATTTTTATTGTCGCATATATTTTGTGTACTACGTAATAAGTATAAACAAAAAACAACACACAATGCGCACAAATACATAATATGAGTTTATATAAAGGATTTATCTATAAAATTTATACAAATTATCATACATCAAGTTACAAAGTAACTATTATAGTGTTTATTTAAGAGATAATATATAAAAGTATAAATAATTAGTAACAAACAAAATCATATACAATACTTACTTTTAGGCATTTATTTTTCATTTTTTTCACTCTCTTTATCTATTTCTCATATTATCTTTCCCTGTTTATTGTTTAGGTTTGTCTTTTTTTTCTCACTCACACTCTTGACATTCTCTCCCCTAAAACAATACTTTTCTTTCTCATTGTACTCTCACTAAAGCATCATCTCCTCTCTCCCAAAATGTTGTAGAAAACACAAACACATATAGTGTAGGCGCATCCCCCTCGAATGGGTATGCATTTTGGTTATATGGGGGTGATGGGTATCATTGTTAGTAAATGCATAACTTTTTAGAACAAGCATGGGAGTGGGACACATGTTTAATGCAAACACAAAACCACCTCCCCGCCTACTAGTTTGATATGACATGACCTATGCCTACTCCATATGTCCTTGATGATGATGTGACTTATACACCTACTCCCTATTCCCTTGTTGTTGACATAACCTATATGCCTACTTCTCTATTCTCTTTTTTTGCAAATGAGAAGTGGCAGTCAGCCTAGAAGAGAATGAGTTGATGATGGGACTACAAAGCTTTGCTTCTAAGCTACGATGCCTCACTTTTAAACTACAAAGCCTCATTTTACAATATAACACCTTTTTTTAAAGATATGAAACCTCATTATTAAGTTGTGATGCCTCAATTTTTACAATACCATGCGTCATATTTAAGCCAAGAAGCCTTATTTTTATGATATGAAAACTCATTTCTATGATGTGATACCTCATTTTTACCATTCAAAGCAAAAAATTTAAGTTGTGGCCCCTCATCTATGCAATAGTTGCCTTGTTTCTAAGCTATGATGTCTCATTCTTAATATATGACACCTTATTTTTAAGACACGATGCCTCATTTGTATGTAAAGAGTCAAGTGTATTTCCATGCACTTTTCTCCCCACCAAATCGGAGTGGAGATAAGGGGAATGAGAAAGACTTTTATTGTAAAGGTTGGAGAAAAATATGGAATGTGTAGAGACAACATAAATAATATGGTGGGAAATACTTGTACAGCTCACAACCAATGAGAAAAAAGAGTTTGTAGTATCTGACCTCACTTGGAGGAATGCAAATGTTGCAGGGAAGCTGGAGGAAATAATTATGCATCATGTCTAATCATTTATGCATTGTTTGTGAATACTTTGTGTACTTCACTTATATAAACATGCATCATGAATTATGCATCATGTATTGTTGTTTGATGTGTATTATAGCCTATATTTATGTTATAATTTGCACAACTTACGTGTATTGTGTGTGTAATTATGTGTAATACACACCGTTTGAATACCGTTTTATTTATTTAAATATATACTATTGTGTAAAAATATGTGTATGCTATTTAGATAATTTGTATATTATATTTATATAAATGCATATCAAGTACTTTGTGTGCATTGTGTATTTTTATTTGTATGTGCATTTTGTTCTATATGTAGTTTTGTAATTCATACACTTATTTTGACAACTCATACATTATCTTATATGGTTATGCATAATCTACATTTTTTGTGTTTCATGTTATTGTTTTGTGATAATTTGTATATTTTATATAGATAATTTGTATACTATACTTCTATAAATTCACGTTATGAATTCAACACATTGTATGTTGTTGTTTTTATGTACTTTTGTTATATATGCATTTATATAATTTATACACTTGTTTTGTATGACTTATACATTCATTTCATATAATTATGTGTAATCTATATTGTTTGAATATTGCATTATTGCTTTTTGTGTATCTAAAATGTTATATTATTTATTATTCTTCTTTCTTCTTCTCTCATGCTCACATTTATGATATATTGTCATCCTTTTACTGGTCTAAGTTGTCACGATGCCTTCTTCCATTAAAAAACTCAATAATTTTGGGAGATAGTTTACTACATTACATCCCTCTAAAAATTCACTATAAGACTAGTATTCAGTGATAGAGTCATAATTACCTAAACTAAAAGATGGCTCGATCCCACACGCATAGAGAGAATATATCCCACTCCATGCGGAGTAGGGGAGTCCATAACTTGCGACTCTTGACAGAAGTCACACTCCTAACAGGAAAAGACGACCATTGAGGTAACCACCCTAAAATTGGTGAGGCACAACTACAAAAAATATTCATTTGAATACAATATTCACTAATATGTATACTCTAAAACTTAATTGAGTTATTGATAATAAAAAATATGAATACATCTCAAGGCTTTATGCTATATGATTTCATTCTAGGTCTTATATTTGGGAGTCATAGCATAATAACCTATATATTAATATCTTTAGAGATATCTCATTAGACATAACTCAAAGAGATAATTGATATACTCATTCTCCATCCTATTCTGCACATGATCCTTCATGAATCTCATTATAAAAGAACAAATATTAACATGCCACATAAAAGGAGGATGTTGAGCACATAAACCCATTTAAAACTAAAGTATCAAAGTAAAATATAGTTATAGTATATATTTTTCATAATAAAACTAATGGTAATAAAGATAAAACCTACAACTTCTAATTATAATATTTCATTCTTACTATTATGTTGTGTAGGTATTCAAACTCAACTTATAAATAAAAAATGGTAACACCTTTACCTATTGTGAACTTTGTCGTCTCTTTTCATTGCATTAGCAAAACAATGTCACCTTTCTCTTCATATCTTTCTATATTTTTTGTTACTACTAGCTAAAAGCATTTGCTAAGCACGTGAATAGCTGTTAAATAATTATGTATGATAAAAATGCTAGATGATTATTAAAAAATTTGATCTAAAAATTGATCTTTTTCTAGGCTCATAATTACTATTATACACATAACTGATAATTCAATTAATATCTAGGTGACTCCTTTTAGAATGTATAACAAAAATTTAAAATTAAAGTGCAAAAAGAATTGTGAATGATAAAAAATGGCTAATCCATTAAGAGAGAAAGAGTAGCTCGATTAACATCCAATTGACTTATTCTAATCTATAAATACACAAACATGTTGAATTGATTAGCATATGGATAGGCCAAATCGGTTAACATACATACATGATGCTACAATATACACAATGAGAAGACCATTGAGCACATAGTCAAGCTACTGGAGCACATTCAAATACATTTAGTTAGTTGACCAGTTGACTCCCTTTGAATTGTAGCACATCATTACCAAATTCTAAATCAAAATATTTTTTCCACTATAATCATGATGACCACTGCATTAACATGTGCTAATCTATGTAAAACATACTAAGATAAAACATCTTCATTAAAAGCCAACTGACTCCCTCAATCTTATAAGCACACAAATAGATTGAACCAAATAATACTTAGATAGAATGTTCGAATACATAGACAAACTGAGCTAATTAGCACTGAGATATACTAAATGAGCACACAAATAACCTGGATCAATGGGCACAAATAATTTACCGGAACTCCCTTTGAAGAAATTAATGATGTCAAAAACATAATTGGATTGGATTGATTAGTGTGCAGACAGATTATTGGAACACACAGACTGGTTGAAACAATGAGCATACTGCTAAACTATTAAAACACACATACTGGTATAATGAAAAACACATACCTAAAACCTAACATTGTATATATGTCCATTTTTATATTTAGCTAAGAAAAACTAAAAAACAGGGGAAAACGGTAAGCAGGTCGATTAGCAGACACACATACTCCTGAATCGACTTTGTTATAGGTATATAGGCACATAGAAAGAGCCAACTAACATTAAGATAGATTGAAGACAAAGGTTAGTGGGTGAAGAAGCTTGATTAACACCTAAAACTCATTTTTAAATTTGACATATTATTAATGACACTTTTAATTATATGTTTAATAACAACCCATCCAACTGTGCACAATGATTTTGTACGTAAAAAGGTGACAAAAAATCAATAGGAACAAATAAAACAAAGATAAAATAGTGTGGTGTGTGGCTGTGTAAGCAGCTAGAATAGCACATGTAGGGAAATACGTCATCAGGTAGGCATGGGAAACAAAAATTTGACTAACATATTTCTCATTAACCAGTAGATCACGTCAATGACTATGCAATGGGAAGGATGGTTTCATGAAGATATACCTAGTCCTAGAACAAGTACAATGACAATCCTCGTTGATGTAGATGTACGCTCTGTCTTAGACGGTGTATGTGCAACTCTTAGTCGCACTCGGACTCATCTGTCTGCTCCTCTATGAACATCAGACTCGGACAACTACTGCAGTGGCTCCTCAGATCTCTCCACAGATTGCGAGTTAACGTTGCCCTCCTAGCAGCAGTCAATAGACTCAAGTCTCTAGAGTAGTCCACACGGATCAACTAGAACTCTTGTCAACCTGCATGAATAGACAGGAATGAGTTATCCCTCCCGTTGGTGTACTAGTCACCAACATGCTCTCTCACAATAATGATCCTCAGTTGTTGCTCTCCCACGGATATCCCTCCCTAGTCAGGTAGGATTTGCCTGGGCTCTCGTGGTTACCACAACCAGAGAGGACAACAATTATCAGAGTAACTAATTCTCAATTGTTTGTATAGTAGTTGTGCTCTAGGAAGCCCCCAATACCCCTCTATATATACGAGGGGTTAGAGTCAAGGTTCCCAATCTCCAGCCAATGCGAAACTAAAGCAGGAGTGAAAAGGACAAGTAGATCTTCAATTTTTGCAACTTTTATAGAATTTTCACAACTTGTGTGTGACGAAACGGTCATCTCCCCAAGAGAGATGGTCATCTCACATGTGAGACGGTCGTTTTGTGCTTTCCCAGTCAGATATGAATTTGCAAATTGTTTCCTAATTAATTTCATGCATTAATTTACATGCACCCCAAGTACGTGCAATTGAAACGAGTTCGGGAAAACTCTAGAACCTTTGTTCATCCCAACTAGGTCATCTCACACAAGCAAGATGCCTGTCTCACTCACCCAGATGGTCATCTGGTGAGTTTGAGTCAAGCCAATCGGTTCAACAGCTTGAACTGGCCGGTTCATAGGGCAGAACTAATCCAATTCGATTTTTGATCTGCCTGCCAATTCAAACAGTCGTCTCAACACTTGAGACACCCGTCTGGCTGTCCAAACAGCCGTCTCACCCAGTGAGATGGTTGTTTGATAGTTCAGTCAGCCAATCCATCGATCTGTTGTGTGATTGAGTACCTAAATACTTTAATACTTAATTCAATCATCATTCAAGATCAAACTCCTCTTATAGATGATTTCCTATGTGTGTGACCCTATAGGTCCCATATGACGTTGGCAATGAATGTCCATAACTAGCTTATGACATCACAAGCAAATATTGGTGCGTAGTCGTACATCATTGCTACCTAAGTGAATGGAAAGTTGGGGGGCAACTACAACCTACAATCTATGTATGGTATTATAATGTTTGTATAGTTCCTTTGTCACTGATATCCATATTTAACTAGAGGCATGCAGAAGTCATCCATATTATTATTCAATCTTATTCCTTGAACCAGAGTAGACTGCATGAGATATATGTAAGCTCAATATCACATATTGACGCATGTGTATGCTCATACTTTTCTCCGTCTCGCTAATCAAGAGGCCTTAGATATCATACTCCTATCAGAGGGACAAATCCCATATCTATCATTCACAATCAATCCCCATGTGTCAAAGCCACCCAATCATCACCGTTATAACAACCCATGTTTCAAGATTGTGTTTGATGATGTCAAAGTGTACCCAACGACATGTGATGAGTGTAGTGATTTTAGGTCTAAGAACCACAACCACCACCATCACTGTAAGACCTGACTATGACTTCCATGATGATGGCTTCCATGTGTCAGTCTCACAGTGGGTCTGTTTGATACAATGTTCCCTAACATGTATTTGTGTACTTTGTTTGATATTGCCATATCATGACTAATGAGATTTAGTCATCAACCAACTCACACTCTAATCTGATGTGTTATTGTTGTCTATCTACCTTCCACAATAACAACTGATCAGGGACATAATGAGAATGTATACACTCTTAAAATCTGTATGATCTCATTCTTCTAAGTCACGTACTTGAAGACATTCGTCATTGAGTAATATCATTCTCTAAACATTTATTATGTAATTCATTATCTCATAACTGAATATACAAAATAAATTGGAAGCTTGCCTCTATTATTATCAAATTATATATCTAATGTCATATCCCAATCATCATATGATTGGCTCTCTGGGCATGCATACCAACAAACTCTCACTTGCACTTAGAGCTAATCACTCACAGATCTCATCCCGAGTGGCCTAACACGACCTTCATGATTCTGTTGCGCAAGTGCTTTTATATAAAGTTTAGCAATGTTTGTCTTAAGTCGGTATTTTGCAATTTTTATATCTCTTTGTTGTATGACTAGTCATATGAGATGGAAGTGTCGTAATATGCTATTTGAGATTCCAAATGTAATAAGTAGTCATCAGTATTCCTACTCTGTCATTAATGGTTTGGAACCTCATATAAGTTCACCCAAATGAACTTCTTGATCCATACAATATCCTTTGTTGTTCTTATAACACAGAGATACTTGGCTTCTTTTGTAGATTTGAACAAATAGCATTAGCTCATAACTCTTTCTATCTTACAATTTTCATTTGATGTCAAACATAAATTTAGATTGCAATTATTTTGTCAATTTGGAAGTTTGCATGGGTGTAACCCCTTACATTCAACTCTTCCTTATTACCATAACCAAGGAACCAATCTTTTAAGTGCTTCATAAGCACATAAGGATGTTCATTAGGTATTCCAGTGACTCTCACTGGTATCTGACATATACCCCTCTTATCATGTCTAATACATATGAAATTGCTAGGTAGGTATATATGTGTCTTCTCATCATGTCAAGACATATGAGATGACTGGATATCCTCTTGTCATTTCCAATACATACGAGATTTCCAAGTATCTTCTCATCATGTCTAATACATACGAGATAACAAGATAAGTACATAACATTGCATTCAAGATAGATCTAATGGAATCTATCCATGTGTCCTTGTTCTTCATAAGAACTAGGACACTAGGCTCCTGAGAGACTAACTCCATGGAACATGGACAAGTTTTCTCTCATTGAGTCTTGTGCGTTGAACCCTTCAACATCTTACCAATGTATGTGACTTTAGTTAGGTCGAAGCTTTCTAGATCTATATCAGTAGACCTCAATCTTTATCACATAGGATGCTTCGCCTAAACCCTTCATATAGAAGGTACTTTCCTTGCCAAGTTTTAACATTTGCAGGATAAGGACATTATTCCCCATCATTATGTGGAATATAAAATATGCTCCCACTAAATCTTTGGTAATCATAGATTCCATATTCATTGTGACTTAAGCAAACCCTTTCACTGTCTTATCAAATAGAAGATTCCAGCTCTGAGATGCTTGCTTCAATCCAAAGATTGACATTCGTAGTTTACAAACTTCATTTGCATTATTGGATTTATAAAACCATCAAGCTATGTCATGTACACATCCTCTTAATTATTCCAATTAAGAAATGTGATTTTAGCATCCATATGACAAATCTCACAGTCTGCAACAACAAGCATGATCCATATGGATTTAACCATGGTAACAAGTAAAAGGCTTCATCACGTTCAACATCTTGAACTAGTTTGAAACTCTTTGCAACCAATCTACAAAGACCTAAATGCACCCTATGAGTTTTACCCCTTCGAGTGGGTCCACTAAGGTCATACCTTGTTGGTTTACATGGAGTCCATCATAGATCTCATGGCCTCAAGCCAATTTTTCAGAATTTGGTTCCTCAATAGTTTCTAGATAGGTAGTTGACTCATCGCTATGATCAAGTTACCGACTTATTGAGTTATAAGATATCATAATCTTTCAAACTCAAGGTGTTCTACTAAAACTATGAGTTATGTGTTTACATAAGGAACTTGAGATTCTACAACAGTTTGTGATTCTCCTTGTCCCTTGTTGTATCTCTTTAGGTTCAATGTTTTCTTATTTGTCTCAAACATTTTGAGTTATACTTTCACTCCCACTGATTCCTTTGGAACTAAGTTCCCTTTAGGAATTCATCCATCCTAGCAACAAACACTTTGTTGTTCGGCTAGAATGTAAGTAGTATTCAATAAGATAACATTCATGTAAATTGTGGATAAATCCCTTTAAGAAACTATTTTCTTATACAATCTTTCAATCTCATCACTATGAAATACACATTGGGACACTTCCCATGCCATATCTCATATGGTGTCTTTTGAACCATTTTATACGGTACATTGTTTTAGTGTAAATCATGTGCCTAAAAGAAATATTGGAAGATATCTAGATTTTAATTGATAATCACACCATGACTTAACAGGGTTTGATACCTTCTTTATGACACATCAGTATGTTTCAGGTGGAGTTCATTATGAGACACTGTCATGATCTCCCAGAAGGTCCTCAAACTCTTGATTTACATATTTCAACATCGATATATTGAGGTATCTTAATACCTTTACCAAATTTAGTTGTGCACTTCATTTATGATCTCCTTGAACACTTCAAGAGATCCAAACTTGTATTTCATTAAATACAAATTTCAATATCTACTGAACGTATCAGTAAATATAACGAGGTACTTGTAACTACCTTTAGTATTCATCCAAAAAGGTTTATATACATTAGTATGTACTAGTACTAATGGAATAGTCAGTCTCCCACTACATCTAGTGAAGATGCTTTCGTCATATTGCACAACAAATAAGATATGCATGTCTCTATTGGTTCAATAACCAAAAGAGTCTAGATAACCATCGCATGGATTTTAGAAATGCATTTCTCTTTTATGCGCTCTCGATGACAGTGCTATATGTATTCATTGTTTGACTTATCAAGTCATTCAATATATGTGTCATACACATTTGTCTTTTCAACTATAAAGTATAGTTTATGAGACATAGGGCATCGCCATAAAAGATCATAATGTTCTTGTCATACAAAACATATGATGTTTGGCAGGCACACAATAGCAATTCACTAATTCTATTATGTGCCCATTAATGACAACCTTTAACCACAGTGGAAACAACCCTTGCTCCATGTAGTTCTAACTTACTTCTTCTCAAGTCTTGAAGTAGATATCTCTATCTCTATCTTCTTACTGAGAACCTCTATGAAGAGGGTAATTCCTTTCCAATGTCCAAACAAGTGACAATAGTGGCACTTTGTTTTCTTTATCCTTTAAATGAAAAAGGACAAATTCCTTTTACACTTACCCTTATCCATATATTGAGTGTAGAAGAATTAGACTTTAGCTTAGCCTCAGAACACTTCCTTGCGTTGCCTTTGCTTTAGGATTCACTTCCGCTGATAACCATCACAGATTTGTCCTTCTTCTTCCTTGCTTTGGCATCAACATGCCAAGCATTTGATAAACTGACTACATGATTCATGCAATGCTTGCATAATCATATTCATGGTCAACTCTTGACCTAAGAGAAATCCCAATCATTCCACATGTCCAATCATATTGAGCACATGGGGTTCTACTAGACCTCCTTTTTTTAGTTAGTACTCAATTAGCACTTTGGAGACATTATACCTGCTTAACATGATTCTTGAGATGTGTTACCATCTCGAAAATGTCCATGTATTCATTTTGTTCATGCAACTCATAGTTCATACAACATAGCATATGTATTTTGATGTCTATGGCATCATTGGTATGCTTCCAACAAGCATCCATTTAGCCTTACGCGCATTTAGAGTGGGTTCCTTTGGCATTGGTCTATCAAGGACATAGAGCTTTCGCTCATTGATGAGAACATTTCTCAAAGTCCATAACCAATTGTGGAACTTTCAGCCATTTTGTCCTTCTAAAGGACTGATCATGATTTGAATGTGTTTTGTATTTGACATTTAATTCTACAAAGAAATATTACAATCTTTTCAAAACATTTTTGATTTGGTTTGATTTGATAAAATGATGATATTAATTAGGTTTTTAACTAACAACCACTCCTACTATTTTATTTGAATTGATATCCCTCAATATCAATTCGGAATATTGCAGCGTACAATATTCTAGTGGGCCAAGATCCAAAATAATTCAATTGTTACCTGGCCTACACCAGCATCCACAGTCAATTGTCAAGGTACACAATCATGCCAATTGCATCATATGCAACTCTTAGATAGATGATATGCACAACTGTTTGCCATGATCATCTGCATGCATCTGGGCCCAGACTCTCTGAGAATCACCAATCAAGCGTGACCCAAAATCCAACATGATAATAATGCACCCTGCGGAGGCGGAACCTATAGTATTACCATCACACTTTCACAAGATAGACGGTGCACCCCCTAGAGGTAGAACCTACGGTTGGTTGATCAAATTTTTCATCTGAGCCACTTTTGGAAAGCATCTAAGACTTGATATTATAATGAGGGAGTTTGTATGTATAAATACATATATTTTATCTAATCCCCACATATATAGTACGTATCATATACATGCTATAATCACAAATGAGAACATGCAATAAATAAAACACACAAGTGATGGTTATGGCCATACTAATGTAATTCCTTGGAGCCACAAGGAATTACTGCCACCTATGGTCCACATCATATGCAACCTATTATTGGTGAAGATCTGTGCTCGAATCAATCCGGGTTGATCAGTTCAACTCTTGAACCGTTCGGCTCGCCACCTGGTCGCTTGGTTCGGTTTGTCTGAAACGATCATCTAGTTCACAGGTCCAAGCAGCGTCTAGACACCTCCAGTCAGTCGGTTGGGCCACCAGTCGATCAGTTCATTCTCCTATTATTTGGCCTCCTCGGTCCTCCCATTGATTGGGTCGTCTCACGAGTCGGTCATTTCGCCTTGTGCATATCGTCATCTCACGTTGAAACATAAATTAAAACTATCCTATTTCTTATTACATTGTATACGGGGAAAACCTTGAGTTACATTTGAGGGGAAATAAGAAGAAGAGCATTAATTTACATTTGGAAAGAAGAGACAGGCTCAGTACATAGACTGATTAACAACAAGAATAAAAACAACAACTGTGCACACAAAGATCTGGGGTTTTATCCATAACCATGCTTTACATCCACCATTAAAACCAATTTTATGGTGACACATGTAAATTTCATATATATATATATATTCATTTGGGTTCTTATGTAGTGATTTAGACGGACATGCACATCAACCAGTTTAAATATTCACATCGCATGCAATAATAAACACGGTAAAACCAAAAATCCAATCATATCAATTATCCTAAAACATAATTAATTGAGGTGATTCTGATACCACAGTAGGGAATACAACATCAGGTAGGCAGTGGAAACAAAAATTTTACTGACATATTTCCCATTAACCAGTAGATCGCGTCAATGACTATGCAACGGGAATGATGATTTCACAAAGATATACCTAGTCCTGGAGCATGTCCAACGATAATCCTCATTGATGTAGATGTACACTCTGTCTTGGACGGTGTCTGTGGAGCTCCTATCGCACTCAAACTCGTATGACTGCTCCTCCACAAACATCAAACTCGGACAACTACTGCAACAACTCCTTAGATCTCGCTACAGATTGTGAGTTGTTGTTGCCCTCCTAGCAACAGCCAACAGATTCCTCCCTCTAGAGTAGTCCACACGGACCAACTAGAACTCATGTTGTCCTACACGAATGGACATGAATAAGTTATCCTTCCTGTTGGTGTACTAGTCACCAACATGCTCTCCCACCACAATGATCCTCAAATGTTGTTCTCCCATGGCTATCCCTCCCTAGTCAGGTAAGACTTGCCTGGGTTCGCGTGGTTACCACAACCAGAGAGGATAACACTTGTCAGAGCAACTAATTCTCAATTGTCTATGTAGTAGTTGTTCTCTAGGAATCCCCCAATACCCCTCTATATATATGAGGGGTTAGGGTCAGGGTACCCAATCCCCAGCCAATGCGGGACTAAAGCGGGAGTGGAAAGGACAAGTAGATCTTGAATTTTTTCAGTTTTTTTGGAAGTTTCACAACATGCGTGTGACGAAACAGTCGTCTTGCCAAGTTATACAGCCATCTTGCATGTGAGACGGTCATTTTGCTAAGAGAAACGGTCATTTGAGATGCGAGACGGTCATTTTGCGCTTCCCTAGTCATATATAAATTGGCAAATCATTACATTATTAATGTCACACATTAATTACTTGCACTCCAAGTATGTGCAATTGAAACGAGTTTGGGAAAACTCCAGAACCTTCATTCATCCCAACTGGGTCATCTCACACAAGTGAGACGCCTGCCTCACTCACCCATATGGCCATCTGGTGAGTTTGAGTCAAGCCGATCGGTTCAACATTTTGAACTGGCATGTTCATAGGGCAGAACTAAGCCAATTTGATTTCTGATTTGCCTAACAATTCAAACATATGTCTCAACACTTGAGACGATCGCCCCTGGCCGCCCAAACGGATGTCTCACCCAGTGAGATGGTCATTTGGAAGTTCAGTCAGCCAATATGTTGATCTATTGTGTTAATTGAGTACCTAAACACTTTAGTACTTAATTCAATCATCATTCAAGATCAAACTCCTCTTCTAGATGAGTTCCTATGTGTGTGACTGTATAGGTCCCATATCATGCTGATAGTAAATGTCCATAACTAGCTCATGACATCACAAGCAAAGAGTGGTGCCTAGCCACACATCATTTGTGAGAACCCATTACACTAAAAAAGATTACTCAAAACATAAAACACAATCAATCACTAACTAATCACATACCAAAAAATATGGGTAGATTAAAACTGATTTCAACATCAACACCCACTCAAAAACATTTTCATAAGAGCCCAACATCTTTCTTATATCCATACTATGTCAAGAATTTGATACAAATTGTTCTATCACCTTAGCCACAACATATATACACAGGAGAACAATATTTGTATATGCCATACAAAAAACATTAACTTGCTAACAAATTCCGATTTGTTTGTAACAACATATACAAACTTTTCTTGCCCAGAGCTGAGAGTACAAGGATGACTCTAGGACACACTAGACATCTAATCCACTTTCTTAAAGATTCATTACTATAGCTCCTCTTTGCTGCCACAGGGTTTGTTTTTATCACTTCCAATTACCTAAAAAGATGTGGCAAACCACAAGGGTGAGACCCATATCCCAGCAAGAGATATAACCTCCAACAACGTTTATTGATTCCAACAGTTTTAGGTAATGAGTCAGTTTAAGCAGTTTAATCATATATAACAAATAAGCTCAATAACACAGATGATTAACAAAATACATAAAGGAGCAGATAATAACTATCTTCATTAACCAGACTATTCTCATATCCTTATTAACATTATCAAGAGTCTATCAGCATGAGCATCTCTAACATCATGAATAAGTCTAGTATCATAAGCATAGCTAACAGCATCAGCATGTCTAATAGGTTGAACATATCAACATTATAAGAAGTGCTAACAACATAAGCACAACTATCTGGATAAGTATGATTAGTAGTATATGCATCTCTAGTTACAAAGGCATGGCTAGCATGCTAAACATAACTAACAACATGAGATAGCTAACATCATGATTATAATTAGCAGTAGCAGTATAGTTATCAACATAAGCATAGCTATTGTATGTACGCATCTATAATCTTAAGAATATCTACAACCTAAGTATATCTACTATCTCTTAATTGAACTAAGCATAATCTTTATGTAAAGATTACAAACAAGGGTTATCACCTTATGTGAAATTTCATGTATAACCCTAAACAAATATGCTACACGACTGTATTACATCTTTTATTAAACCCTGAGGAATTTGAGGATACCACTCAAGTTCCAACTGACCACTGCTTGGTCACAATCAGTGCCATACAAGATCTAGGAAGAGTCGAACTCCTAGTATCTTCTCCGCCCCCGGTCAGTACGGGTCCGCCACAGCGACACATAAGATCAAGCTACTAACAACCTAGTCCGTCCTTGGTACATGTCACACCACTAGTGAAAGGAGGTGGGTACGCATACCCTACCATCTGAGGTACAACCGCAACTGTCCTCTAATCTCGTCACATATATAATCACTGAGACACGACCGCAGTCATTCTCAAACTAAGGGATAGGTATGACCACATTCATCCTCCCTAAACACTTGAATTCAGGATGACAAGCACCCCCACATACTCATCAGTATGCGCTCCGATTTTCCCTTAGGAATACTCATTTCACCATATGGCAAATTCTGACACTCAGATGGATCTATGGCATAGGGTACTGCATGATTAGAGTTTCACTTGATTAGTTATGCCAATTGGGTGAATTAAGGCTACATCAAACAAGTGGACATACAAATCCTAATTTACTTCTAGCAAGCATATAAATATCACAACTTCAAAAGATATAAAAAGTGTGAAACATAATTTCTCATCTCATCATCACGTGGTACTATTCACTTGCCATTCATGAGGCTACACTAGTCATCATACTATCACAAGATATAAATCCTTTTTAAAATATCACAGGGTATCAACCCTTATCAACACAAGAGGATTACACCTCATTCAGGGCTCAACCATGCCCAAAGGTCATTAAGACCATCATACTATCACAGGATATAAATCCTTTTCACAATATCACAGGGTATCAACCCTTATCAACACAAGAGGATTACACCTCATTCAGGGCTCAACCATGCCCAAAGGTCATTAAGACCATCATACTATCACAATATATAAATCCTTTTCACAATATCACAGGATATCAACCCTTATCAACACAAGAGGATTACACCTCATTCAGGGCTCAACCATGCCCAAAAGCCATTAAGTCCATCATACTATTCCCTGCAAGATCATCATTATCTTTCCATGCCTTATAACAAGGCTCGACTACATCACTTACATATAATACACAAGATCAACACAATATTGCATTAATGAGCTAGGAGATATTCATAAACAATCATAGAAGGGTTATATTAACATTAAGAACATTCCTTTATCACATCAACATGCAAGGAATCTAGATATGATTAACCATCATCATATTCATAATGCACATGTTTAGCATAAGAAAGTATCAAGCATGTGGCTATGATAACCACCAATTAACACATTAAGGTTATGATCATGCTAAGGAGGTTATTTCACCATCATGTCATCATATAAGAAGGTTAAACATGAATACTCATATTTATCTATTTGCATTAGAGTTAAGTTCAACAAGATAAATTATATTAATGTTACTAATCAACACTCATACCCAAACCCTAACTGACAACATCCCCATTGGATCATGGATGCATAAGGTGAAGCATCACCATCACATTCCATACTATTCTCAAGTATGAACCCACACATAAATCAAGGTGTAACCATTGGGTTATAGCATATTAAGGTTTCAACAACAATAAGAGAGTACTCCATGATTGTATTAGTCATTCAAGGACTATTCATACCCAAATACCATCATTTAGTTATATTTAAGCTAGGTATAACAAGTTATACCTCATTATGGTTACATATTAATTCATTATGGTGATTATAAATTATAATAATACGAGGGTAAGAGTAAGAATATAAATTTAAGGCATTGAACCATAAAATTCTCATCATTTGAATCATAACATTACACTACACACTTCATCCAAAACAATGGGAATATTGAGGCATCAACTTCTAACCATGAAATGTTGAGAAGGTAAAGCCATTGGTCGTTTACATAAGTAAACAACTTGAATGAATCATCTATGATGTTGTTGAGTTGTGATATATAAAAGTCACCATTTAACCCTAGATATCCTTTGATTAACAACAATAAGGGTTCTGTTGAGAGTAGGGTAAAACCCACAATCGACTGTTCATTTAAAACAAGCCATCCATTGTCAACAAGTAAGATCCTTAAGTTGATCATATAAAGGAAACCATCTAAATCACATTATTAGGACCAACATATTACATTAGATATCATTCCACTTTATTGGAGGAATAAACATTAGATCTTAACCATTGGGTCAATTTCATATGTTAAAACCATCAATTATAGTATAGGTCTGACCATTGCATCAAGTGACCCAAGAAACCATTGATTTAAGGCTTAATTGATGCTACAACTGCAATGCTTAACTCACCATAGGTTGTGGAGACCTGATCCACCATCATTAGTGACCATTAAGTCACCATAGGTTGTTAGATCAGCACTATATTCATTAATCAACATCAATATTAAGCTAATGTCATCATTGATTGATAACATCAATAGGGTACTTAATGGTTGATCATTAAACTTCTAATTGATCCAAAACCTGACCTAAGGGGGTGACCATAGGTTGTCACCATAATCTGAAACCTTTGATCCCGACCATCAGTTGTCATGAAGATGACACCATAGGGTTGTTGCAATGGTGCCATCATCGGGTCATGGGTTTATAGAAGAAATCAGCTTAAAACCCTAAAATTGACCATTGGTTGATAGGTGCTTAGCACCATAGGTTGTCAAACCAACCTGATCCAAGCCATATTATACCTTAGGAATAATGTAACATGATCACAAGTTCATCTAGAACTGAAACCAAAATAGGGAATATTATAAAAATCAAAATCCAAGTCAAGCATAGCTTTTAAGTGCATGGATCATCATTTAAAAGCAAGAACATGAGCTAGCAAGCTTATGGTAAGCAATAAACATGGAGCAAGTTATAAAAATTGCCTCTAATTAGACGATAAACTCCCAAACAGAAGAAAACACAAGCAAGTAGGGTAGGAAATCCAAGCATAAGCTGTGAACTTGTCCATCTAGCACCTTTCTTCATCAAATGAGCAAACCCTAAGCATAAGGATCAAGAAAGGTAGGGTTTTAGAGCTTTAGAACAATTTCTACCATGGAACAACAAGGTTCCGACCTAGACAAAGGTAGGAGTAAGGGTAAAAAAGAAATAAACAGAGGAAATAAGGGGATTCTTACTCGTTTAGGTCAAGATCACTAGAAGTAAGCTTTTCAAACGCTAAAAGGAAGTCAATTGCAACCCTAGATTCTTTTTCCAAGAAGATCCCCTCTTTCTTCTTGCTTGGATAGGAAATTTGCAGATGTACATAGGGAGAATGTGGTTCATAGAAGGAGGGAATTGGTGGATAGAAAATGGCTCGTTTGGGTGCTTAGGGATACGTATATGAAACTTTAAGATAAAGAAAAAGAAAAAAGTTGAAGTTCTAGTATCTTTCCAAGTGTCCATGGCCTTAAACTATTAAGAATATACAAGCAAACATACAAGAAGCTCCCCCACCATCCATAGAAACATACTTATCCCTAGTCTATTGAATTTCCAAGAAAACCAAATAATTCATTAGTTGATAGCTACTAAAGGTAGCTCATCCATGAAGGGGTAAACCCTAAAATACACTTGAGGAAAACACCTTCAAACCAAGGTTTAAATAGGTGCCCCATGGCTCAAAAAGATCAAGAATGATGAGATAATATCCAAGGAACATAATGAAAGTGATAAATTGCAAAGAAAACATCTCAATTGGGTAAATTGCAGAAAAGTCCAAAATGTGCATAAAAATTACATAACTTGCTCAAACAATGTCCAAATTGGACCAAATTTGAAACTTAAGCTTGTCTTGTGATTTAAAAGAATATAAAAAGGTTATATTAGGGTTATAAGAATTATTTTATGATAATTAAGCTTGTTTAACACATTAAGCAAGGTTAGGGGTCTCACATCATTGCTACCCAAGTGAATGGAAAGTTGGGGGGCAACTACAACCTACAATCTGTGTATGGTGTTATAGTGTTTATATAGTTCCTTTATCACTGATATTCAAATTGAACTAGAGGCACGGAGAATTCATCCTCATTATTATTCAATCTTATTTCTTGAACTAGAGCAGACTGTATGAGATATATGTAAGCTCAACATCACATATTGACTCACATGCGTATGGCCATACTTTTCCCAGTCTCATTAATTAAGAGGCCTTGGATATCATACTCCTATCGGAGGGAAAAATCCCATATCTATCACTCACAGTCAATACCCATGTGTCAAAGCCACCCAATTATCATTGTTATAACAACTCATGTTTCAGGACTGCGTTTGATGATGTCAAAGTGTATCCAATGACATGTGATGAGTGTAGTGGTTTTAGGTCTAAGAACCACAACCACCACCATCACTGTGAGACCTAACTATGACTTCCATGTGTCAGTCTCATGGTGGGTCTGTCCGATACACTGTTCCTTAACATGTATCTGTGTGCTTGGTTTGATATTGTCATATCATAACTAATGAGATTTAGTCCCGATCTTATGTATTATTGTTGTCTATCTACCTTCCACAATAACAACTGACCAGGGACATAATGAGAATGTATATCCTCTTAACATCTGTATGATCTCATTCTTCCAAGTCACGTACTTGAAGACATACATCATTGAGTAATATCATTCTCTAGACATTTATTATGTAATTCATTATCTCATAACTAAATATACAAAATAAATTGGAAGCTTGTCATTATTATTATCAAATTAGGTACCTAATGGCATATCCCAATCATCATATGATTGGCTCTCTATGCATACATACCAACAACACACACCACACTGTGTTTTATTTATAAGGTTACAAAAATAATGTGTTATGATAGAATCTCAATAACATTATAGTATACGACTAATTTTTATAACCCCATAGACATTGTGCTATGTTTATTCAATTTTTTGTTTTAAGTCATGTAATTTCCCTTGTGGTTATGGTATTTATAATTTTTTTGCTAGAGTTTACTATATTTTCTACAATAATAACTTGTTGGGGCTTGTTGAACTTTTTTTTGGGTGAGAATTTTGGAACTCTTAAATTTTCATCTATTACCGTGGTGTTACTCTTTGGCCTCATTTATCTCTCATTTTTGAATCTGCCATGACCTAATGAGTCATCCCCTCTAGGGTTGTAAATGGATAGGATATGGTGAAGTTATGGTGATATCCATAACAATAGCCATTTAGTTAAGGGGGTATGAGTATGATTATATACTCACTTATTCAAAAGCTATACTCACATCATATTTCCTAATCTCCTCTCTTTTTTCTATGTTTCCTTATCTGTGTTTGTATTGTACAAAAGTTTTTTGAGTACAATAATGCTTACTTCTTTCTTCTTGGTTTCTTACCTCTCCTTTTTTTTACTTCTGTACTTTCCTCTTTTTTTCATAGTGTATGAATGTGTTTAGTACAATACTAGAAAAGTAGAAAAAAGAGAGAAGAAGTGTAAACATTTGTATCGTACTAAAAGGTACTGTATAAGAGAGGAGAGAAATACACGTCTTTCATATAGTGCAATAGAAGAGAAAAGTACTCGTACATTATAAGAGATTATGACAATATTCATATAGTACAAGAGAGGAAAAATAGGATCAAGGTTGAAATAACATCACTAAAAACAATGCGCAGCGCTAGGGCGATACCTGAGGCGAGCGAGAAGGCGATCTTGGAAGATGTTGGGGAAGATGCGACGAATCCATCTGCTCAATCAGAGGCTGTGCAGGATGGGAATGTGGTGGATATGAGCAATGTGGAGAAGATCAAAGACCCGGGGAAGCAGGGGAGTATCAGGTTCGGTTCGATTGGGGTATCATCACAGCCGAAAACTTGGGCAGATCTGGTGGCCATGAAGAAGGATACTCAGGGTAATCTGCTCAAAAAGGCCGAGGTACAAGTGGAAAATGGCAAGCTTCTATATCCCAAAACCATAGTGGAGAGAAATGTTCAGAAATGGATCATGGCGGCGACGGGGTACATAGTCGGACTCTCTCCACACTGGCCGTCGTTGGTACGATTTCTTGCGCAGTTATGGAAGGTGAAGGGATCGTTGGAAATCAAGTCGAGAGGAAAAGGCTTCTTCATGCTCCTATTCTCCAATGAAGAAGATCTGGCTACAGATCTGGACGGGGGGGCCATGGTTCATCGCAGGCAAGCCGTTAATCATCAAAAAGTGGGAGAGAGGGGAGCCTATGGAGAAAGTTAAGATGACAGAGATTCCAATTTGGTTGAAAATCTATGACCTACCATTGGAACTGTGGGATGAAGAAATGTTTCAGAGAATTGGTTCAGTTCTAGGAAAACCTCTGTGGACGGATAAACAGACAACGAACCTTGTTCGATTGGAGTACTCCAGACTCCAAGTGCTGATTGAGGCAGATTTTGCTTTTCCGGAAGACTTGGAATTACAGAGTGATGATGGTCAATTGGATAAAGTTCGGTTTGATTATGAATGGAGACCAAGCATCTGTAATGCGTGTGGGAGCTTTAGGCATGAGTCGGGACTTTGTGCGGCTAGGGAAAGGACCTTTGAGACGATTGAGTTACCTCCGCCATTGAAAAAGGTGTGGGTGTCGCAGAAGAAGCTGCTGCGAAATCCTATTGCTGCAGTTGATGGGGAGGACGTCAGTGATGTTGCTACTGTTCGGGAGCCTATACTGATCATGGAGAAGATCTTGGAGGAACCGGAAGTCTTTTGTGATGCAAGTGAGGAGGTATCTTCTAAAGAACAACCTCTTGTTGATTTGTCTGAGTCAATTCCTGAAGTACCGGAAGTCACAGGTAATGGATCTCAGGCTGAAGGGAGCTATGTGCAAGCAAGGCCAACTAATGGAATTTTCTCACCAGTCATTACTCCTGCTCAATCTCCTAAATGGGAATTACAGAGACGCAAGTCGAAGTCCCCTCCTCGGGTTACATATAAACCGGTCTCTTCTGTAAAGAATATCCAACTTACTCCAAACAAGTTTTCATTATTGGCAAGCATGGTTGAGAATTCGGGTGAAGCAGCACAGAGAGACTCGTTTCAAACCAGTGAAGTACTGGTTAAAGATGTTTCTAATGACTGACGATTCTGTCAATATCATATCCTAGAATGTGAGGGGTCTCAATCTTAAAGCCCCTAAGATCCAGGAAGCAATAAGGAGAATAAAACCCCATATAGCTATCTTAGTAGAAACTAAAGTTAGAGAAAGTAAGATAAAAAGGCTTCTTAATAATTTTTTTCCGGAGTACAGCTGGCTCTCTAATAATAGTTCTCACTTGTTGGGGAGGGTTATTTTGCTGTGGGATCCTAATGTTTGTTCTGCTACCAAGATCATAGAAACTGATCAGCTGGTTCATTGTAGAATTGATCTAAATGATGATATCTTTTTCATCACTGCTGTCTATGGGCATAATCCTGACTCTAATAGAAGTGCTCTTTGGGATAGCATAAATGATATTCATATGACCATGAAGCATCTGTGGACCATCATGGGAGATTTCAATGTCGTTAGAAGGGAAGATGAGAAGATTGGTAGAGACCCCTCTTCGAAAAGATCGATGAAGGAATTCAACGAGTATGTTCTTAACTGCAGCCTGGTTGATCTTAGTCTTAATGGGCCTTTGTTCTCATGGGACAATCATCAGGAGGGAGAGAATTATATCACATCTAAAATTGACAGGATTCTCCACAATATTGATTTTATGAACCGTTTCCAGAATTTTACTGGATATTTAATCACTAATACGATCAGTGATCACAAGATTCTTAACCTGCAGATTGGGGAAAAAAGAATCATTGGAGCTCCATTTCGCTTTATCAATGCTTGGACCAAGAAGGAAGATTATAATGAGGTTATTAGAAATAATTGGTGTACCAAATCTAATGACCTTCTTATGTTTTTACTCTATGCCAAAATGAGAAACTTAAGAGGAGCCTTAACGAGGTGGAATAAGAATAAGGTTGGGAACCTGACTGATAATCTTCACTGCTGTGAGAAAGAAGCTTATGAAGCTCAATGCAAACTTGACAATAATCCATCCAATACTATGTATCAAGTGGAGGCCCGCAGATGCAGAATGGAGTTAATTAAAGCTAGAAAGTTGGAGGAATATCTTTTTAGACAGAAATATCATGTCCAATGGTTGAAAGAAGGTGATGATAACTCTAAATTCTTTTATTCTTCTATTAAAGTTCGAGGACATGTCAATCATATTAGATCTTTGAAGATTGAGGGAAAGTCCTGTACTGACCAGCTGCTTATCAACAACTTCATTTGTGATTTCTATACGAGATTGTTCAACAATGGTCATATTAGCAAGCTTTCTCCTATGGATGAGGTGGGCTTCAGAACCGTGAATGATGTTAATTGTATGGCTTTTGATAGATGTTTCTCTGTGAATGAGATTGAAGAGGTGGTTCTCAGTCTCAATATTGACAAGTGTCCTGGTCCTGATGGTTATAATGGCAACTTTTTCAAATCTAGTTGGCCTCTTATTAAAAGTGATGTTTGTCTTGCTGTTATCCACTTTTTTAGAACAGGGAGAATTCTTAGAGAAACTAATTATACCTTTATCACTCTTATTCCTAAAGGAGGTGATAAAGATAAGCTTAAAAACTGGAGGCCTATCTCGCTTTGTAATGTTACCTTGAAAATCATTACCAAGGTTATGTGCAATAGACTTCAGTATGTTATGGACAGTATCATCAGCTTCAACCAGCATGCATTTGTTAAAGGAAGAAGTGTGAGAGATTCTATCCTTCTCTCTAACGAGATTATCCATGACTTTAATAAAAAAGATTCCAAGCATAGAATGTGTCTCAAATTAGACATTTTAAAAGCTTATGATTCCGTGTCATGGAATGCTTTGTTTAGAATCATGGAGGTTATGAAATTTCCTTATTGTTGGATTGTGTGGCTCAATGAAATTTTTAATACCAGTTCTTATGAGATTTTAATCAATGGAGAACCTTCTAGCTCTTTTAAACCTTCCAATGGGGTGAGGCAAGGAGACCCCATAGCCCCCTATTTGTTTGTTATTGTCATGCAATGTTTCTCTCAATTGATGTAGCGTGCTGTGGAGCAAGGAGATATCATTCCTTTGAAGGCTTCTGACAATCTTAGTGTATCTCATTTAATTTTTGCAGATGATCTCATGGTGTTCATTGAAGCTAATGAGGCAAATGCTAAAAGCCTTGTTAAAATTCTGGATACCTTTTATGATATCACTGGTTTGAAGATAAACACGGACAAAAGCTCCATTATTCTAAGTGTTGAAGCTGATAGTAACTCCATGTATGATATTTTGGGGATTCCTAGAAGAGCTGGTCCTAGTAACTATCTTGGAATTCCTTTGTTTCAAGGCAGGCTCACGAGAGAGCACTGCAAGCCCCTTATTGATAAAACAAAGAAAAGACTTGATGGATGGAAGTCAAAGATTCTTTCCATGGCTGGCAGGATTGAACTCGTTAACTCCACTTTAAGTTCAATGCATCTCTACTGGTCTACTACTTTTCCTCTGCCATGCTCAGTGATTGAAGAGCTGGAGAAGCTATGTAGAGATTTTATTTGGACACATTATGAGAAGAAAACCGGAATACATCTTGTGAGATGGGAAAAGGTTACCAAACCAAAAGAAGAAGGTGGCTTGGGAATTAGATCCATTAGAGATATTTGCAAAGCGGCTCTTCCCTTTCATGCATGGAATGTTGCAAATGGAAAGGAGTCCCTATGGATTAGGTGGATTCATGAAAAATATCTCAGAAAGCTTTCCTTTTGGGAAATCAAGGAGAACAATACATTCTCCTGGTTATTCAATAGAGTCATAAAAGGAAGAGACACTCTTAAAGACAATATTCAATTTACTATTGGTGATGGAGAAGGTACTTTTGTGTGGAAGGACCCTTGGCTTCCTAAATGTGAGTTTTTGACAGAGTGTCTTGGCAGTAAAAGTATTATTCGAATTGGTATTCCTAGGGACAATAAGGTCAATTGCTTAATTAATAAGGGTGGTTGGTATATTTCTGATTCCAGATGCCACATTGAAATGAATGCTTTTGCTTCATACATTAAAGAAGCCCCATGGTGGTAAATATGTGATTTTGTTTAATGGTAAGCATAAAGTGAATTTGAGAAGTTTTTGGGAAAGTTACAGGTCGAAGGTGATCCTACCTAACACCTTCTTCAGTTGGATTTGGGTTTTTAAAGCTCCAAAAAGATGTCAGATTCATGCATGGAAAGTAGGGCACAGTCACCTTCCTACAACTGACTTCCTTAAGAAAATGGGTATCCAACTACCTTCCTACTGTTTTCTATGCAGAGAAAATGGGGAAGATATACACCATTGTATGTGGTCTTGTAAATTTGCTGTTAATATTTGGAATCTTGCTTTTCCTGTTAGGAGTGAAGGTTCTCCATTCACAATGGACAGTGTTTTAACTTTCAGAGATAAAAAGAGTCATACAGTTATTCTGAGTACTATGTTATGGATTTGGAGAGAAAGAAACTGAAGAATTCATGAAGGTTCTGATAGAAATGAAGAAACTCTATGGAGCATGATTAGAAAAGATGTAGACGCTTTTCTTGAGTAATTGGCCTAATGGATGAGGCGGATAGTTAGTTCTGTGTCTGGAGTCTTCCTTGGTTTGTTGTTGGTTCAGGGGGTGGCAGCAGTTGTTTTGCTCTGGTGATGTACAGGTTCCCTTCTTTGTACAGATATGGGGGGAGGTCTGGTTTCTGTTGGGGGGTTTTCTTCTTTTGCTGCCATATGCCATTTCTTGGTCAGTGTTTTTTGATGCTCATACTCTGGATTATGGAGGATGTTCCCTTGCTGGTTCAGCTTTCAAGTTTCCTAGAGTCTGATTGCTGAGGTTCTGTTTTGCTTCATATTTTTTTTCTTTGTGCTGTGGATGCAAGTGATAGGTGGTTCTGGAGTGCTTTTTCCTTTTGCTCGCACTCCTTGAACAGACTCTTTGTACAGTCTTCTCTTTTTCTTTTCCTTGATCCCATCTCGGGACCAAGAAGCACTGTATATAACACCTTCAAAGCAATACAAAAATAGCAAGTGGCGCGCGCGATTCACCAAAAAAGAGAGAGGAAAAAAATATTCATATAGTACAAAATAAGTCTATGTCAAAAGTATGCCAACATTAATCTTGTTGAAAAATATTATTTTAATAAAAATTTAGTATTTTTTTTCATAAAAAATAATTAATTATTAAAAGTTATGAAAAAAATACTTTTTCTCTCTCCTATTTTTTTTATCTATACTCCCTCCCCTCTTCTTTTGACTACATCTCTCCCCTTTTTTCTACTTCCCTACAATATTTTACGTATCTCTTTTCACATCCCTCCCCTTCCTCTATTTTTTATCCAATACATTTATCTATACATCCCTTTTTACACCTCTCTCCTATTTATTTTGTTGCAACAAAAATTCATTGTACTAAATTTATTACACATATGGAAAGATCAGCTACAACAAACCAGCTCACTTTCCCACACCGGATGAGCAAGCGAGCATGCCTAGATTTTTTCATTCAATCATCCTCATGCTTCTACAAGACTACTGTCAGTGTGCACGTGCTAAGCACGTGCATAACTTATGATGGTCGGCATACAACACCTCACAAAAAATATGTGAAATCTAGAGTACTTTGTAGGTATGATGGATGATGTATTGGTCATATGTTCATAACACCTCATAAAGACACCTGAAAAACATAACACATCACAAAAAACATGTGAAACTTGGAGTACTATGTAGGTATGACAACTACTACATTGTTCATATGTACATAACACCTCATAAAAGACACCTGACAAATATAACACCCCACAAAAAACATGTGAAACCTAGAGTACTATGTAGGTATGATTACTATGTATGATTACTTTTACATCATCAAAATTATCCAAATCCCTTAAATTCTGAAAAAACCAAGTATGGATTACTATGTAGTATAGTAATCAATCTTCTAAGTACACCCTCCTTTAATCTTGATGATTGATGCAGTTTGTTTTCTAACTCATGATCAGTGTCATAAAAATATAATTATAGATGTGATGGGTTTCCATCTTCAGGTATTATTATGTTTATGAAATGATATATTTGTCCTTGCACCTTGAAAGTGTATATCCCTTTGTTTCTCTTTGAAAGTGTTCTATCTTCATTCACACCTATAGATGTAAAAGCAAATGTGTTGTTGTATGTTCTGATGCATTGTCTAAAGTGAATAGCCTTTTTGTCCAATGATGAATATAGATAGTATAATTCTGATGGGGTGATATTTGTTAAAAAAGAAATTTCTCCATCATAGCAACAAAATGTTTTCACTTCATATGGAAATCTTTTTGCATGACAATGTACATAGTTTGTGCAGCTAGGAAGTATATATGTCTCTTTAGGTATTGATAAATCCATTATGAATCTTTTCATCATATGAGCACTCTTCTTTTTCATAATACCCCCATACCCTACTTCTCTGTATACCAGAGAAACCCGTTTGATTTCCGTCCTTGTTTCACCCGTTCTGCGGACATTGTCGGATTCACACATTGGCAATAGATCATAGTCATCCACTGTCCCGATAGCTGCGGAGGCAGCACTACCGGATTTTGTCAGATGAAAAAAGCAATATTAGAAGAGCATCACCAGCCGGATACACCGGAACGTTACATTGTTACCCTCTCTATAGGAACCATCTTGAACAGATAGGGATAAAAAAAAATACCACACAAACCACGTTCCCCAAGCCGGCAAGCGTATAGCCCCCCACTAATGTCTTTGTAAAAACATGTGGATGGATAGCCTGCAATTGGCATGACTTATCTCCGGAAGCCTCAGTAGGACTATATCTTCTCCCCTATATTCTCTAGCATTCCAGAGGGGGAGTCACTAATCTACGTCGTATGGCTGGAGGGGCGTAGCGGAGACTTCCCTCAGGTCAGGGCTCAGTAATTAAGTACTTTCCAGAAGCGAGCAAATCGTAAATTAAATACACTAACATAGACGCCGCGTGACCTCCGACTTCAACTGCTACAATTATGAAGCTACCTTTTCATGACCCCACAAGCAAAACAGCACCGTCGACACTCTGTGACCCCACACGGAAAACGCACCGCCTGAACAGGAACAGTCACAGTTTTGTGAAAATTTACGGCCCGTAAGAGTCCTTTATTTGCTAATGACGAATACCAATATGTAACAGTAGGTGCTGGCAAGCCTACGATAAACCGGTTGTGAAAGTGTCAAAGTCCAGTGCTCTTATTTATAGGTAAATAGACGTGGCAGGTAAATAGACGAAAAAAAATAATTACCTGGAATAGCCATGTGCACTGCTCTTAAAGCAAGCACCTGGATAGCAGGAAACTGCACTACTCTTTTTCATAGGTAAGTAGATGAACATGAGGGAACATAAGTTGTTTCCTTAGCACTCGATGTAGACCCAACTTCCCATGTAGTAATAGTTTCTGGTTGCATGACATGATCACAGATAGAATCATTAATATTTCTTCTTTCCAGATTTTTGTCTTCCAAAGTTTCATTGATTTTCTCTAATTTTCTTTTGGCATAATTTTGTCTGTTTTTTTTCAAGCTTTGCTATCTTTTTTTATCTTCGGAGAGGTTGGCATAATATTCTCTTTGTTTTTTCCGTATCATTTCCTTCTTTTCCTCCGGTAGATTTGAATATTTCATTCTATATAAATTATTCAAAATTCATCTTATTCATTATATTTTTAGGAATTATTTATAATAGAAAATAATAAGTGTTACAAAATCTAAGAAACATAATAGTCACGAACGACAAAGAAAATTAAATGAAATATTAGTCATTGTAAGCAAAATCAAAATGTAAAATGCGGTTATGATTGTATGCAAAAGCAAATAACAAAATGTATAGAAATTTATTGATGCTAAATTTAAAAATATTTTGTTATTTTTTGAAAGCATCTAAGAAATTTTAAATGCAACGTGAGTGTGAACCATGAAATATTACTTTAGGATATCTTTCTTTAATTTTTTTTATCAATAATAACTTTGCATACAACGATAAAAATGAACTAAGTAGATACATTATGTGTATTTTTCACAAGAAAAAGTCACATTTAAAAGTCTCCTAGGTTCGTATGTACGTACTACTGGACATTAAATTAAACACTTTAACTATAACAATCACATCACATCTCCCAACAAAAGGTACATATCAAACTTCAAACCATCACATCTCCTAACAACTCACATAAATAGAGACTTTTTACATCAAAAAGGTATTCATAAAGTCTCCAAGGTCTTTGCATGCATGGTACGATATGTACATAGAGATTCTAACTATCGAAGTGACATCTCATCTATCAACATTTATGTTGAAATCTTTGAGAAATTATCCACTACTTCTTCTTTATATCACACTTTATAATATAAGTCTTTTGCTTCCTTTAACTTATGTTCAAGTTCAACTATTTTCTTTATTTTCTCCGACCGTTTCATTTTTATGTATTCTCCGATAGGGATTCTTCCTTTTCCTTTTACACGGATAGTCATAATCGCCTTGCTGTAATACGTCCTTGCCATTAACCTATACCAAAATAATAATATAACAAAATATTATAACATTTACATATTTGCATATTGTCAAAATATTAATCCATCTAAGCTAACTAAGATTATTATTTTTTTTATAAAAAAACAACTTACTACAACTTTTGGAAGCTGCCTACAACTGATAAAGATATTTGAATACAATTATTTTCATATATGTTTGCAAGACGCGTACTATACGAACCAAAACCAGTCTACACTACATTAATAAGCTATTAAAAAGTATGTCTAATACTCGTTGACCATACAATGACGACGTCCCCGTCCCATGTCATGACTGCAGGTAAGACATGTTTATATAGTTACGACATCATGTCATGAGAACCATTACATGTCCTTCCCACTGTAACTATTATTTATGGAAGCATATCTAAGTATGCCGATAATAACACCTTTGGCAACTATGTTCTTGATGATTACAATATTCACACAAAAAATACAGGTCATGAACGTGTAATATAATGAAAAACGAAGGTAGAAAAAAAATAGCAGAAAAAAATATTACAGTTTAAATAGATACATGAACATGGAACGTGATCAGAAAATTAAATATAAAAAGTCCAAATTATATACTGCTATAATTGACGGGCAAGGAAAACGGAGCATTGTATCAGACCGGAAAACATATATTCCAGAAAGCAATGCAACAGTAACGTTCCTCTAGTAAAACACTACCCCCATACCCTACAATTCTGTATACCAGAGAAACCCGTCTAATTTCCGTCCTTGTTTCACCTGTTCTGCGGACATTGTCGGATTCACACATTGGCAATAGATCATAGTCACCCACTGTCCCGATAGCTGCGGAGGCAGCACTGCCGGATTTGGCCAGATGAAAAAAGTAGTATTAGAAGAGCATCACCAGCCGGATACACCGGAACGTTATGTTGTTACCCTCTCTATAGGAACCGTCTTGAACAGATAGGGATATAAAAAATACCACACAAACCACGTTCCCCAAGCCGGCAAGCGTATAGCCCCCCCACTAATGTCTTTGTAAAAACATGTGGATGGATAGCCTGCAATTGGCATGACTTATCCCCGGAAGCCTCAGTAGGACTATATCTTCTCCCCTATATTCTCTAGCATTCCAGAGGGGGAGTCACTCATCTACGTTGTACGGTTGGAGGGGGGTAGCGGAGACTTCCCTCAGGTCAGGGCTCAGTAATTAAGTACTTTCCAGAAGCGAGCAAACCGTAAATTAAATACACTAACATAGACGCCGCGTGACCTCCGGCTTCGGCTGCTACAATTACGAAGCTACCTTTTCGTGACCCCACAAGCAAAACAACACCGTAGACACTCTGTGACCCCACACGGAAAACGCATCGCCTGAACAAGAACAGTCACCGTTTTGTGAAATTTACGACCCGCAAGAGTCCTTTATTTGCTGATGACGGATACCAATATGTAACAGCAGATGCTGGCAAACCTACGATAAACCGGTTGTGAAAGTGTCAAAGTACATTGCTCTTATTTATAGGTAAATAGACGTGGCAGGTAAATAGACGAAAAAAAACAATTACCCAGGTGCACTGCTCTTAAAGCAAGCACCTGGAATAGCAGGAAGCTGCACTGCTCTTATTCATAGGTAAGTAGATACGGCCCGCAAGAGTCCTTTATTTGCTGATGACGGATGCCAATATGTAACAGCAGGTGCTGGCAAGCCTACGATAAACCGATTGTGAAAGTGTCAAAGTCCAGTGCTCTTATTTATAGGTAAATAGACGTGGTAGGTAAATAGATGAAAAAAAAAACAATTACCTGGAATAGCCAGGTGCACTGCTCTTAAAGCAAGCACCTGGAATAGCAGGCAGCTGCACTGCTCTTATTCATAGGTAAGTAGATCTATAGGAACCACCTTGAATAAATAGGAATAAAAAAATACCACACAAACCACGTTCCCCAAGCCGGCAAGCGTATAGCCCCCACTAATGTCTTTGTAAAAACATGTGGATGGATAGCCTACAATTGGCATGACTTATCCCCGGAAGCCTCAGTAGGACTATATCTTCTCCCCTATATTCTCTAGCATTCCAGAGGGGGAGTCACTCATCTACGTTGTACGGTTGGAGGGGCGTAGCGGAGACTTCCCTCAGGTCAGGGCTCAGTAATTAAGTACTTTCCAGAAGCGAGCAAACCGTAAATTAAATACACTAACATAGACGCCGCGTGACCTCCGGCTTCGGCTGCTACAATTACAAAGCTACCTTTTCGTGACCCCACAAGCAAAACAACACCGTCGACACTCTGTGACCCCACACGAAAAACGCACCGCCTGAACAGGAACGGTCACAGTTTTGTGAAAATTTACAGCCTACAAGAGTCCTTTATTTGCTGATGACGGATACCAATATGTAACAGCAGGTGCTGGCAAGCCTACGATAAATCAGTTGTGAAAGTGTCAAAGTCCAGTGCTCTTATTTATAGGTAAATATACGTGGCAGGTAAATAGATGAAAAAAACAATTACTTGGAGTAGCCAGATGCATTGCTCTTAAAGCAAGCACCTGGAATGGCAAGCAGCTGCACTGCTCTTATTCATAGGTAAGTAAATACGGCCCGCAAGAGTCCTTTATTTACTGATGACGGATACCAATATGTAACAGCAGGTGCTGGCAAGCCTACGATAAACCGGTTGTGAAAGTGTCAAAGTCCAGTGCTCTTATTTATAAGTAAATAGACGTGGCACGTAAATAGACAAAAAAAAACAATTACCTGGATTAGCCAGGTGTACTGCTCTTAAAGCAAGCACCTGGAATAGCAGGCAGTTGCACTGCTCTTATTCATAGATAAGTAGACCCACAAGCAAAACAACACCGTCGACACTGTGACCCCACACGGAAAACGCACCGCCTGAACATGAACAGTCACAGTTTTGTGAAAATTTACGGTATGCAAGAGTGCTTTATTTGCTGATGACGGATACCAATATGTAACCGCAGGTGCTGGCAAGCCTACGATAAACCGGTTGTGAAAGTGTCAAAGTCCAGTGCTCTTATTTATAGGTAAATAGACGTGGCAGGTAAATAGACGAAAAAAACAATTACCTGGAATAGCGCTGCCACTGCTCTTATTCATAGGTAAGTAGATACGGCCCGCAAGAGTCCTTTATTTGCTGATGACGGATACCAATATGTAACAGCAGGTGCTGGCAAGCTTACGATAATCCGGTTGTGAAAGTGTCAAAGTCCAATGCTCTTATTTATAGGTAAATAGACGTGACAGGTAAATAGACGAAAAAAATAATTACCTGGAATAGCCAGGTACACTCCTCTTAAAGCAAGCACCTGGAATACATTTTAAAATCCTTTCATCCGATATTCTAACTACTTTTCTTTTTTCTCTCCTTTTGTTCAATCTCTCTCTCCTTTCTTTCTTTTCTGTTCCTAATCAACTCCTCAATTTCCCTCCGGTCTACTAAAGGAAGTCTTAGCCCCCGAGACTTTGGTATATATCCGTGTGATATAGGCATTGCTTACCCTTTTCCTTTAGACGCTGGAGTTGTCAAAACGAAGGCACTCTAGTTATTTTCTCCTCATATTGTGCAGCGACCAGCAGACGTCAGACTGCCACCGTGGCACCGCCTCCCTTCTCACGAAACCGAAACATCCGAACACTGCGCCGTTCTCTTGTTTCGATCAGCGGTCACGACTCACGCATTCGCAGTCGTGCCGAACCTGCTTACAGCACTGATCGTCGGCGACGTAGCATAAGCCCTAATTTCGTCTACTTCTTCCGACTTCGTGGACTCCCCGTGACTGGAGTTCCTACACGATAATCAACTTTCCTCGGTGAGTGTGAGGCGGGCAAGGTGGAAGCCGGCGGCAAATGCATGAACGCAACCCGTTTCTGGATCCAGTTCTGAACTCCTGTTTTCATGAAGCTTTGTTTAGAGCTTGTTGACCTGAACAGGGAGCTGACGCGTGAATAGAAAGCTTGTCGAGGACCATGGGAGCCACGGGTTCGAAGCTTGAGAAGGCTCTCGGGGACCAGTTCCCCGAGGGGGAAAGGTACTTTGGGCTGGAGAACTTCGGCAATACGTGCTATTGTAACAGCGTCTTGCAGGTGCGATCCCTGTTCTGTTTCTTCTGCATACTTAAACAGGACAGAAACCAGAGTCCTTAGGCACTAGTAGCAGTGGTCGCCGATGGTTTTATGTTTCTGCTGCATCTCACTCTAGACGATCGTTTATCTCATTTATGGATTTTTTCTGCCTCCACTGCTTCACAGGGTAGTTCCTGTCCCGCTGGTGTTGGCTATCGCATCCTTTCGTTTTCAATTGATATATGTTCTTAATTGTTGTCCGGGAAGGTCATTCAGGCTCTTGCAGTTGTTCATTTTTAATTAAACGATTGTTAATTAGTCTTCTCTTGGGATAATCAGATAGTATTTCCATGAACTGCAGAAAAATGCACCACAAATGCTGATGACTTTTATAGCGTTGTCGTGCTGCCTATGCAGGTAGATGTGATACGGATTGGATAAGTATTGGCAACATCTGCATCCATTACAAGTCGCTGATGTAGATAGACATATAGATATTTTCAGGATTTTGAGAATATACTAACATATATCCATATGAAGACAAAAATAGTAATTAGTGAACATGAACTACCTAAGATTGTCAATCAAGTTGCTTCTTGGTATTCTGACATAATGTACACTAACGGATATGGCTACTTTTAAAATCTTGACGGATGCACAATGTGTCTTACCATGTCACTTCAACATGGAATCTGCTGAAGATGGAGATAAGTAAATGTATCCCTTGGATCACCAACACGATGTTGGGCAGTAGCCTACACTCTCCTTTCAACTTGTTTCCATCAAAGTTGTTCCCAGGCAGAAAACACTTCTGTTGGTGTTAAACCTTTAAACATATCCACCATCAACTAGATGCCTTGGACTGCATTGTCTTCTATCAATTGAGAAATGATACAATCATCTTATGCTATCCCAGTAATCCATTCGCTGAAGGTATAATGCACGCATTACAAAGCTTCAATTACAAATGGACCCTCGAACTTGGCACATTCCTACAGTGCGTGCAGATTCTTCTTTTCTCTAGCCATGCTGATTCAAGTAAGGTTGCATGAATAGTGGTGTTTATCCTAACTATAGAGGATCAAATAGTCACTTTTTGTTTTTGAGAATGAGCAATAACAGCACATTTTAAATGCTGTCCTGAGATTGATGTTCTTCAGTAAGCTTCTGCTATTCAGTGTTGGTAGTGGCCACTTTAGGAAAGGTGAAAACTACCTTTGTTTCACTGGTTAGTTCAATAAGGCGCAAGATGTCCTCGACGCATATACTGGGTACAATTATGGGGAAATGCTGGTTCTTATTCCGAACTACTTCTTAAGGTTATCCTTCTGTATAATTGAAGGTTATGCGTCCATTTCAGTGATCATCGTCAAGCTTCTTGTTAATATATCTATATTATATTCAGTTTATTTATATAAAGTAATTACTATTTACTGCTGGACCTCTATGTAATTATCTCAATTCTCTTATTAATAAACAAAAGAGGCTACGTAGCATATCCCTTCACCGCTGCAACGCAAGCAGCCTTGCGGCACATTGCTTCTCACACGGTATCAGAGCAACATCGGTCCTAGGGATAGATCAGCCGCCGCCCTAGCTAGCAGCAGCAGCCGAAGCAAAGACCAGCCGCCACCGCTGCCAAGGCTAGGAACAGCCGCCGCCGCCGCCAGGGAGAGAGGCAGCCACCGCCGGCCAGCGGTCCCGCAAGATCTGCCGTCGACCGGCACGACACGTCAGGGGATCTCTTCGGTTAATCTGACGAATTAAAAATCCAAATTGAAGGGTCCGCGTCTACGTCGGAAATTTTTAATCACATCTCCTCCATATGTGATTAGAGAATTTTCAGTTGAGGGATGTGGATGCGTCCGACACACATCTAATTTGTTGATGTGACATGTATCTTTTCGTCACTCTGTTTTTCTCTTGATCGTGTATCACTCCGTCATCCCGTCCTTCTCTTGATGTGTATCACTCCGTCATCCTATCTTCCTTCTGAATCATGGAGGACACTAAGGCATTGGTCGTCTACAACGAGATGTCACCTATCTCCTCCATCAAGCTGAATGGGATTATCTCTTATGGGTTAATGCTGTTCATATAGTGTTGTAATCATGAGACAAGGCAAAGTCTGATCCTCCTATGACTACTGACAAAGGCTATGCTGAATGAAAGTGTCATAACAGTCTGGTGAAGACATGGCTATGGGGGAGCATGGAACCTGGAATTGCTGCTAGGTTCATGTTCTACATTATTGCCAAAGAGATATGGGATGCAATCAAGAAACATTACTCTCAAGAGAAGAATGCTCTTCGTTAGTTCATGATATATAACGACCTGTTTGCAGAACGACATGGCGACAAGCCTTTGGAAGAATATTTTAGGGTGATCTAAGCTATTGCTCAAGAACTGAGTTTTTATCATCCAGTGATTGTCCAAGAATAGGTCAAGGATAGAGATGACCTGATTACAACAAAGTTCTTGTCTGGCCTGAGCTCTTCATTCAGTTTAGCCCGCAGTTTTAGCTTCTGACAAGAAGCTTATTCACGGGTTTTACAGTCAAACTTTGAACCACTTGATTCTACAACTATCCCGTCTCCTGGAGATTCTCATGCATCTGTAGCTGTTGCAGTTAGAGGCCGTACAAGTAAAGGCCGAGGAGGTGACATATGACCTAAGTGCACTTTCTGTGGCCGTCTTGGACAAATGGTGGATAAATGTTACAAGAAGCATGGTAGACCTTCTGCACCACTTGTGGGGATAACATACTTTACTGACACTACTGAGTCTTTTGAGCCTCCTACTTTGAGTTCTGGATCTTCTGGCATCACACTCACTAAGGAGGAATATGATAGATTTATTCTGGTTACTCAACATCTGAGTTTGGGATCATCTTCTTCTTCAACCAACTTGGCATCTACTACTGGTAATCAAGCTACTTCTTTACTGGCTTCCAGTTCAATTTCTTCATGGGTGGTTGACTCTGGAGCTTCACAACACATGATTGGTACAAGGACACTACTTCATTCCATTGACTCACATATTCCTCACCAGTCTGTGACATTAGTAGATGGTTCAGTGAGGAGAGTGTTATCCAGTTTGTGACATTAGCATGACATGAATTTATTTGTTGAAAAGTGGAGAGTCTGTGTTATCCAATGTATGAGCATTTTCATCAAGAAATAAAAGTCCAATTTGATTGCAATATTAAAATTCTTCAATCTGATAATGCCTTGGAATAGTTCAAAATGCTATGGCTGACTTTTGTAGTTTTTTTGGGAATATACGTCGTACATCCTGTCCTCACACTCCTCAACAAAATGGGGTAGCTGAGAGGAAAAATCGTCACCTTCTTGATATTGTCAGGACAATTATGTTTCAATCCAATATTCCTAAGAGATTTTGGTCTGATGCTTTACTTACTGCCTGTTTTCTTATTAACATACAATCCTCTTCTGTGCTTTAAGGATGTACTCCGTTCTCTATCTTACGTCCTAATGATCAACCATTTCTTGTTCCCCTCATGGTGTTTGGTTGTACTTCGTTTGTCCACAATTTTGATCCTAAGGCTGATAAACTCTCCTAGGTTGATTTAGACTCTCTTTCTTAGTTACTTCAACACCAACAAGGGGTACAAGTGTTACTGTCCTAGTTTCCATCGTATGTTTGTGTCTAGGGATGTAACTTTCCATGAGTGTACTCCATATTTCTCGTGTTCCCAGTAAAGGGGAGCAATTGTGTGAGAGTGAGAGAGTGCCACCATTAGAAACCAGTGAGCGAGTGCCACCACCACATCAGAGTGAGAGAGTGCCACCTATCATTTCAGAATATACTGTACTTCAAGAAGAGCAACAAACATATGTTACTTCAATTCAACAATATCCACATGTTTACCGCAGTCGAGGCAAGTAAGACCATGAGGAAGTAGTGACTCCAATCCCTGAGCCTTCCTCATCTTCCTCTACTCAAGAGACTTCTGAAGAACCATTCGATCTTGATGTTCCCATTGCTGTCCGCAAAGGTACTCGTTCCTGTACTATTTGTCATCCTATTGTGGGTGTGTTGTTTGTCAAAATTATCTAAGCAGGCACGTTCCTTTGCTCTTGGGATTGATTCTGTGGTCATTCCAAGAAATCATCTTGATGCTATGAAGGATATTGGTTGGAAACAGGCAATGCAATCAGAAATGTCTGCTCTTCTACAAAATGACATCTAGAACTTACTGACTTACATCTAGAGAAGAATGTTGTGGGCTGCAAATGGGTATTCACAGTGAAGCATAATCTATATGGTTCAGTTGAGAGATTGAAGGCTAGACTGGTGGTAAAGGGTTACACTCATACATATGGGATTGATTTCTTTGAGACATTTTCACCTTTGGCTCGTCTGAATTCAGTTCAGATTCTTATTTCTCTGGCTACTACTTTTGATTTGCCTCTGTTTCAGCTTGATATCAAGGATGCCTTCCTTCATGGTGATCTATAGGAAGAGGTGTACATGGAGCAACCTCGTGGTTTTGTTGCTCAGGGGGAGTGTTAGAAGGTGTGTATATTAAAGAAAGCCATCTATGGGTTGAAACAATCTCCTAGAGCTTGATTTGACAACTTCAGTGATGTTGTATTAAAGATGGGCCTTTCTCATTCTGTGTCTGATCACTCTTTATTCTATTCTAGTTCTTCTGCTAGATCGATTATTATTGCAGTTAATGTTGATGATATCGTTATCACTGGCAGTGATTCTGTAGATATATCACATATGGAAGAAGGATTGCAGAGACATTTTCATACAAAGGATCTGGGAAAACTAAGGTTTTTTTTCTGGGCATTGAAGTACTTCGATCTCATGTAGGCACTAATTTGTCTCAGAGGAAATGTGCTGGATATATTTCATGAAACATGTATGAGTGAGTCCAAGCCAGTGTCTACTCCTATGGACTATCACGTGAAGGAGATGACTAATGATACAGATTATCCAAATCCAAGATATTACAGGAGGGTTGTTGGTAAGCTGATATATCTGACAGTCACTCGCCCTGACATTTCCTTTATTGTAGGAGTGGTGAGTCGGCATACGGGCTCACCATAACAGTCACATTGGACAACAGTTTGTCGTATTCTTAGATATCTGAAAGGTGCACCTGGAAAGGGGATCACCTATTACAGACCTAACACTCCTATGTCTACTCTTGTTTTTACTGGCTATGTAGATGCAAATTGGGCTGGTAATATGAATGACAGGAGATCCACATCTGGATATTGTACTTTTCTAGGACATCACCTAATCACCTGGAACAACAAGAAGCAGAATGTTGTGGCACGATCTAGCACAGAGGCTGAGTATAGAGCAATGGCTCATGCTTGTTGCGAGTTGCAGTGGGTCCAATCTGTGCTTTCTGAATTAAAGATTCCTGTGTTGTCTCCCATAGAGCTTAGATGTGATAATCAAGCTGCAATATACATTGCCAAGAATCTAGTCTTCCATGAACGCACTAAGCACATACAAGTTGACTGCCACTTCATAAGAGGTCAGATCAAGAATGGGAAGGTTGTGACTCCTCATGTCAAATCTGAAGACTTGCCGATGTTCTCACAAAGTTGTTAAGTCCAACAACTTTTCAGAGTTTTTGCAACTAGCTGGGCATAAACGATGTGTACACTCCAGTTTGAGGGGGAGTGTTAATATATCTTTTTTATATTCAATTTATTTATATTTTGTAATTTCTGTTTACTGCTGGACCTCTATGCAATTTTCTCAATTCTCTAATTTATAAAAGGAAGAGGATACATAGCGTATCCCTTCACCACTGCAACATAAGTAGCCTTGCGGCACATTGCTTCTCACACTTCTAATGGTAACTAAGACCTCTTAGTGATTAGTTTGACTCATTTGGTCATTCCCTTCATGAAATGGGAAACAAGTAACCTTTATACTTTTTGTTCATTGTCAAGCCATCATCACCAGGTCATTATTAGTCATCCATGAAGTGAGCCCAAGCTAGAGCAACATTGTAGGCTCGTTGACGGAGCAATCGAGCTATCCCCCCATACTAGAATGTTTATTCTAGAAGATGTCTCTCAAATGATGATTACTTCCACTTAGGAGAACGATCTAAATATAGTCGAGTTCATAGAAGCATCCAACACCTTGATATTATTTTGTTATTTCTTTGGCATGTCACTTAACATTCATAGGGATGTTTATTACTATTGTTATACTTAAAGCAACCACCTTCAAAATTGATGTATGTAGGAGATCCAGCCCGTCTTTTGAATTCAATGGTGAAAACCAAAGCAAGACCATGATGATTTTTCTTTATGATGGTGATAACTAGAAGTTTAGCTCTTTGATAGTGTTGGGCTTTTCGTTTTTACTACGTGTGGCCCAACATTAAAATGATGAAACCACGAGATCCATCGGTTACATAAGTAGTCCTATCTTTCCCCCAACCTCTAATTTCCTCAAATGTGCAATTCTCATATGTTGCTCCCAACTTTTTCTTGAAATTTGGGGCGGGGGTGGGGTGAGATTTAAGACGACAGTCAATGCCATTCATCCACCAACAACTTGGGCTAAAATAATTTTGCCTTAAGAGTAAGTCTCATAAACTTCATAGTTCATACCTTACATAATTGAAGAACTTGGAGATTGTAAAGGATCAGACTGAAAATTCTCATGGGCGAAACAAAGGATTAGAGAGAAAATTCTCATTGGTGAAACAAAGGATTACATGCTTTCCTGTATATAGGAGTATGAAGAGTTGTACATATATACTTCAGTGGTAAAAAGATCCCTTACGTAAGTATATCAAGTAGAGTGAGATAATATACATAGTGTGCTTAGGTAATATGCAAAAAATCCACATCAAACTGGATGTTGCCCCTAGTTTGTACCCATATGCTGGAATAGGATGAGAGATAATAGTTTGGTGAGATTATCATCAACTTGATCCCCAATCCGCACAAGTGCTGTCACAATTTTCTTGGCTTTGACAAGGTCCCGCACAAAATGACAATCCTTTAATATTCTTCATGTGAAGATCACATTGTTTTCTATATGTATAGCTACCTAGTTGTCATAATAAAGCGTTGTTGGTGTCTGGACATGAATCCTAAATTCTGCAAGAATAGCTTGTCACACTAAGGATCAAAACACGCACGAGCCATTGGTTTGTATTATGCTTATGTGCTTGATCAAACAACAACTACCTGTTTCTTGCTCCTCCATGCAACATATGCTTGCTTATCATAACACATAATCCAGACGTAGATTGATAGTCTTGAGCATCTCCTGCACAATCTGCATCTGCATATCCAAAAAATAATATAGTTCTATGTAGGTTTCGTAGGATGCTCTTTAGATATCGCATGATGCGTCGCATGTTGTACTAGTGCCTGAAGGGGAGAGCTCGTGTTGGCTAAAAACACCAACAACATAAGAGATGTCTAGTCGATTCATTGTCAAATATATCATCTCTACGAGAATGTGGCATTATAGATCCGGATCAGGGTATAGTTCCCCCTCATTTTGAGGCTTCATATGGTATCCAAAGGAGTAGAGACTAGTTGCATTTGTCATCACTATTACTTCAGTAGATCTTGGATATATTGTCTATGGGACAAGTTGATTCCTGATTTGGATTTAGGTACTACTACGCTGAGGAAGTATCGACGAATTCCCTATAACCTTAGTGTGGAAATGGGACTGTAGGGACTTCTCCAGATTAGATATTTGCAGTACCATTATCTGTGATCACAATATCATCAACATATACAAAAGGAAAGGTATGACCGAGGTGAGTGGGAGTAGAATAATGAATGATCGCTAACGGATCTGTTGAAGCGTAGATTGTCGAGAGCGATGCTCCACTTATAAAACCAAGCCCGTAGGGATTGCTTCGGTTCATATGTTGAGCGAATGAGTCTGTAGACTTGGTGAATAAAAACCCAACTAGTTGCTGCATGTATACTTCTTCAGATAGATCGCCATGAAGAAACATATTTTTTACTTTTAAATGGAAAAAGAGGCCAATCCAGATGCACAACCATGGATATCGTAATATGGACAGAGGAAGTCATGGTGACAGGGGAGAACGTCTAAAAAAGTCAATGTGGAAAATCCAAGTATATTGTTTGGCAACCGTCGCACCTTGAATCGCTTGATAGAGCCATATAAGTGATGTTTGATAGAAAAGACCCACATCATCCAACAATGTTCTTGTCAAGAGGTGGATGCCATTATCCTAAAGCGCTACATTTCTTCCATCATTGTAGCTTTCCACCTAAGGTGTCGAAGGGTAACCCCAGGGTATTTGGGAATAAAGGTGTTGTCCAAGGCCATGACAAAGGTGTGGGTACATGAAGAGAGACGAGCAAGACAAGAAGTATTAGAAATAGATGCTTTATTATGCAAGGCTAGATACCTTTTTGAAGTGCCGATGGTTCATAAAATTGTAGCAAAGTAGATGATGATAGTGGAGCAACTGCTTGGGGATCAACTTCCTTGCTCTTGTAATAGACCTTGGCATAGAATTGTGGTAGTGGAGGTAGAGGCGGCAGTGGAGAAGAAACTTGTGCGATTGTGGGCGCAAGGTGCGAGGGAAACATATTAGGAAGGTGGACCATTTGATCTGGAGATAAAATCTGAAGACGAAGATGAAGAGAAGAAAAGATCGTCTTCGTAGAAGGTAATGTCAGCCGAAACATACATGCGTCCAACCTCTGGATCAAGACATTTATATCCCTTTTAAAGCTAAGGATATCCTAAAAAAAGTCTTAAGCGCTTGGGGGGATAGTTTATCAACATTTTGATTAAAATTATGCACAAATATGATGCAACAAAAAACCCAAGGATAGATGAAAAGGGTTACAATAAGGATAAATGATAAGAAAAATAGATTTCTCTTTTATGATGAAGGATGGTTGGCTATGGATGAGGAAGAAGTCATTTAAACCACCTTAGACTTGGTAAATTGGCACGGATGCTTAGAGAGCGTGATTAGTATCAAGAAGGTGACGGTTCTGAGCTCAGCTTTGCTATTTTGTTGTGAGGTATAGACACATAAGCATCAATGGATCATACCCACGTTTTGACAAAGTACATACATCGCAAGTTTAATATATTTGAGGCATGGTTATACAGGCACCCACCTAGGCACGCTACAACCTGGGTGCCCAGCCCAACTAGGCCTCTGGGCATGCGCCTAGGTGGCTAGTGGGCAGAATATGGGCATGATGCCGTAAGTTAATTTTTTTTAAAAGTCTACTATTTATCTTTGTAAGTTTGCTTTTGCTTTTATTTTGTTATTTCATCTTTGACCTGACACTATTTTCTTCCTTTTCTTACATCGGGTAGCACAATGCTGCTATGCAATGATTTATTTATTTATTTATCCCCCAATATGAACATGTAGTGGCGGGGTGGAGGGTGATGACACATGGTGGCAGGTGCGGTGGTAGAGGGAGTTATATTTGGAGATAGGATTAAGGAGATGTTATAAAAATAAAACTATGTGAATGATGGATCTTATGGTGTCATTGTCAGAGCCTTTGGGATACATAAGATAAAAAAGCTATTAATTTATCATTTTCCTATCAAGGCCCTCCTATTTTGTGTTGGACCGATCTGAATTTGTTGTGATTAGCATTGTTTGGTCCATAAGCATTTAAACCTGTTAGAGAATAGTTTCTATTCATGTATCTCTTTCTTATTTCCTTTATCAGTTGGGTCTATTATGTAAATGTTCACACCTTATATAATAAAGGAGAACCCACTCTTGCTAGGTATCATTTTGGCCCAATTCCATTCATACGATATCAAGCATGTTCTAGGGATGCAATCCTAACCGTCGGACACCCCCCTCCTCTCTCTCCTTTTCCTTCTGCTCCGCCGTTGCTATTGTCACCGACACCACCGTCAGGCGCCTTAGCCACCAGCTTCGCGGTCGCTGCCCGCCGTTCTCCATCCGTCTCCGCTAAAGAGCGGTGGCTGCTTGAAGGAGAGGAGAACCACTCGTTCTATCATGTAGAGAGGAGGAACAACTTCCCTCTCGTGTTTTTTTCTTCTCCGCATAATCCCCTTATGTGGATGAGTGCCCAAGTCCTTTAGGGGTTGTTGATGCGTCAATTTCACATCTTCTTTTGACAATAGGTAACGGCGCTAATTCCCGTCACCTCCCCGGTGTGTCTTCCCAAGGTCTTCTATCTCTTTGACAGAGCTAATTCCTGTCTAGATTGTGCACCAGCCGCCGCCGACACAGCGTGTTGTCCATCCAACACGACGTATTGCAGTCTAGAAATCTTCCTAATGACGCAAAATTCTCGCTCAGATTGTAGGTTACACCACTTGTTCCCTAAGTGGTACGACGTATCGATGACTACTGGAGTTTATGCCTTTGATGGTTACACGGTGTGTCGACAACCACTAGAGTTTACGCCTCCAATGGTTACACGACGTCACCTGCCACACGACTTGTCGAAGAGATTAAGAAAGTTTGTTGTACGCGTCGAAGCGATTCAAAAAGTCTATTGTCTATCTTTGCCAACTAACACGGTGTACTGACATCTCAACATAGCGTGTCATTCCCCAAACAAGGCGTGTCGAGTCTTCTACATAGCGTGTTGTTGGCAACCTGCCTTGGTTGCTCTTTTCTTTCTTGATCCAATCTCACTGTGGGAAACGAAAAGCCAATTGCTTCTGCTACAGTTTTCTACAATGATCAATCTAAGAAAACTTCTGTAAAGCTTCTTTCACAGGATTATCTCTCTAGATGAATGATATATACATAGTTCTTGAATCTAGAGAGAAAGTGGATATTATTGAGTCAGAGCCTCCTAATGAAAGTAGCAAAGACCACTCTACTTGGCGGAAACACAATCAACTAGTGAAGTCCTGGTTATGGAATAACATGGAGCCCCAAATTGCTTCCAGGTTTATGTTCTATTCCACAACCAAACAAATCTGGGAAGCTACAAAATAACACTTCTCTCATGAGAAGAATGCTCTCCGTCTCTATACTATCTATGACTGTCTCTTTGTAGAAAGACAAGATAGTCACTCTCTAAAGGATTATTTTAATGCCATATAATCGATCTTTCTGGAACTCAGTTTCTATCAGCCGTTGAAGACTAGTGATCATGCGAAAGATAGAGATGATCTAGTAACAACAAGATTCCTATCTGGATTAAATCCTATCTATGCTTCAGCTAGGAGTGTTATCCTTGCCACAAACAAAAGTCTTGAAGAAGCTTTTTGAGGAAAATGATATAAGTGGGGTGAAACCCCAATGTGTAGGTTTTTGTTATTGCTTGATAGATAGGAGGTAGCCACCCTTTCCTATAAATATGATAAGGGGAAGCATACAGACACTAGGACAAACCCTAATGGGCCAGTACACAATTGGGCCCATATTACAAATAGACTAAACATAACTTAAGTAAAAGACAAACACTTAAGTAAATAGACACTCTAACACTCCCCCTCAAGCTGGAACTTGGGTGAATCCCAAGTCAGCTTGCAAACAGATAGACAAACTAAAAAGAATAAGAGATAACCAAGCCCATACAAGAATTTCTCCCCCCCCCCCAATTTTACAATAAATCACTCAAGCACTCAAATACAAAGACCCCCTTAAGTAGATACTCCAAAGCAACAAATATCTCGACAAGCATAGAGGCTTCTTGATCATCATAATGGCATCTAGAGCAAAAGAAAGAATAGCGGATATGCACCAAGATCTTCATCACAGTCGTCGTCATAGTAGCCAGAGAGTGCTGGATCACAAGTCCTAGAGAGTGCTAGGTTACAAAATCAATAGTCAACGTGCAAACAAAGCACAGACAAACCAGAGAGTGCTGGATCATAGTAGCAGAGAGTCAACATGCACACAAAGCATGGACAAGTAGAGTGCCAACGTGCGCAAAGCACGGACAAGCCAAGGAGTGCTGACACAATAGCAGAAGTCGACGACGTAGGCAGATAGAACTTCAGTGTGCAAAGTAGCAACCAAATAAATAACTCCAATATGCAATGTAGACGAAGCTCCATGTAAAGTCAACAACAAAAATCTTCATCATTTTCCCTCTTCATAAAGTATCCATCACAGTAGTAGGCATCAAAGTCCAGAGAGTGCCGGTCCACAGAGTCCAGAGAGTGTTGGTGCACAACAGAAAGTCAACGTGCAAAGAAAGCACGGACAACAGATAGTGCAAAAGCACAAAGCAACAAGAAAAATGTGCTAATCATAGCACACAAGTAGCAACAATGACGTATGCAATATGTAACTTCATAGCAGCAGTCGAGGTAGATGATGAATAAGCAATAATAGCAACAGAAAGCTCCACATAGCAATAAAATTATCATGAACAGTCCACATAACAATAGATGGATCCACATAGAAGCAAAAGGAACACCATATAGTAGCAGAAGGATCCATATAGTAAAAGTGGCAACATAACTAAATTCTTTTTCTTCCTTCATCTTTCCTCCATTTCATCTCTTCCCTTTACTCTTCATCTTCTATTCTCCTCATGCCAACCACGAAAAGAATGAAGAGTGGTTGGAGTGGAGAGTAAAAAATAATGGTAGAGGTAGGGTTGTGTAGGAAATATATGTGGAGGAGGTAATTGATAATGCTAGTCAAGGTGAAATATGACCGATTACATTGAAAAATAAATGAATCTTTTCACGACCCGAAACGAGCCCCGCAAAAATTTTTAGTGTATGCCAAAAAATATGGGGGTAGGACTTGAAGAACAAAAAAAGGAGTACCGGAGTGGAAACTCGGTAGAAAGAGGAGGGACACTATCAGAATATTACGCGGTAGGATCAATAGGTTCAATATGTATTGAGGATGTAGGCAAAAAATTATGTAGGGTTGGAAAACCGTCGGTGTAAAAACAAAGTTATAAAAATACTAAAAAACGGGAAGATAATTGTTGCTGGTAAGAGAAAGAAGGGACATGCCATGTATAAATACCTCCACCATATGATAGAATCATTGTAGCACGCCAAGATGTAGCAACAGGTAGCAGCGGACACGCCGTATCGTTGAGCGACACGTCGTGTTAATTGACACAGAAAGCAGCAGTTGTAGGCGACACGCCGTGACGATGAAGAGACCCACCGTGTCTGGTAGCACAGTAGCAACAGTCAATGCCAGCAGAACTCGACGATACATCGTGTCGTTGAAAGGACATGCCGTGTCAGTTAATAGAATCTCGGGGCAGAAGCAGGCGACACGCCGTGTCAAAGGATGACAAGTCGTGTCAGTGAAGAGACACACCGTGTCCAAATGCGACACGTTGTGTCCAAAAATGGTGAACAAAGTCGTGAAGAGCAGAACACCGCCTACACGCCGTGTCTATAAGCAACACACCATGTTGGCGACACACATCAGCAAAAAAATCCTAGAGACAACAACAAAAGAGGGGGAAATGCTTCCGGATCTCCACCAAAGCTATAGAGGATGATGGATCCTCAATATTAGCGGAAATGGGAGATCTTTTTTTTTTATTTAGGAGTAGATCTCAATAGGGATGGATGCATGGAGTAGATTGGCAACGGAGTTGGTAATGGCAGTGCAGATCTGTGATGATGGCGGCAGCTTCATTAGCAAGCAAGGTTGACGGAGGCATGGCGGCCCTAGTAGATCTGGATACCAACAAATTTGTAGGATGATTTTGTTGATGAAAATGGAGACGACTCCATGGAGACTGTTAGAGAGTCCGTTTATTAGTTATTTATATTGTCCTTGTAATATGGGCCTCACTGTGTCTTGGCCCGTTAGGGTTTGGTTAGGTCGATATGCTTCCCTGTTCTCCTATTTATAGGAGCAGGGTTTCTCCTATCTAATACAACGATTTGCTTTCTTTTATTATTTGACATGGTATCAGAGCAGTGATCCAAAACCTAGTCCTAGAGGAGACCAAAAGAAATCGTTACGCCTGCGGGCGGCTGCCGCCTTCTTGGCTTGGCTTGGCTTGGCTGCCCGCCGGCTACTTCTTGGTCGGTGATCATCTTGTTCCCTTTTGCACAAACCTCATGCTGCATGCCTTTCTCCCAACAGGTTGTCGACAACTTCCACCTTGCCGCCCCTACCTGCTACTGCCCGACGTTACCTCCCGCTAGCCCGACTCCCCCTTGGTATCAAAGTCATAGGGGAAACCCGAGGAGAGCCATCAATCCCTCCAAGGAAGTTTTCTTGAGGTCTACAATCATGTGGAACAACAACAACTTGGAGTTTATCATTCGCCGCTACAGTGTCGTACTGTAGCACGGCGGTCATTGTAGTGGCTGCTGCTCCCACACCGGTTTATATTAGGTCATGCCCTTCTGGGATGACCTTTCCCTTGGTTGTAGCTGCCATATGGTGCTTGCGATTAGCTGCTATGTCTCTCTTTCTTCTTCAAATCAGCAAGAGTATGGGCTGCTGTTAACAACCTCTTATTGCAGCAGATTATGGCTTCAACAAACAAGGTGCAGAGGACTGTTTCCCCCCTTAAATCTGATCAAAAGGGGGCGCCCCGGACCCTGCTACATTGCCCAAGAAGGTCAAGGGCAAAGGTACTCCAAAGAGGGAGCGTTGGTAATTCTTCCCAGCCGTTGTCACCGGCGGAGTACTGTAGCACGACCCTTTTCTGGTCTACAGTTGCTGTCCAAAGGCAATGTATTTGTCCGGGTCATTTTCTACCTTGATTTATGTTATCGGTTGCCTCCTCCACCTATTTGCCTGTAGAAATTTTTTGCCTCTACCATTGTTTTTTACTGTCCACGCCAACCACTCCTTTACTCTCCGTGCTTGGCGTGAGGGGGAGAATAGAGGATAAAGAGTAGAGGGAAGAGACGAGATGGAGGAGAGATGAAGAAAAAAAGAGAAGAATTATGTTATGCTGCTTCATGCCACATTTACTGCTGATATATGGATTCTTTTGCTGCTATTTAGTGCTTTCTGCTGCTATTATTGTTTATTCATCATCTACCTCGACTGCTGCTGTGAAGTTGCATACTTGGACGTCATCTTTGCTACTTGTGCTATGATTAGCACACTTTACCTGCTGCTTTGTGCTTTTGCACTTTCTGCTGTCCGTGCTTTATTTGCACGTTGACTTTCTACTCTGTGGACCATCACTCTCTGGATTTATGACGTCTGCTACTGTGATGGATGCTTTATGAAGAGGGAAGATGATGAAGTCATTTGTTGCTGACTTTACATGGAGCTTCGTCTACTGGAGTTATGTATTTGCTTGCTACTCTGCGATACTGGCCTTCTATCTGCCTACGTCGTCGACTCTCTACTGCTGTGCGCCAGCACTCTGTGGCATGTCCGTGCCTTGTTTGCATGTCGACTCTCTACTACTGTGTACCTGCACTATCTGGTTTGTCCGTGCTTTATTTCGCACGTTGACCCGTCCATACTTTATTTGTACGTTGACCTCTACTGCCTGTGATCCAGCACTCTCTGGACTTTGCTGCCTGTGACCCAGCACTCTCTGGCTACTACTACGACGACGTTGATGAAGACCTTTGTGCCTATCAACTATTATATCTTTTGCTCTAGATGATTGTGTTGCTGCTTATTTCTGCTCCAGATGATCGAGAAGCTTCTGTGACCTGCTTGTCTGCTTGCTTGGAGTATCTACTTGAGGGGGAGTGTATGAGTATTTGTGTGCTTTATTGTAATACTGAGGGGGAGCAATTTCTTGTATGGGCTTGGTTTATCCTTTTATTTCTGTCTATTTGTTTTCTAGTTTGACTCTCTATCTGCAAGCTGATGTGGGATTCTCCCAACTTCAGCTTGAGGGGGAGTGTTAGAGAGTCTGTTTATTAGTTATTTATATTGTCCTTGTAATATGGGCCTCACTGTGTCTTGGCCCGTTAGGGTTTGGTTAAGTCTATATGCTTCCCTGTTCTCCTATTTATAAGAACATGGTTTCTCCTATCTAATACAACGATTTGCTTTCTTTTATTATTTGACAGAGACGACTCTAAAATGAGGCGGGGATGGGAAAGTCCCTGCGGGTAGCCATCAACAGCGACACCTCCCGCAAGGGGAGGCATCATACTTGTTAAGGCGGCAAGGCGACACGACGTTGGGGCCGGACGCCTTGCGCCTTGGCGCGACTAGGCGCGCCTAGGCGACCCTTAAAAATAATAATTTATGTATATATTTTATGTATATATACATGTGTCATGGTTTTTCCCCACTCATATACACACATTGTGTAGTTATATATGTAGTTATCTACATATTTATAGTCGATCTCTCCATATATATATATTTTATTGTATGAAAAAATAACCAATTACATTTCTAATATATTATCATTTGACAATAATGTCAAGGACACGAAAAGAATTATTGTAAAGAATGTAAGAGTGATCAACATATAAATATATATTTATTGTCATACATAGCTACAAATATTAAGCAATGTAATCATTATCCTTCATAGCATAGCTACTTAGTACAATCTGAATTGAAGGTGCAAACTAAGAAAAATCAAATGTGTACTAAGAGTATTAGATCTAGTCAAACAAAAAAGAGTATTAGATCCAGTCAAACCCAAAAAAGAGTATTAGATCCAATTAAAAAGTGATATTTGGCACATAAAATAGGCAACACTATTAATTTTGAGCATTGGTGTAGCCATATCAAACATTAAAATAAGTAAATATACAACTAGACCCACAAAACTAGGTCACTGTAGCATTATAATAAAGCGTCCTCGCCTAGGCGCAGCCTTGGGGCGCCTTGACGCCTAGGCGGCCGCTTAGGCGCGCGCCTTGACAAGTATGGGAGGCATCTCTCCTTGTGCTCTCTCTCTCTCTTAGGGTTGGGGGCAACAAAGGATCGACTGCTCTAATACCATGAGGTCAACGATATAAGTGGGGTGAAACCCCAACATGTAGGTTTTTGTTATTGCTTGATAGATAGGAGGCAACCACCCTTTCCTATAAATAGGATAAGGGGGAAGCATACAGACACTAGGAAAAACCCTAATGGGCCAATACACAATTGGGCCCATATTACAAATTAGACTAAACAGAACTTAAGTAAAAGACTAAAACACTCAAGTATATAAACACTCCCAACACTTTTGTGAGGATTCAACAATCTTCCTCCGAGTCTGTTTCCGCTACTTTAGGAGGACAACACTATGAAAGTCATCCTCTCTTGCTGTTGTCGCCAAAGGAAAGGGATGAGGTGTTGGTCGAGGACAAGGCAATCGTCTTAGGGACAAATGTACGTTTTTTGGGAAATCAGGATATACAGAGGAAAAATGCTATTCTATGCATGGTCTACCTCTCATTGGTGTTGCATATTATACAACTACTCCCTCAGGAGCATCTGCATCTGGAGCCCCTAAACAATCAGATGTTACAATCTCCAAGGAAGAATATGACCGTCACCTTTAGGCAACCCAACAGGCTTACCTTGGCTCCTCTGTCAATTTGGTTTCAGATACAGGTAACCAGGGGACTTGTTGCCTCCCATCAGGTGGATTCAGGCAACATACAACAAGTATATGATCTATGCTTCTATCTTCTGACTCGTATATCCCACATTCTCCTATGACTCTTGCTGATGGGTCTATTAGGCAGGTCCAACCCTAGGCTCGTGGGACTGTACAAGCATCATCTGATTTGACTTTACAATATGTATATTATGTACCCGACTTTCGTTTTCACTTAAAGTCCGTTACTAAGTAGGTTATTTTTTAAAAATGTATGGTAATATTTGAAGAGACTTTCTTTGTGTTACATGATCCTAGGAGTTGGAAGACGATTGGTGGGGGATCTAGGAAAGGTGATCTCTACTTCTGTGAAGGTGGTCGCCCAGCTTGCCAGATTCCATCTACTGCATCTACCATTTTCAGTTGCTCTCCCTTACAAGGGCATTGTCTCTATGAGCATTTGTTTTTGTAGAGTCTTCAAAAGCTGGTTCCAGGCTTAGCATCCATAAAGTCGTTAGAGTCTCAGTCATGTCAACTAGGCAAGCATCATCTCATCTCTTTTTCGAATCGCACAGTGAAACACTCTTAAGTGTCCTTTTGACCTTATTATAGTGATGTTTGGGATCCTGTTAAAGAGCCAAGTTATAATGGATTGCGATATTTTCTATCTTTCGTTGATGATTTCTCTCGCACGACTCAAGTATACTTACGTAAGTCTCGGGATGAAGTTTTGTCAGTCATTCAAACTTTTCATCAATTAATAAAAATTCAGTTTGATGCTCATACCAAGATCCTTCATACTGATAATGCTCTAGAATACGTTTAAAAGGCAGTTTCTAATTTTTGTAATTCTATTGGTATTATTCATCAAATGAATTGTCCTCATATATCTAAAAAAAATGGGGTTGCTAAACGCAAAAGTCGTCATGTACTTGATGTAGCACGCATGCTACATTTTCGATGTCTGCCAAAGAAATATCAGTCTAATACTCTTTTCACTACTTGTTTTTTAATTAACCGCCAGCCATTCTCTACCTTACATGGGGCCACCCCCTTCTCTATTTTACGACATGACAATCAACCTTTTCTTGGCTCCCTTCGTGTGTTTGGTTGCACTGTGTTTGTTCATGTATTTGATCCACGTGCTGACAAGTGACAAGTTGTCGCAACGTGCAGTTCACACTGTCTTTTTAGGATATTCTCCCACAGAAGGGATACAAATGTTATTGTCCTCGTCTTCATCGTCTTTTTGTGTCGGCTTTTACTTTTCACGAGTCTATTTCGTTCTTTAGTGACTCTGTCCATAGTAAGGGGGAGTACAATCTTGAGAGTATATATTTGAGAGTGAGAGAGAGCTACCACTTCATGTGCCGTGGGCTGAGTGTGTCAAATACCACTTATAGTACACCACCACCAATACCTACACCTCCACCTATTGAACCTTCTCCACTGGTTTACACTAGGCGAGCAGGGCATCACCAAGAGGATGTAGCATCACCCGTCTAGCAAATTGACTCCTCATCATCAGACACTCCTGAGGTAAGAGTTCTCTTAATGCTTTTGTTTCAGACTTGCACCTTTCAGTTGCAGCTCGTAAAGGTGTTTGTTCCTACACTATTCACCATCCAACTTCGAGTGTTTGTTGCTTGTCTCATCTGTCACTAGCAGTCACAAGTTTGCTCTTACTCTAGATTCTATTCTACGACTGTTCCTCGCTACCATATAGAAGCAACCCGACATGATGGATGGATTCAAGTTATGGACAGTTAGATGGCAACTCTTCATGAGAACTTATCTGAGACTTGGTAGATCTTCCTCCTGGAAAGTCAATTGTAGGTTGCCGCTGGGTTCATCCTACCAAACATAAATTATATGGTTCTATTGATTGCTTGAAGGCACGCTTGGTGGCAAAGGGGTACACTTAGACACATGCCACAAACTTCTTTGAGACCTTCTCCTCAGTTGCTCGACTTAACTCTGTGCGGATCCTTATCTATGTTGTTACTCATTTTCACTAGCCTTTTCTTCAACTAGATGTCAAAAATGCTTTTTGTTCATGGTGAATTTCTTGAGGAGGTATACATGGAGCAACCTCCTGGGTATGTTGCTCAGGGTAAGTGTTAAGACGGTATGCAATTGAAGAAATACTTATATGGCCTGAAGCAGTCACCATGGGCATGGTTTGATAAGTTGTGCTGCACTTATACAGTTTGGGTTGCATCGGTCCTCTACTGATCGATCATTCTTTATTTGTGCATAAATCGTCGAGTGGCATTATTATTCTGACTGTCTATATAGATGATATTGTCATTACATGTGATGACTACTAGTATTTTACAGCTCATGGAGTGGCTGCAAACGCACTTTCAGTCAAAAGATTTGGGCACTCTGCCATTTCCTTATAATAGAAGTTTTATGTTCCAAAAAGGGAACAAATCTCTCTCAGCGAAGTATGTTCTAGATCTTCTTGTGGTGACAGGCATGGCACAGTACAAATCAGTCTCCACGCCTATAGAATTATCATACCAAGGCATCAGAAAACAGTGACCTCCGACCCAACAAAGTACAAAAGGATTGTAAGGAAATTGATTTACTTGATAATTACTCATCCTGATATCTCGTATGCTGTGGGAGTGGTTAGCCAGTTCATGAGTATGCCCAAGGTGTCACACTGAATAGCAGTCACCCAGATTCTATGTTAAAGGATCGCTAGGGAAGGGTCTCACTTACTTTATAGGGAAAGATCTCGCACACACCCCCTTGAAGCTTATTGGATATACTGATGCTGATTGGGCTGTTGATGTTAGAGATAGACGGTCTACCTCTGGCTATTGTGTGTTCCTTGGGTCACACTTGTGGCTTAGAGGAGCAAGAAACAAAAATGTGGTATTACAGTCCAACACAGAGGTTGAGTATCGAGCGATGACACATGCTTGTTGTGAGCTACAGTGGGTTATGTCTATATTATTTGAAATGAGAGTGTGTGTTGAGATACCAGTCTCTCTTATGTGTGATAACCAGACAACCATTCACATCACCAGCAATCCAGTGTTCCATGAGCGGACCAAGCTTATTGAGATGGAGTGCCACTTTGTTCGTGACTTGGTGCTCTTCGAGAAGATTCAGATTCCTCATGTGTGCACTGGGCAGCAAGTGGCAGATATCTTTGCCAAGCCACTACCATCTTCAGTTTTTAATCATGTGAATTCTAAGCTGGGCATGCATGATGTGTATGCTCCAGCTTTAGGGGATTTATTAAGTGTTCACACCCTATATAAAGGAGAACCTGCTCCAGCCTGGTATCGTTCTGGCCCAATTCCATTCACAAAACCCTCAGAAAAGTTATCTTTTCAGGTGAGTGCCACATGCTTCTCATGGAGCTATTGGTGAACATTGAAACTTGGTTATATTCCTAAAGTACATATTTAATTATGAAAACTTGAAGATGTGACAAAGCTGTAAATTTGTAAATTGCATTGTGCAACAATATGGCTGCGATGACCAATGAACTCAAATTTGTAAGGTTAATGCAGGTCACAGCCAACCTATCTTGTAAAAGTGAGAAGACTGAAATTTCTCTTTTTACTCTTTCAGAAATCTAGTTTGTTAGCCGTGCTTAGTTTTGAAATCTCTGCACTTGGGTGGATTAGTAGTCGTGATTAAAAATCAATCCTTTGCCCAGTTTTTTTGCTGACGGTTTCATGGGAGGCACTCCGCGGGTGACCTGTGTGGCACACTAGAATGAACTTTAGAGTAGCTTATGACTATGGAGCTTATTCTGACTGAACTAGCAGGTACTCGAGGGGAGAACACTGCACATTTGTATGATTTCTCTAATATGTTTTTTTCAATTGAATAAGCCTGTCAGACTGTTCAGTGGAGCGTTAAACTTCACATTAGCTCTGACTCAAGCGAGTTGTCAAATCAACTGAAAGCCTACTTGACTGAATTCTACCCGTCAGATTGACTGACTGACCTAAAGAAAATTTCTCAGACGAGTGTGCAGTTCAACAGTAATAGTTTCATCAATAATAATGACAAGAACTCCTACAGTAATGCATACACACTAGGGCACAAAGCTTAAGACGTACCTCTCAATCAACTCTAGGATGACCGTCAATCATGTGACTGAAAGAATGGAAGGTGAAGATCACTGAGTTTGCCAAATTGAAAAAATCTCATTTCAGGTTTAATGAATTTCCAACTGAAAAATGTCTTCAAGATGGTGCTAGGTCAAGTTGCTTTATTCCTCGTGTGGAAAATAAGATGGGAGGCAATGAATTGATCTATTATACAAGCCCTGCTCCTATATAAAGAATACTTACAACTTAGGATTCAAACCCTGAGGGGCCAAATACGCTTAGGCCCATTCACATTATATACTAAATCACTCAGAATCCGAATAATCAGGTCTGCATCCTTGTTCTTGAACATGCCAATTAGCTATACTCCCAAATCATAGTTCCAACAACATTTCAAAAATATCTCTACATCAATTAATAGATGAAGTGCAACTGATAGAATAATTTTTGGCTGAATAAGTTAGAGAATCAATAGAAATTGATCAATGATCTTAACTTGCCAATCTTCTCTAGCATTGCATTAGAATCAGTGTTTTAAAAAGCGACTCAGGCAGCCGCCTGAGCGGCTGCTCAAATGGCCCAAGCCTCCTTCTGCCTGGTTAGTGGATATAGCGCCAATTGGGCGGCCCAGCAAAAAGTGGCAGCCTACTAGCTGCCTGATCTGCCTAACCGCCCCCTTCTTTTCCATGTTGAGGCGGCCGCATCAGCCCGCTTATTGAAAAAGCGGCTTCTGGGCCCAAAAGAACATAGTCACAAATTCGGTGTTTGGAATACGTTCAGTTGAGTTAAAAAGTTCGGAATTCGACAATTATGCGGGAAAATCGGGTAAAAAGCAGTCAACGTACAGTAAAAATACGGTCAATTATTCGGGAAAAAGTCGGGTTATGTCGGAGGATAAATACATATATTGCATACATATGTATGTATATGTTTTGCACATATAAATGTACGTATATATTGCATACATATATCTATAACTATTACTTACATACATAGTCACATATTCGGTATTCGGGATACGTTCAGTTGAGTTGAAAAGTTCGGAATTCGGCAATTATGGGGGAAAATCGGGTAAAAAAGGGTCAACGTACCGTAAAAGTACGGTCAACTCTTCGTGAAAAAGTTAGGAAAAAATCGGAGGATATATACATATATTGCATGCAGGTGTATGTATATATATGTTTTGCACACATATATGTACATATATATTGCATACATATATCTATAACTATTACTTATATATACATATACATATACATATATTACATTCATACACACACATATGCAAGTACATACACACAGACACATATATACACTCAAACTAAGTTAGAGTCTTAATCAGTATAATACGGGAAAAGAACGTACAAAACGGGGAAAATACATTAAACGTGATTAATTCGCATAAACTACGGGAATAATACGTAATATTTGGGAATTGAGATTTATTCGGGAGTTTCATACGTCTAGGGTAAAGTTCGCGTTTTAAACACAACTTTTTCCAAAAGTCGGAGTATATTGTGACTATGCTTACATATACATATACATATGTTACATACTTACACACATATGTATGTACATACACACAGACACATGTATACACTCAAACGAAGTTAAAGTCCTAATCAGTATAATATGGGAAAAGAACGTATAAAACGGGAAAAAAACATTAAACGTGATTAATTCGTAAAAAATACGGGAATAATACGTAATATTCGGGAATTGGGATTTATTCGGGGGTTTCATATGTCTAGGGAAAAACTTGCGTTTTAAACACGACTTTTTCAAAAAGTCGGAGTATATTGTGACTATGCAAAAGAAAGCCTGAAATTGCTGCAGCTGTATACACTACACCTATATTAGTGCATAGTTCTGTATATATGTTTGTAAATCAAGGTAAGTATATGTTTCTAATTATCAATTGAGTTACATATGTATCAAAATCATTCCTACTTCGTACAAGGTCTGTATGTATGTATTACTGCACCCATGTTACATCTTTATGTATTAACTGCTGCACCTTACGTTACATATTTATCATTTATGCCTGCACGACTGCTTTGCTATGTACTGGACTACGAATTATATACTAATATACCATACTCGTATCTTATTGTTACCTATACATTCATACGTTTGTTTCTCTTGTATTGTTATGTGTACAACTAATATACAGTCTATGTAGATGTACTTAGTAGTGTGTGATATGTACAAGGTACAATTGTATAATGTACATATCATGTACTGTGATACTACTGTATAATATATATTTTGTACTATGTAGTAAGCACCACTGAAGTATAATGTATATGTCATGTACTGCATGCTAGTATATATTCATGTACTATTGCACTGTGTACAACTAGTGTCTATATATCATGTACTGGCTACTGTTGTGTATAACTAATTTAATATATTACCGTATTTTGTATGTTATAATTGAGTTAATTTGGTTATTTTATACTCATCACATGTTTATATATGTATAAAAGTTCTCTAAAATATATTATTTATATACATATATGTGTAATTTTCTATAAAATTGTATATGAATGTTGGCACCCACTTTTTATAAAGCGCCCGCCTGGCGCTCAAGCAGCCACAAGGTGCTGTCCGGATGCCTCCCGCTTCCCACTTTCTAAAACATTGATTAGAATATATGCAAGATGGACGGCGTGCTCCCATTATGTGCAATACTTGTGCTAGTCTTCTGATCTTTTATTTCACAAAAGTATGTTTGTTTTTGTGTTAGTTTCCCCTGTTGTTTGTAAGAAATTAATCTGAGCAGTGCATCATTGCATTGGATGTTAGCTTACTTTCTGAAACCTGTCGGGTTAGAAATTGAGCCATGTGATTAGGTGGAGATTGCCCTAAGCTGTCTACTGACTTTTATCACGAATTATTGACTGATTAGGTTATGGAAGTTTAGTCAAAATCCTGTGGCTTTGTGGTGTTACCTTCTTTTACTGCATGATAGGAGTGCTTGCTTGATTTGATAATGTTCTCTCGCTCTAAATTATAAGATTTTCTGATGAATTTTATACTCCCTCTATGCCATATTTTAATAGGATCACTTTCTAATGTAGTTTTCTATTTTGTATATCATTACAAGGAATAATTACGTCCACTCAGATTAAGCTTGTTGAACACCTAAAAATCTTTTCTCCTTGCTCTAGGCTTATTCTAAGTAGATTTAGTATGAATACTTGAATTTCTTGATAAGCACTCCTGTACCAGGGTCCAATATGCATAGGTTGTCATGTAAATGATTTGGTGATCTTGTGAAAAAGGAATCAGGGGATTGGTTGAGGTGTTGATTTCCCATATTGTGTGCAAGTTTGTGTCGATTGGTTAATATTGTTAATATATGCTATCTTTGTTTCAATTCGTAACATACTACAAAACTAGCACATTTCTAACATAGAGAATGATCACATTTCTCCATCTACCTCTACCGTTTCTTTGGATCTCAACAGATTTTGGTCAAATATATTTGTCAACTAGCTTGAGGTCTGCTGCATATAATACTTGGCGCTATCAGTAGACATGCTCTGGATCAAACTTCCATATTTACGTTAATGCATTGTTCTATAATTTGTATCTCATCTAATGAAGCCCTTGACTTGCATGCTCATTTGGTTTGCAGGCTCTTTATTTTTGTGTTCCATTTCGAGATAAGCTCCTTGAGTATCATTCAAAAAGCAAGCACTCGCCTGACATGGAAGATAATCTCCTAACATGCTTGGCTGATCTATATAACCAGGTAATTAATCATGTGCTGATAGTGTTATCTATTACCTCCAATAACTGATATCTATGCTGACCAGTAACTCAATTGTGACACAATGGATTCATATATTCCCACATGTCACTCTTACATTGACCCAAAAGAATTTGATACGAAACAGCCTTTTATTGGACAAAGAACTTAAATTATTTGATATTATTTGGCTTGAGCAACTCTCAAGTTCTACGTTAGTCCTATAATTGTTTTGTTTAATACTGAATGGGCTTTTGTTTTCTCTATCTTTAATTTATTATTTTTATTACATTATGTTTTCCCCCTTCTTTTTTGCACTCCACATAAAGAGCCCATGTACACGTAGTCACAATATACTCCGATTTTTTGAAAAATTCACATTTAAAACGTGAGTTTTTACCTAGACGTATGAAACGGTTGAATAAATCTCAATTCCCGTATGCTCCGTTTTATTCCTGTATTATTCGCAAATTATTCACTTAATGTTTTCCCCATTTTATACTTTCTTTTCCCGTATTATACTGACTAATATTCTTAACTTACTTTGAGTGCATATATATGTGTCTGTGTATGTAAGCTCATCTGTGTGTGTATGTATGTAATATATGTATATGTATGTATATAGATATGTATGCAATATTTATGCACATATATGTGTGCAAAATATATATATACATATAAGATGTATGAAATATACATATACATCCTCTGATTTTTTCCCGACTTTTTCTCGAATTGTTGACGGTATTTTGCCATAAGTTGACCGCTTTTTACCCAGATTTCCCGCATGATTGCCGAATTCCAAAATTTTCAACTCAACCAAATGTGTCCAGAATACCGAATTTGTGACTATGCATGTGCGTTGTATTTTGACATGTAACAGTAGAAACCCTAATATCGGTCTCTGTGTGGTAGTAGAGTGTTAGTTGTGGGGTTACACTCCTCCCTCTCTCTCCTTCCTTGCATTAACCTTCTTTCCCTTAAGGAAGTACTGCTAATGGTCCCAATTATGTATGCCACAACTGACCTTCCATGCCAATACCAACCCTAGGTTTGCCTTCAATAATAGTCATTGACTGCTCTAGCTACCATTGTCATTTGTGCATTGTTGAGAGATGTTTTGTATCTTGTAGTTGCAGTAGGCGCTAGGACTGAACATCACCTAGGCGGATGAAAAAAAAAATCAAACTTTAGTAGTTTTCCCAAGTATATATACACATCTTTTATAACCTTTGTAAACACCACCCCCCCCCCCCCCCCCCCCCCCCCCCCCAAAAAAAAAAAAAAAAAAAGAAAAAGAAAAAAGAAAAAGATACTCATATTCTAGAGTTATACATGTAGATACAGACATATAAATGTTACACCTCTTCTGAAAGGTTACCTTTTATTAAAAATCCCTCTCAACTTGAGTAGGGATTAAAGCATACAATTCGTAGTAATTGGTATAATTAAGTACCGTTTACAGAAGGAATCTAGTTAAACCTGATAGAATGTATATACTTGAATAGCATGACATGATAGCAAAACTACATCCATGAACGTCGGACATCATCTGCATAATCATATCACAGTCATCTGCTTAAATGTCAGAAGTCTGTGAGTCATATTCTTCTGCTGCCAGTTTCCGTGCTTGTCTCCAGGTAAAGTAGGGGGCTTGTTTCATCTTGCCACTAGAGCCTTGCATTTCCCTACCCATTTTCCTTGATATAGTCGAGGGAATACAATGTTCGACTGTATCTGGAGGACAAGGGCAACTAGCCGTTGCTACAACGTTATCATTACAGTCATGTATATCCGATAAATCAATATCTTTGTCATCCCTATGAAAAATAACAGTATCACCTTCTTGACTCACAGTCTCACACCAGTATGCTCCTCATGCTCATTGATTACAACACTGGCTACTGAAGGAGCATTGACTTGTTCTTGATTTTCCAAGAGCAGTTCCTTTGGTACAGTAGGAACAATTATTCCTTGTTTTCTTTTTATAGACCAAACTTTCAGAGGCACATCAGGTTGTATAGAAGTTTGTTCGTCTGATGAAATCTGAGCAAGTACTTCGTCCTCTTGTTCTTCTTCATGGTCACTGTATACAAAGCAACAAATTTATTTGTATTAATTGATCGTCCTTTACCACCATTGACAGCAATTTGAGAATTTCTTCAACTAGGCCTTCATGAATGAATTTTTTTTTCCAAAAAAACGTTTGCCATCTTCCTTCATCATGCATGCATCGCATACCTGCATCGTCGTTCTCCGGAGGATGAATTGATGAATCATGCGTTTGGGAGATGACAAAGCAATCTGTAGAACTGTGTCCCATGACACTGCATCCAGTACAGATGTCGGTAAGAGTTTCGTGCTCTACACGATATGCAATGCCGTCTATTATAATTGCCGGAAGAACTGCAGAATCCGGTATCGATTTCTATGGCAAGCCGCGCAAAATAACTTCTAGAGCAACAGTGTGATCGTCAACTTTCAGGAGTTTGCCAAGCACATCCCCAATCCTGTCAAAGATAATCTGGATGTATAGATGAAGAGGAAGATCAATCACTCGTATCCAAGAAACAATCCGAGAAGGAAAACCCGCAGAAGGCACAAAATTAATTCGCCATTGCCAAACCATTAAACCTGACCCAAAGATGGACCAAGATCCTCCCATTAAAGCGCTCAGTTAGTTATGTTCACATGAAAATTGAACAACATAATAATTCACATGTTGATTTTGGATCGTCTCCAACATGCCACAGGATTCCGCATCTGTTTGAGTGGATGATCCCTTAGGGTTAGATGCACTATAGACTTGTTAACTGGTTTGACAATAACTACGAGCCGCCACAGTTTATGCAGAACTGTTTGAGCCTCCTGTGCTATCTGTATCTCTGGAGTTGTTGACTACAGTAATGTCGTCGGGATGCGCAGACTGCAGATCATCATCATCTATGAATGTATTTGAGTTGCTAGACTGAAACCCTGCAGTTGGATCTCGAAAAGACAGATTGCCGGCTGTTACACTCACTGGTGTCGTTGAGATCTGATCCCTTTCTGGGGATGGCATCTGTACGTCTTCATGGGCTGTATTTGAGACGGATCAGAACGTTTCCTCAGTCTTCCATAGACAATATCCATACCGATCTCCGCCGCTGTGAAACTGCTGTCTTGGTCTTGTCTTCCTCCGCTTTTGTTGCAGCCCCCACTACCTTGGCCTGTTGAACGAGATTTCTGTTGTTTGGTATTGGCATATCGACTACAATGCTCATTTCTTGAAACATTGCCCAGATCCGTGCTGGTGTTGATCTCCATCGGGACCTCCGGCGGCCTTCTATAAGTACAGTCTTCTCTGGTGATCCTCTTGCGTAACCAATCACAATCTTCACGGTACACTTACTGGCATCTCCTCGTGAACCGCGTCGGTAACTGTCCTTACCCCGAGCACCCCGAGAGCGTCGAGGAACCCTTTCCTCATCGTTTTTCCTTTTTTCTAATCATCGTTACCCCTTTATGTATATTGCATGGTATTAGAATACCAATTACATTATTATAGATTCTAATTAACATTCGATCCAAAAATAAGAAAAGAATTATTCTAAATATTGTAAGATATAGATCAACAAGTATATAGAGATTTGTTTTCATAGCTCTATATCTTACGCAAAGTAATGACTATCCTTCATTACATAGCCACCGAATATAAATTGAGATGAAGGCACAAATTACGAAATACCAAGAAATGTTTATTAAGAATATTAAACTATTAATTCCAAATGATATTGGCAGATGATATAGACAATAATCTTTATGAACATTACAACAATCACATGGAGCATTAAAACTAATAAATATGCCATAGGATCCACAAAAATAACTCAAGGTGACAAGGCACACCCTCACGAGGTGCCTTGCCACCTAGGCATGTGCCTTAACAAGTATGCTCGTGCCTTTGACACATTGAATCTTTTCTTGTTTAGTTCCATACTGGGTCATTAGTAGTGGTTATCACTACCTCCTGTATGAGCATGTATATCTACTAGCTTTATCATCAAGCAATGGACCATTATACATGGTATTAGAGTGGGATTGACCTCCCTCTCCTACTTGCCCTCCAAGGCAAATACCCTCCTAAGCCCCTGTCCTCATTCCATGCTTCTTGCACTCCCCATCTTTCTCGTTTCCACTTCCTCTCTCCCTGGTCACCACCCCTTTCCCTGGCCTCTCTCCATGCTAGTCGCCACCCCTTCCCTCCATCCATCCATCCATCCATGCTTACATTGAATTCTGTAGCCACCTTTCTCCGATCACATTGACTACTTCCTTTCTTACTACTGATTCCTCTACCCTAGTTTTCCAATCTTCTTGAGGACGCAAGCAGGGCTGTGGGCGTGGTCGTGGACCCAACAACTTCCTTGGCCTTTTGTCTACATCCTTCTCTCCTACGACTACAACCCTATAACAGATGGACCATACTTAGGAAAAATGCTGGGAGAAACATGGAAAGTCTCACTGCAGTAATCAAGTGATGATTGTTGAGATAGGATTGATGTTTCCACCTTTGGCATTATATCCTCAGCAAGTAAGGGCTCGACCAACTTCTAAAAAATATCCAATTTCCTCTATGTTCTTCAAGCCAATATTGAGCAGCACTCGGGTGATAATACTTGTTTACATTTTGTCGTACCCCATCCTAGATATTCATGTCTAGACAATATCCCATATTACATGATATTCATCCATGTTTTCAACTCTGGAGCATTTTCGTTATACTTTGATATGCTTGGCTAACGGGTCGACCTTAGTTGTTGATGCCATTGAGACAGTTATCCAAACACCAATGTTGCTGATCTTTGATAAGTTTGCTCATGAATTTCCTTTAAAGCTTGTATCTATCAACAAGCTTATGAAATTTGTGAATTGTATTGTAACTTTCTTTTCTGTACTCCATTTCTATGCAAGATCTAAGGGAGACGAAAACAATTGGTGGGGGGGATATTAAGACGTCGATGGTCTCTACTACTTGTGGCCCTCCTCATCTACAAATATACTTGTTGTCTCCTGTGTCCCACCCTCCCGTTAGTATCAATGCTTGGGCAACCCCTTTGTCGAGAAGTTGAATTTGTTGCTACTTGGCATCTCCACACCCGTCTTGAATGTCAAACCTGGCAGCTAGGTAAACATTGCTCTCTGTCCCTTTCTCTATAGGTCTGTTGTAGTCCTAGTCTTTCTCATATTGTTCATTCAGATGTATGGGATCATCATCGTGTGTCTGCTTGCGCTGGTGCGTGCTATTTTGTGAGTTTCATAGATGATGCGACTTGTGTGACTTGGATTTATTTGCTAAAAGAACAATCCAAAGTTCTCATTGCATCCAAACTGTTCTAAATGAGATATCTATTCAATTGTCTACGTCTGGGAAGACTATTCACACTGATAACACTATAATTTACATCCAACGTGGGATTCAAACTTTATGTACCTCTCATGGAATTTTGTATCAAAACTACATGCGCTTATATCTCCCAACATAATGGCATTGCCGAATGGAAAAATTGACTTCCTTATGTTACTCGCACTTTGTTGCTTGAGATGAGTGTACTAATCCTATTGGCCTGATGCTTTTCTCATTGTAATTACTTGATTTGTATGCCGATGGCATAAAAAACCACTCTATACTCCCCTTTTCTCTCATGAACCCATCTTTTCTCATCCACTTGAGGTTTTTGTTTGTGTCTGTTTTGTGCACAACCATCAATCTAGCCTTGGCAAACTATTTGCCGCTCTATAAAGTGTTGTTTCATCAGCTACTCTTAACACACAAAAGGGGTACCATTGTTTTGATCTAGTTACTTGACAAATGCATGTCAATGCAGATGTCTCGCCTTTTCAAGGTCCTCCTTTTATTTTCTTCCGCCTATAACATTTTTCTCATCCTTCTTCACCACTGCCAATACCTTTATTTCATACTCAACTACCTTCCTCTACCAAATTTACCTATTTTCCATGTTTATAACTACAAGGGGAGGACCAAACAATGTGCAATATCTACCACTGTCTCCCTTGTATGTATATCCTCCTGCTTCTAAGACATCCACTTAATGTGTCCATTTCTCTCCATAAGGAACCTCGATCATCTAGAAAACATTGCATTCTAACCTATGTCTCCTGAGACCATTTGTCCAAAGCTATGGCAGCCTTCACTTCTGCTATTGACAATGTAACTATTCACCATTCCTCACACTACTGTGGGGGCTCTCATTCCAGTTGGAAGCAAACCATCAATGACAAAATGACAACTCCTTTCTCACAGAAACATGGTGCCTTCTTGATTTACATGCTAATCATAGTGGTATTAGTTGTCGATGGCGTACACTGTGAAAGACCATCCCCATGGCACGATTGAAAGATGCAAAGCTCGGACGGTGGCCAAAGGATATACTTAGTAGTGCAGTTTGGACTATTTTGAAACCTTTCCTCAAGTGGTTACATTATTTGCATCCTTCTATCCGTTGTTATTAAGAAAGGTTGGTCTCTCCATCAGTTGGATGTGAAAAATGCTCCTCTATACGACGACCTTCATGAGATCATGTATTTGGAACAACCTTGTGGGTAAGTAAGTAGCTTAGGGAGAGTGTTCTAGGAAGGTCTGTAAGCTTCACATTTTTCTATGGATTAAAATGGAGTTCACAAATCTGGTTTGAATAATTATCTCACATTCTCTACGACTTTGTTTATTCATGGTCCTGTTGTGATCATTCTTTGTTAACTAAGCATAATCAAGCATACATCATTGTTCTGATAGTCCCATGTAGATGACATACTCTAATCTGGAAGTGACGAATCTGACATTCAAGTTAGCAAATCTTACTCTTTGAGCTATTTTATTACTAAGAACCTCTGCTGCTTTCTTGGGATAAAAATTGCATATACTGAAAATACCTATCTCTATCACAGTGAGAATACATCCTTAACCACCCTTTTGAAATGTGTATGATTGGATGTTGTTAGTTTACATCTCAAATGGACCACAAACATGATGTATGGGGCACTATTTCAGATGATTTAATGAACAAAACTTGGTTCAAGAGGCTAGTTGGAAAATGGTTGTACCTAACCATTATCAGACCTCATATATCTTTTAAAATTGGCATCCTCAGTTGGTTCATGGATGCCAAGACTGCCATTGGAAAGCAACTTGCCATGTCTTGGGATATTTGACGACTCCTATCAAAGGGTTTTTGTATCATAGGAACAATCAACTAAATCTTTTGGGATATTTGACGTCATATACTGGAAGGAGATCTACTTTAGGTTATGGTGGAAATCTTGTTACATGGCACAACAAAAAGTAAATCATTATAACAAGGTCTCAAGTCGAGGCCGAGTTTGGGGCCGTGGTATATAGTATCTTTGAGCTCTCATGGAAAAGTCCCTTCTAGCCAAATTTGGGCGTGAGATCAACTGCCTCATTGTGATAACAGTTGGCTGCCACCTTCATTGCCAGTAACCAGTCTTCCATGAGCGTACTAAGCACATTGAATTGGATATTCATTTTCTCAGGGATGTTGTTCTATCTGGGAAGATATCCCCTCGTTTGTTAAATACTCGGGAACAAGCTGTAGATATTTTCATCAAATCTCTAAAAAGCAAGAGGGTACTTGAATTGTGTGAGCTGGGCATGATTGATATCCTTCACTTGATGATATATTATATCTTTATACTCTTATTTTGTGCATGTAGCACATTGTATCTCTTCCTTTTTAGTCCCATACCAGGTAATTAGTAGTATTGGTTATAAATGGATCCTATATAAGCATGTATATGTACTAACTCTATCATTAAGAAATAAACCATCCTACATGGATGTTATAGCCTTCACTATTGTTGCTAGTGATTGCTACAATGTTGTTGCTCTTCTCCAACACCATTGTTTGTTTTTATATTGTTTTTGTGTTTCTGCTTCATCTTTTCCATGTGGTCCTTTGAGTCTCATGCTTTCTCTTCATACTTGTTTAGGTGAATGCCTAAACATGCCTGGGTTTTAGCTGTGCTTAAATGTCAAAGACACCTAAGAGGATGCATCTTGACTTGCCTGATGGTAATATATGCACCTTGGTCTTTTTTGTTACTTGTCGAGCATATTTACGATATTATGTACCTTTTGAGTTTCTCAAATTTATATGTTGAGGAAGAACCATAATTCGTATTCTCAAAGACTAATGTGCGCATACTGCTTCTCTTCATTTGGGACCTCTACCTTGTAGAACGATTAAAATCCAATCCTCTTGATGGCGTGATTTAGTATCATTTCTTCAATCTCCCAATATCTAAGGCTATTTGTTAAGGTTAGAATAATCAATAATTATTGATTTCATATTTACTTTAGAACTTGTAACGCCAATGATGCTGCAAAGACACAATATAAGATTGGTTTTCAAAACTTTAATGATGGAAAAGAAACAATATAAGATTGGTTGTTGAAAACTTAACAGTTTGCAACAACCTAGTACATAATACAAGCATAGTTGTATAGGCGGCCAGGCGTTTCCAGGCGTTTTTATATATTTTTTATTTTAACAGATATATTCTGAAAAGTACAATCCTTATACATATAAATATACCTGATAAATATGCAATCAATGTGCTAGCAATGTATGAAGAAAGCAACAAAATCATTAGATATGGATTGAATTTGGAAGTTTTACCTAAACAAAATTCATATAGAAATCAAAAAGCTAAACATGTATAATGTTTGTAGCCAAAACATGTATAATACTATTATGTAGAATTTAGGCTAAATAAAAACTAACAAGACCTAAACTAGAACTGGTTGGCCCTAATTTGAACTCATTTGATCAAATTTGACCTATTTTACCCTAATTTTTGCCTAAACTAGACCTAATTTTGTATACCATGATCTAATCAATCCCAATTTTTGATAAATTTTTCATATATTCACCTAAATGAGACAAAATTTGGTCAAATAAGGTCTAGTTATCCAATTTAGAACAATTTCCCCCAAATCATACTTGTTTTCCCTAAATCATACTTGTTTCCCCTAAATTAGACCTAATGTGCCCAATTTTGACCTAATTTGGCCTAAATAAAACCTAATTTTGTATATTATCATCCAATCAGACCTAAATTCCCCAAATTTTCCCTATATTGACCTAAACAATATCTAATTTGGCCAAATTAGACCTAATCTCACCATATCAGACCATTTCCCCAAAATCAGACTTATTTTCCCCAAATCAGACCTAATATGCTCAAATCAAACCTAATTTGGCCTAAAATCAAACCTAATTTGCATAAAATGACCAAATTAAACCTAACTAACCCTAAATTTCCCTATGTTGATCTAAACGGGGCCTTACATGACCAAATCAGACCTAATCCCCCCAAATTAGACCTAAATCCCCCAAATCAGGCCTGTTTTCCCCCAAATCAGACCTACTTTACCCTAAATTGACCCCGTTTGGGATAAATCAGACCCAATTTAACCATAAAATGACTCAATTTGATCAAATTTAGATTTAATTTATGCTAAATTAGCCTTGAATTGGCATAATTTGGGCCTCAAAAGGCCTTAGGCAACAACTTAGGTCAATTAGGGGGCTGGGTGCCCAGTTTGAGGTGCGATGACTTAAGCCTAGCCGCCTAGGCGGGCGCCTGTACAACACATAATACAAGCACTAAACCTTAACTTACAAAATTTCTCAATAGATTGTTTTTCTCCTTGCAACTCCAAACCCCCCGAATAATTACAAAATTGTCTCCTCAAGTTACAACATGTCATGATCTTGAAGTGTTAAGTACATACCTAGAATTAATCAGGGTTATCTAGATCTCCCTTAAAATAAACAAGGAGGGAAAAAATAGATTAGCTTATAATGGGCTCGAAGTACATAAGTAGCTATGGTCTGGGCATCGTTTTCCTGACTAGTGTTCCAAACTAGTTACAACGAGAAAGTTAGACAAATCAAATAAAAAAGTATAGTAAAAACATTACATGATGGGAGAATAATCTAGAGATAACTTACAATTCAAATGAATATGTAGGAGTGTATGGAAAATTCTCGTGTATATTCTTATCAGATGGGAAAGCCCCTTCCCTCTAAGCAGGAGAAACAATACAAACATAGACAAAACCTTAATGGGCCAAGACACGCCTGGGACCATAATACAGATAAACCGCATACACCAATTACTAATATACTCCAACACTCCCCCTTAAGATGAAGTTTGGGAAATCCTAAGTCAGCTTGCAAGCATACAAACTAAAACAAGGAACCATACTAGAAAGATAAAAGTGCGCTCATACAAAAATTTCATCTCCCCTCAATGAACCATACTAGAAAGATAAAAGTACACCCATACAAAAATGTCACTCACCCCAATTTTATAATCAATCATTCAAATAATCCAACACTCCCCCTTAAGCAGACGATATCAACATCAGCAATTAGCAGGTCTTTAATCAATTTTTGGACAACAGGTGAGGAAGCAAGTAGAATATAATGTCAACAATAGGCAACTCTCTAATGCTCCCCCTAGGAAGATAACTCCAAGCAGATAATACATGCAAGTAGTAAGAATTTTAGTGGCATCTGGAGCAGTAGTATATAGAAACAAATTAGAGGAAGTGGCAGGATCTCAGTCGCTAGCATCATGGAGTAGTCCAGAGAGTGTTGAGTCATATGTAGTAAACTCTAGAGAGTGCTGGAAACACAGAGTAAGTCATCAACGTGCATAGAAAGCACCTACAAGGTAGAGATTGTTGGGACATATAGAGATATGTTGTGTTTTATTGAGTGTCATGTGCCTAGCATGTTCCTCACTTATGTTTTTACTTCAGTAGTTTAGTCCCATATTGCTCATCTCTGCTTTAGTCTCTCCTCTCTTCTGTTATATAAGAGACTGTATTGTACACCTGTTTGATCATCGAATGCACAATTCCTATTCTCTCTATATGGTATCAAGAGCTGGTCCGGTCCCCCTCTTTGCAAATTCCCACCCTGCCCCTATGCCCTAGATTTTTTTCCCTCCCCCCGCCGCCGCCCAGCCCGCCACCGCTGCCCCCCCCCGCCCAACCTGCCGCCGCCAACCCCTCCCCCACCTTCCTGGCCCTGCCACCCTCCTACTGTTGTCCTCACCCTCATCCTTCTCCTGCTCTAATATCCCTTGCTTCCTTCTACCCTTTCTGTACGTGAAGTTTTCCAGACAACCATAGCTCCTGCACATTGAGAGTCTCTCTGGCTCTTTGGGTTTTTCTGCTTGCGCCTCATGACGGAATCTTGATCTTCCTCATGACGACGTAGGTTACTTTATCAGTCTATCTGCCCGTAGCGGGTCTCTTCTGATTTGATGCGTCAGATCTCTGGTGCTGCACTACTACCCCATAGCGGGTTCCTTATCTATTAATTGTTGCTACTGCGCCGCCTAATTGATTACTACTCCATCTCTGCTCATCATGGCTTCTATTGAACCGCCTCGTTCTCTGTGTTACCACCGTCAAGCTCCATGGCTCTAACTACCATGTTTGGTCGGCGTCCTTTGTCCTTTATGTCAAGGCACAAGGCCAGTACTCACATCTCACTACTGATCCTCCTGTCGCACATGCTGCTACTGCGAATGAAAAGAGCAAGCAAACCTATGTACAATGGTCCTAAGACGACTCTGGTGTTATGTCCTGGCTTCTTAATAGCACCGACCCGCAGATCAATCAATCCTTGTTATGCCTTCATGATGCTAAGGCGATGTGGGACCAACTATCCCATGTCTATTCCCATCCGCGGAATCCTAAACGTGTTTTTGAAATTTTTAAAATCTTGGCCAAGGAGTTTTCTTCTAACACTTCTATCGAGGACTTCTACAGCCAGTGCCTGCTCTCTGGAATGAGTACGAAATCCACCACCCCTTGACGATCGACATCAAAGAAGCCCAGAAGTACCGCAATGAACTACAACTGGTCCAATTTCTAGCTGCTCTTCCTACTTCCTTCTCTGGCGTCGATCAGATTCTGTCTAGTGACCCTCTGCCTACTCTTCATGACGTCCTTAAACGAGTTCAAAGACTTTCGTCGATGACCTCCAATCTTGTTATTGAGCATCCTGCTCTGGCTGTTGGCACTACTGACTCTGGACATGGCCGCGGTTGTTGCCGCAGACGTCTACCTCCTACTGGTGGACGCGGTTCCTTTACTACTCCTGGTCGAGGCCAAGCTACTGGCCCTCGTTTCTGCAACTGGTGTGGTCGAGATAATCACAACAAAGATAGGTGTTGGATCAAGCACGGTGAACCAGCCTGGGCTAACCAAACTTCTATAGAAACCTCTACTGATACTGCATCCGACCAACCATTTGCTTCGTCGTCTACTGAATGGCTTCGCTCGGAGTTCTAGAAGTTTTTCCAGGAGTGCATGACTCGGCTACCTTCGACATCTACTGCTGGTTCCTCCGTCATGCTTGCCTCTCCTTCTGCTGGTAACAATAAATGGTGTATTGATTTTGGTGCGTCTGTCTATATGGCTGGCGACATCCATTTATTTTCTGCTCTGACTAAAACCACCAATATTCTGCCTGTCACTGTTGCAAATGGCTCTAAGACTCATGTTCATGGCATTGGCATTATTCCTTTGTCTCGAAAGGCACACCTCCAATTTGTTTTATACATACCACAATTTCTTGTTAATTTACTATCTGTCAGTAAAACTGTAAAACAACTTCAGTGCTCCATTAAATTTGATCTTTCTGGTTGTGTTTTGAAGGATCTCCGCACGAAGATGAGGATTGGGTCGGGCCATGAAGGACCAGACATACTCTACTATTTGGATGGACCGTTTGCAACATCTGCTCTTCTGTCTACATCAGTCACAAGACTCCAGTGGCACTACCGGCTTGGTCATCCTTCTGCAACAAAGCTAAAATATTTATTTCCAGCATTATTTGAAAAAACTTTTTCTCGCGCATCTTATCTTTTGGGAAAACAAACACGGTTTGTATTTCCCGCTAAAAAAGAAATTGGTTCTAAAGCACCTTTTGATATTGTTCATGCGGACATTTGGGGACCATGTTCTGTTCCTAGTCACTCTGGTGTTAATTCTTTCTGACTTTTATTGATGATTATTCCCGTGCTACTTGGCTTTTTACTCAAAGATCGCAACACTGTTTTGGACAATATCAGTATCTTCTTTTCTGAAATACAAACACAGTTCAACAAACCCATTAAGATTTTGCGTACCGATAATGCCCTAGAGTTTATGCAAAAATCTGTCACATCTTTTTGTTCTGTTCGTGGCACCATCCATCAAACTACTTGTCCCTATATTCCACAACAGAATGGCGTTGCTGAACGAAAAAATCGCAACTTGTTAGAGGTTGCTCGCACTATACTTCTTCATTATAAAGTACCTCACCAGTTCTGGCCTGAAGTAGTTTCTACGGCATGCTATCTTATAAACCGTATGCCATCCTCTGTTTTACACAATCGCATACCTTACACCATTCTGTTTCCTGAAGCACAACTGTTCTCTGTTCCTCGTATTTTTGAGTGTACCTGTTTTGTCAAAAATCTACACCTAGGGATGGCAAAGCTTGATCCTCTCTCCACTAAATCCATCTTTTTGGGATATTCTAGAACCCATAAAGGTTATCGCTGCTTTGATCCTGTTCTAAAGCAATGGTTTGTCAGTGCGGATGTGATCTTTTTTGAGCATATGCCCTATTTCTCTGATGATGGGGCAACGCTCTCCAGTGATATGTTGGCACCAACACCTCTACCAGATGTTGTTGAGGCTTTGCCTTCTTCAGACCAGCCTGAAGGTCGCCCTTTGCAAGTGTACAAACAACGGACTAAGACAAGCACTCCTTCCATGGCCCCTCCACAACCAATTCCTCCGTTTGCGGATGATGATACAACCACTAAGGTAACTTCTAACTTGCACCTCCCTATCAGTCAGCACTAAGGTGTTCGTTCCTGCACTAAACATCCTATCAGTCATTTCTGCTCTTCTGCTAACCTACATAACAGTTTTGCATGCTTCACTTCTACAATTTCTGTCATCATTATTCCAAAGACTGCTGCAGAAGCTCTCCTTATTCCTGCTTGGAAACATGCGATGATTCATGAAATGCAAGCACTATGTGATCGCATGACATGGGAACTTGTGGATCACCCTCCTTCCTGCCCTACTATTGGATGTCGATGAGTCTTCACCATTAAATATCAACCTGATGGAACAATTGAGCGTCTGAAAGCTCAGCTTGTGGCAAAAGGGTACACGCAAACATATGGTGTCGGCTATTTTGAAACTTTTTCTCCCGTCGCACGGTTAAATTCTGTTCGAATTCTGATTTCTGTTGCTGTCAACAAAGACTGGCCCTTATTTCAGTTGGATGTTAAAAATGCATTTCTTTATGGAGATCTCCAGGAGGAGGTTTACATGGAGCAACCACCGGGGTTTGTTGCTTAGGGGGGGTCTGCCTCAAAAATCTGTAAGCTAAAAAGGCCATCTATGGTCTCAAACATAGCCCGCGTGCTTGGTTCGAAAAACTCAATCAGATCTTAGTTACTTTTGGCTTCCGTCGTTCCCACTCAGATCATTCAATCTTTATCTGCAAAATAGTAGCTGGGCTAGTCATTCTTATTGTCTATGTTGACGATATTATTCTATCTGGCAGTGATATCTTGGGCATACAGACAACTAAAACCTATTTAGAAAATCACTTTGTCACTAAAGATCTCGGGAAGCTGAGATATTTCTTAGGCATTGAGGTATCCAGATCATCTGCAGGACTGTGTCTTTCTCAACGTAAATATGTACTTGATCTCTTGTAGCAAACTGGTATGCTTGGCTATAAACCAACCAACACTCCTACTGACCCTAATATGGATTGGGACGATGAAAACTCTCCTCCTTATACTGATTATCACCAGTCCAGAAGGTTGGTAGGCAAGCTTATTTATCTGACAGTCACAAGAGCCGACCTCACTGCCGCTGTAGGATTCATCAGCATGTACCTTGATAAACCTCTGTAGTGTCATTTGGATTCTATATGTCACATCTACGCTATCTCAAAAGCTCTCCAGGAAAATGCTTGTTATATAAGAAGCACGACCACTGTAATCTCTCTGGTTTTTCAGACTCTGACTATGCAGGAAGTCGCTCTGATCGTAAGTCAACATCGGGCAATTGTACATTTGTGGGCGGAAATCTTGTTACCTGGCAAAGCAAAAAGCAGATTGTCATAGTCAGATCCAGTGCAGAGGCGAAATACCGAGCCATGACTCATACTGCATGTGAACTTCTGTGGGTCCAGAGTCTCCTCCAGGAGTTCAACATATCCTATTCCAGCCCTATACCAATGTTTTGTGACAACAAGACCTCCATTTTTATTGGTAGCAACCCCACTTTTCATGAGAGGACAAAACATATTGAGGTCGACTGTCACTTTGTTCGCGAGACAATCCTTTCTGGTCGGATTTGCACTCCATATCTCAACACTAAAAAGCAAGTAGCGGACATCTTCACCAAAATTCTTCCAAAAGCTCGTTTTCAGACTCTAGTGGACAAGCTGGGCATGTTCGACATCTACACTCCAGCTTGAAGGGGAGTATAGAGATATGTTGTGTTTTATTCAGTGTCATGTGCCTAGCATGTGCCTCACTTATGTTTTTACTTCAGTAGTTTAGTCCCATATTGCTCATCTTTGCTTTAGTCTCTCCTCTCTTCTGTTATATAAGAGCCTGTATTGTACACCTGTTTGATCATCGAATACACAATTCCTATTCTCTCTATAGGACACTAGTAAAAGAGTCGACATGTATATAGCGCATACTAGCAAGAGAGTGCTGAAATATTGACAAGTAGTCAACGTGGACAAGCATTGACAAGTAGGGCAGTAGACCACGTAGCCAAATTAACAACCTCTTGCACAAATCAGAAGGCAACCAGCAACTACAAAACACATAGTAGCAGAAAATGAAGCTCCAAAATCCAAGCTCTCCAAGTAACACTTATAGTAGCAGTCAAAATTCACTAATAAATATATAGAGCAGAATGAGAATCCACATATATAGCAGCCAAAATAAAGTCTTCCTCTCGTCATCTCATCTCTCCTCTATTCTCCCCTCATGCCAACCACGAAGAGAAACATAGTGATGGGGTGGACAATTATAAGGGAACTCATTGGAAAGCTGGCCATAGCACTATTGGGGGGCTTAGCGAGGCGCTCCCCCCCCCCCCACCCAGTCAGGGGGTCCCGTTGCCCTTCAATGGGCAGGATTCGAGGGGAGGCCGCCCCTCGTGGGGACCGGGGGCATAATACTTGAGAAAAAGTGTACGCTAATTTTAGTGGAAAGTCAAACAAAAATCTTTCACGTAGGCTATTGAGTGAAAAAACTAGATAATGAACAATGCCATGTGTTTAAATCTTGCAGCATATAATAGCCTCTCCAAATTGCAATGATAGATAGAAGGCTGGTTAATAGAAAAGTTGCACTCTACTTGAGGACAGAAAGAACTTACAGATAAATTGACGGATACGAGTCCCGTCCTTGACCATGCCATGGCATCGTTTCACTGCTTTGTCTGATCTCATTAAAGTTGCCAGGCGGGGCCCTTCTTTGTACCTGGTGCTTTGTGTCACTCCTATTTCTGATGGTGGAAGATATGAATGTGTTTTTAAAGCAGCCCAAGCTTTTCCTAAGCTCTAACAAGTCTGATAAAGGGAAGAGGCCTAGAAAGGGTGGGAAGCGTTTCGGGAAGAGCATTGGGCTTGACTTCAAGACCCCAAGATTTTGCTATAAAAAATGCCCCTTTAGCGGAACTGTGTGCCCATTTCAGGAAAAAACATTGCCAGCACATGCCATAGTGCCAATATGAACAGAACCAAATTGTTTGCAGAGATTATCTGTTCTCAGTGATATACACCAAAGGTACGAGAAAAGGCATTCCAACATTCCTGCACACATATTCCCTTGCTTCCGACCGTGCTATTATTGGGCAATGCATGCCACTGTCCAAAACATGAGATTCAATGTGCTGAAAAGGTTATTCCTACCGCATCCACTGGTACTGGGAAGAAGGCTTTTGCTACAATCTGAAGTTGTAGTTTCACTAGGTGGGATTCATGGGTTATGTGGATAGATTGCTGTCTTGGTTGGGGGTGGGGAATAGACCAGCAACTGGTAACATGGCTAGGGGAGGGACGACTGTCATGGTGGGGACGGCTGTCATGGTGGGGAGTGGAAACAAATGAAACTGGAAAAAAGAGAAAACTAGGACTGGAAACCAACAAAACGAGAAAAACAAGAAAAAAGGAAAGAAACAAAATGGAAGGGGTGTGATCTGTGTGATGTAGAAACTGTACCTGAACTATACATGATAAATAAAAGAAAAGATCTGCCACCACAAAAAAAGGAAAACTGGGATGAGGGGGAAGATAGGGGTCAACAAGGATGAAGTCTTGGGGAAGAATGCAGCGTTGTATGCTAGACGTGGGATCACAGATGAACATAATGACGAGGTGAGGGGGTAGGAGATAAAAATAGCCTTGCTGGGCCAAGCAACCATGGAAGGAGGGACAAATATTAGCAACAAGAGGCATGCAGATAAATGAGGGTTGAACCATGAGGCCTGCAGGCGGCACACGGCTAGGGTATAGGAAACATAAGAGTAGGTAAAATTCTCATGTGTATATTCTTATTAGATGGACAGACCCCTTCTCCAAAACACACTTGGGCCCATAATATAAATAAGCCCAATAGACTAAATGCTGATTTACTCCCAACAGCCGAAACATAATTTAAGCGCAAAGCTGTGAGATAGTAGAGTAAGGACATGTAAGATGTCAGTGTATAACTACACAGATCATTTTATTACGCTGTACCTACTTTTGTGAAGAGGGAGAATCCCTTGGTGGGTCCATGCATGAGTTTTCTTCAACTCAATATATTGTAGTATGACAATTGGTTTAAATTGCACTATATTTTGGGAAGCTTGAACAAATGTTTTCCACTTTACAAAACAGCAGGAAATTCGTGTGAGGTGCAATGCCGTGTGGCAAAGTGTTGCTTAACAGCCTCTTTTTAATTGATGTTTGTATGTAAATCTTGTACATCACAAAAGTTATATTGGGTTTGGCAGAGGTACTAGACAGTATAGGTTAAGATGAGAATCATGAGATTTATATATGTTACCCGTCTGCCCTCTAAACTTTAGTGTATTATCGTCTAACCTGTTGCTATGTGATTAATGTGGCAATGTTGTCTCCACCTCTCTTTTTATCATATATATGTGACGATTAGTTAGTGACAGTTATGGAATCCCACTACTAGCAATATTGTATATTATTTAGATGATTAGAGCAGTGAATTTCCCGATTTCTCCCACTATTGCTACTGATACATGTTTATCTATTTGCAATCTTGTTTTATGCGAGACATTTGCAGATCATTTCTCAAAAAAGGAAAACTGGTGTCATAGCACCCAAAAAATTTGTACAAAGACTGAGGAAGCAAAATGATCTTTTCCGCACTTATATGCATCAGGTAATTAGAAAATATCTGGACTTGCATTTGTATCAATTGTAGAACAGGCACCTCTTTGTTTGGTTGTTCATGAAAACTTGATGGCGGATTCGTGACTTGGGAAAATGATCTTTTATTCACCATCTTCTGGGCACAGGCTGAGTAAAACCAAATTTTTTGCAAACAAGTAAATAGTAATTTATAATGTAAAACTTATGGCGTCTGAAAGTTGAAATGATAGATACAGGTTTGTCCCCATGTTTTTTCACTCTTCAGCTCTGCATTATGATGCTATGCGTTAGCAGGATATAGCTGCTTATCAAACATCTAATTCAGCTTTCTATTATGTGATCTTGTTTAGGTTCACATCTATAACACTACTTTGTGCAGTTGCACTTACTTTAGTTTGATATTTATCTGATACTTCTGCATCCTGTCCAAGAGTCAATTTATTAACGCATCATACCTCCTATTTTTCCCCAGCATACCTCCTTTTCCCCATATAAAGTGAAGACTTCCTACATTGGACACGTTATCTTCAATTCTTGGTACACTTGATTGCATAAATGAGAAACTATATTATTGCAAATAAATAGCGGCTTCCTTGTTGCACTATAACTTGGTAGCATAGGGACCTAGAATTACATCATCTCACGAATATGAGTATAGATGGTGGGGAACAATGCCCTCGACGTGACTTTCACAATCACGCATCATGTATATAACCTGGCAGCATAGAGACCTAGAATTACATCCTTTCATGAATGTAAGTAGAGCTAGTGAGGAACAATCCCCTCGATGTGACTCTCACTATCATCCATCATGTATATTTATATATTCAAAGAGTTTACAAAGTTTAGAACCCCGACTCCTTACATAATTACAAGTAGGTGCAGATATATTAGCACCATGCATCAAATATTTCTTTGATTCTTTATAGTGAGCAATATTTCTATTGTAAAGAAGAAAGGTCAAACCCAGCTTCATTTTTTCAAGTTTCATATAGTCGAGGAGTATTTCACTAAGACATGGCCACATTTGGTTAGTCAAACCCACAACAGAAGAGAGGATCTGGTCTCCTCTAGGGGAGATTATCACACCTAGCATTCCGACAATGAAAGTTGACACCTAGAGCACATGGTTTAGTTCAGTTCAACCGTAGATGTTTCTATGCCATAAACAACAACTCACACCAGCAAGACTTGATGCACTATACAAGGGGAATGTACAATTATTTTTTTACTAATACGTAATAGAAATGCATCATGAGGTAGATAATGAAACTATATCAAGCATCATCCAACCGTGTTTCATGTTGAAGATTGCAGGCAGTGATAGGTCTCAATCCAATCAGTTATGCATTCATGCGTGATGTACGTCTGGATCTTGTTAGGATAAGATGGCAACAATGTGGATACTAGGAACGACCACACCACTCGCATCCAGATGTGATACGACACAAAACACCATTCTTCTGTCATCAACCATAGTTGATTACACTGATCCACAAAGAAAGAGACCTAGGAGGGACAAATTCATCTTCTTCTCCTTCCCAAGCAATGGAAACCAATCCAAAACCTTATTTCTAGAGAGAGGGAAAACTGATTGTGATGTGTATAACTATGTATATATGCTTTGTATGTCTATAGATAGATATTATATCGATAGATAGAGCGAGAGAGAATACATGTAAATCTGAAATAACTGTACAAATTTTTGTTTCTCACATATCTTGAACTCGTAAACAAAATTATCAATGTTTACTATCACCAATTTTTTTGGCTGACCAGAAAAAACTGAAATTCGCAAAAAATAAAAAACAAATTGGAAAAAATTGATATATTCGGTCAACTATTCAAAAGCAATCGAGAATAGGTTGGCTATATATGTGTGTATATATCACACACACGCAACCATAATGACAAATTCTGAATTCGACAATTTTGTGTTGGTCGGAAAAATCGGAATTTCGAAAAAAATCGTGAAAAAATGGATATATTTCGGCCAAAGTTTGGTCAACTATTCGGAAGTAATCGAGAATAAGTCGGCTATATACATGGAACAAGACTTCGACTTCGAGCCGACTTCGACAGGTGTGGACATAGAAGTTTGTGGAAATGTCGAGGAAATGTCGAGGATTTTTACAACCAAACTTCGATGCAACTTTGACAAAAATTAAGCTAAAAGTAGTCATTTCGTGATGAAAATCGGCAGATTTCATCAAATCAAGCTAAAAAACACAATATGTGCTTACATATAGCCATCCGTATAGGTTCTCATATGTAGATAAATACACGATTACATACAGTCGTCTCCAAACTACATAGTTCTTCCATATATAAAGTTTGTGACATTAAACAAACTACATAAAAATGGTGGAAATCTATGTAGATTTAGCAGAGATGGGGTCGATCTATTACTATTAGCTTAGAGTAGTAAAAAATAACATCAAAATCATCTTACCACAAGCTCCAACACTTTTTCCCCCTCATACAACAAACTCCACAAAACACTAGAAGAATGTCGCCAACTTCGACAGATGTCGAGGACATTGTGGAATTTTTAAATGGACTTGGGTCAACTTCGTTAACATATGGGGAAATGTCGACAACTTCGACGAAATGTCAAGGATATTGTGGAATAAGGATGTTTATGTGGATTCGACGTCTCTAGCCGTCAACATAGACATTATCGACGAAATTTCGCCCCATGTCGACGACATTTAGTACCATGACTATATATGTATATATACATTTATATGTATATGCATATACATATCATCATCATCTAAGCCTCAATCCCAACTATGTTGGGGTCGGCTACATGGATCCTTCGTTTCCATTCAGCTCTATCATGGGCCATATTCTGATTGAGATGTAGAGATTCAAAATCTCTCTTTATAAGCTCATCCCATGTTAATTTAGGCCTTCCTCTTCTTCTATTTATAGTGTTTGGCTCAATAGCATTGCTTCGTATAGGCGCACTAGTAGGTCTGCGTTGCACATGTCCGTACCATCTGAGTCGGCCCTCACGCAACTTGTCCTCAATGCTCGCCACCCCCACTTTATTCCTGATATAGTCATTTCTCAAACGATCTTTTCTTGTCTTCCCACACATCCATCTCAGCATACGCATTTCAACCACGTTCATCTTGTTGAGACCTTGTTTCTTCACCGCCCAACATTCACTCCCATAGAGCATGGCTGGTCGTATAGCTGTTCTATAAAACTTACTTTTTAACCTGAGGGGGATCTTCTGATCGCATAAAACTCCAGTTGCACTCCTCCATTTCAACCATCCTACAGTGATCCGGTGACAAACATCATTTTGGACATCCCCGTCTATTTGAATAATAGAACCTAAGTAACGAAATTTGTCACATTTTGGTATATCTACTCTGTCCAACTTGGCTCCATCATTCACACTGCGAGATTGGCTGAAATTGCAATGCATATACTCAGTTTTGCTCCTGCTAACATCAATCCATTTGATTCCAATGTCTTTCTCCAACATTCAACTTTATCATTCAATCCATCTTTTGTTTCGTCAATCAAAACAATATCATCAGCAAATAACATACACCAAGGAATATCATCCTGAACATTCTTTGTTAACTCATCCATAACCAGAATGAATAGATATGGGCTGAGTGTGGATCCTTGGTGTACCCCAACTGTAATAGGAAAAGTTGGTGTCTCTCCTCCAGGAGTCTTGACACTTGCAGTAGAGCTATCATACATGTCTTTGATCAAGTCAATGTATTGGATAGGCAGACCCTTTTTCTTCAAAACCATCCATAACACTTCTCTGGGTACTCGATCACAAGTCTTCTCTAGATCGATAAACACCATATGAAGATCTCTTTTGCTTTGTCTATACTTCTCCATAAGCCTCCTTATTAGAAAAATAACATCTGTTGTTGATCTTCTAGGCATGAAACCAAATTGATTGTTTGATACCTGCGTTATAGATCTTAACCTCTGCTCAATAATCCTCTCCCAAAGCTTCATCGTGTGACTCATCAACTTGATACCTCTATAGTTTGTACAACTCTGAACGTGACCTTTGTTCTTGTAGATTGGGACTATAATACTATTTCTCCACTCATCCGGCATCTTCTTGGTCTTCATGATCTTGTTAAAGAATTTTGTTAACCATGTAACTCCCTCATCCCCCATACTCTTCCATACATCAATGGGAATATTGTCTGGTCCGCATGCCTTTCTCATTTTCATCTTTTTCAAAGCATTCTTGACCTCAAATGGTGAAACTCGTCGTGTGTAAATGATATCTCTTGTATTCATGTCACACGAGTCGCTAACATTATATGCAGTATCTCCATTGAAAAGCTTATGGAAGTAATTTCTCCACTGGTTTTTGATATCATCGTCCTTCACCAATACTCTACCATCTTCATTCTTTATGCATTTTACTTGACTCAAGTCTCTTCCTTTCCTTTCTCTTATACGAGCCATTTTATATATATCTTTTTCCCCTTCTCTAGTGTCCAACTTCTTATACATATCATCAAAGTATCTAGACCTTGCCTCCCGAACCACCTTTTTAGCTTCTTTCTTTGCTTGCTTGTATCTTTGGAACGTTGCATCATCTCCAGATTTGGGCAAGCTCCTATAGATCTCCCTTTTCAGTTTAATAGCCTTTTGTACTTCATCATTCCACCACCAAGTCTCCTTCTGTGGAGGTCCACAACCTTTAGACTTCCCCAAAACCTCTTTGGAAATTTTTGTTATGCAGGAGCTCATGTTATGCCACATAGTGTTAACATCAGACTCCAAGTTCCAAGTTACCTCCTTGATGAGTTTATCATGAAAAGTCAATTTCTTTTCTCCTTTAAGATTCCACCACTTGATCCTGCTATCTTGGTTTCCGTTATGTTTGCCTTTATTGCTCTTAATGTTAAAATCCAAAACTACCAACCTATGTTGGGTCGTGAGTTCTTCGCCAGGAATCACTTTACAATCCTTGCATATGTTACGATCCACCCGCCTTGTAAGGAGGTAATCAATTTGGCTACAGTTGTGCCCACTCTTGAAAGTAATCTTATGAGATTCTCTTTTCTTGAAATGGGTGTTTGCCAAAATCATATCATATGCAACTGCAAAATCTAATATCCTCTCTCCTTCTCCGTTCCTGTTGCCATATCCAAAACCACCATGAACTCTCTCAATATATATGCATATACATATACCGATATATATATATATGTATATATATAATATCTCTTTATATTCTATTATTTGTAATTTCTATATATTGTTGGACCTCTATGTAATTTCTCCAGTTCTATTAATAAAAGTGTGAGGGGTCATGAACCCTTATGCAAGCCGCATTGCACGTTGCTTTGTGGCATCCACTTTTACATGGTATCAGAGCAGGGATGCTCCTAGGGTTCCTCCAAGCCACCGCCCCCCTCTTCTCCCTCTCTACGCCGCCACCGGTCACCCAGGCCCGCAGGCCGACGCCGCTGCCCTCCTGGGCAGCAAGCAGCCGCCGGCTAGGAGCGGCAGCAGCAACCTCCAGCTAAGGGCAGGCGCCGCCGCCGCCGGCCCAGGGTAGCGCATCGCCGCCAACAGCTCCTTCCTCCGGTCGATTCCGAAGGCAGTGGAGTATTAAAGTTCATAGCGGAGGGTCCGTCCGTACGTAGGAAATTTCTAATCACATCTCCTTCATGTGTGATTAGGGAATTTTTGTTTGGGGGCTGTGGATGCGTCAGACACACATCTAATTTTATTTTGAGGTGGCGTGTATCTCCCCGTCACTCAAATCCTTCCGGTGACGTGTATCTCTCCATCACCCTCAATCCTTTCTGTGATGCGTATCTCTCCGTCACCCTATCTCTCCGTTGAATCATGGAGGACACCAAGGCATCTACCATCTACAACGAGATGTCACCTATCCCCTCCATCAAGCTGAATGGGAAGAATTATCTCTTGTGGATGAATGCTGTCCATACAGTGTTAGAATCCCGAGATAAGGCAAAGCATGTTGATTCTGATCCTCCTGCTTCTACTGACAAAGGCTATGCTGAATGGAAACGTCATAATAGTCTGGTGAAGACATGGCTATGGGGGAGCATGGAACCTGGTATTGCTGCTAGGTTCATGTTCTATACTACTGCCAAAGACATATGGGATGTTGTAAAGAAGCATTACTCCCAAGAAAAGAATGCTGTTCGTCAGTTTATGATTTATGATCGCCTCTTTGCAGAACAACAGGGAGGCGAGCCTTTAGAAGAATATTTTGGAGTGATCCAAGGTATTGCTCAAGAGCTGAGCTTCTATCATCCAGTGACTGTCCAAGAACAAGTCAAAGACAAAGATGACTTGATTACTGCAAAGTTCCTATCTGGCTTGAGTTCTTCATGAAGTTCAACCCGCAGTGTCATCCTCGCCTTTGACAAACTTCCCAGCCTGGAAGAAGCCTACTCAAGGATTTTACAATCAAAATTTGAACCAGTTGATCCTACCACAATCTCGCCTTTTGGAGATTCTCATGCATATGTAGCCGCTGCAGTTAGAGGAGGCCGTACAGGTATGGGTCGAGGACATGGAGCACGTCCTAAGTGCACCTTCTGCGCCAAACCTGGACACTATTGAAAAATGTTGGAAGAAGCACGGTGGACCTGTCGCACCACCTGTGGGGGCAGCAAACTATGCTAGCACTGCTGAGTCTTTTGAGCCGTCTGCATCAAATTCTGGTTCTTCTGGCATCACACTCACAAAGGAAGAATATGATAGATTTATTCTGGCTAAACAATATCTAAGTGTGGGATCTTCTTCCTCAGCAAATCTGGCATCTACCACTGGTAATCAGGCTACCTCTTTACTGGCTTCTGGTTCAACTTCTTCATGGGTGGTTGATTCTGGAGCGTCACAGCATATGGCTGGTATGAGGAGACTACTTCATTCCATTGACTCACATATTCCTCACAAATTTGTAACCATAGCAGATGGTTCAGTGAGGAGAGTGTTAGCAAGTGGACGTGTTTCTCTGACTCCTAAAATTGATCTTAAATTTGTTCACTATGTGCCTACATTTCCTTTTAATCTTCTCTCTGTTGCAAAATTAATTGATACTGTGAACTGTACAATGACATTTGGGCCTTCTTGCTTTGTATTACATGATCTCAAGAGTATGAGGACGATTGGTGGGGGGCCTAGGAAAGGTGATCTCTACCTCTTTCATGGTGACAGTTTGCCTCGCCAAGTATCTGCTCCTGCTCCAACTATCCTTTTGAGCGATTCTCCCTTACCGTGACACTACAAATATGGACATCCTTCGTTGGAGAGCTTGAGAAAGTTAAAACTTGAGTCTCAGTCCTGTCAACTGGGAAAACATCATAGAATGTCTAATTTCAGTCGTGCCAATAAACGGGCTTCTTGTCCCTTTGAGTTAGTCCATAGTGATGTTTGGGGTCCTGTAAAGACCAATAGCTATAATGGTTTTTGCTATTTTGTTTCCTTTGTGGATGATTTTTCTCGCATGACATGGATTTATTTGTTGAAAAGTCGAGAGTCTGTGTTATTCATTGTCAAGCATTTTCATCAAGAAATAAAAGTTCAATTTGATTGCAATATTAAAATTCTTCAATCTGATAATGCCTTGGAATATGTTCAAAGTGCTATGGCTGATTTTGTAGCTCCGTTGGGATGATTCACTGTGCGTCTTGTCCTCACACCCTCAACAAAATGGGGTAGCTGAGAGGAAAAATCGTCACCTTCTTGATATTACCAGGACCATTATGTTTCAATCCAATGTTCCTAAGAGGTTTTGGTCTGATGCTTTACTTATTACCTGTTTCCTTATCGACATGCAACCCTCTTCCGTGCTTCAAGGACGTACTCTGTTCTCTGTGTTACGTCCCAAGGATCAACCTTTCCTTGTTCCTTTCAGAGTGTTTGGTTGTACGTCTTTTATCCACAATTTTGATCTAAAGGCTGATAAGTTATCCCCTAGGTCTATTAGGACTCTTTTTCTTGGGTACTCCTACACTAGCAAAAGATACAAGTGCTATTGTCCCAATCTCCGTCGTATGTTTGTGTCTAGGGATGTGACTTTCCATGAATCCACACCATACTTCTCTAGTGTTCCCAGTAAGGGGGAGCAATTGTGTGAATGTGAGAGAGTGCCACCATCAGACATCATTGAGAGAGTGCCACCATCAAACATCAGTGAGAGAGTGCCACATATCATTCCTGACTATACTGTAATTCAGGAAGTGTAGCTAGCAGGTGATACTTTAATTCAACAATATCCGCATGTTTACAACAAACTAGGCAGCCAAGATCGAGAGGTAGCGACTCCGGTCTCTGAGCCTTCCCCATCTTCCTCTACTCGAGATTTCTGAAGAACCATCTAACCTTGATGTTCCCATTTCTGTTCGCAAAGGTACTCGTTCCTGTACTATTTGACATCCTATTGCACATGTGTTGTTTGTCGAAATTATCTAAGCAGGCCCGGTCATTTGCTCTTAGGATTGATTCTGTGGTCATTCCAAGAAATCATCTTGATGCTATGAAAGATATTGGCTGGAAACAGGCAATGCATATGGAAATGTCTGCTCTTCTACAAAACAACACATGGGAACTTATTGACTTACCTTCAAGTAAAAATGTTGTGGGCTGCAGATGGGTATTCATAGTAAAATATAATCCAGATGGTTCAATTGAGAGGTTGAAGGCTAGACTGGTGGCAAATGGTTACACTCAGACATGTGGAGTTGATTTCTTTGAGACCTTTTCACCAGTGGCTCGTCTGAATTCAGTGCAGATTCTTATTTCTCTGGCTACTACTTTTGACTGGCCTCTATTTCAGCTTGATGTCAAGAATGCCTTTCTCCATGGTGATCTACAGGAAGAGGTGTACATGGAGCAACCTCCTGATTTTGATTCTCAGGGGGAGTGTCAGAAGGTGTGTAGATTGAAGAAAGCCATCTATGGATTGAAACAATCTCCTAGAGCTTGGTTTGATAAGTTCAGTGATGTTGTACGAAAGATGGGCTTCTCTCGTTCTGTGACTGATCACTCCTTATTTTATTCTAGCTCTTCTGCTGGATCCATCATTATTGCTGTATATGTTGATGATATAGTTATCACTGGTAGTGATTCTACAGGCATATCACGTGTGAAGGAAGGATTGCAGGGGCACTTTCATACAAAGGATCTGGGCAAGCTGAGATATTTTTTGGGCATTGAAGTACATAGATCTCATGCATGTACTAATTTGTCATAGAGGAAATACGTCCTGGATTTACTACAGGAAACTGGCATGAGTGAATCCAAGCCGATGTCTACTCCTATGGACTATCATGTGAAGGAGATGACTGATGATACTGATTATCCAGATCCAGGGTACTACATGAAAATTGTTGGTAAACTGATATATTTGACAGTTACTAGCCTTGGCATTTCTTTTGCTGTAGGAGTGGTGAGTAATCATATGAGCTCACCACGACAATCACACTGGATGGCAGTCTGCCGTATTTGAGATATCTGAAGGGTGCACCTGGTAAGGGGATCACCTACTACAGACCCAAGACTCCTGTGTCTACTCTTATTCTTACTGGTTATGCAGATGCAGACTGGGCTGGTAATTTGAATTCCAGGAGATCTACTTTTGGGTATTGCACGTTTCTAGGAAATCACCTTATCACCTAGAAAAGCAAAAAACAGAATGTTGTGGCTAGATCAAGCACAAAGGCTGAGTATCGAGCAATGGCTCATGCCTGTTGCGAGTTGCAGTGGGTTCAATCCGTGCTTTCGGAGTTAAAGATTCCTGTTTCGTCTCCCATAGAGCTTAGATGTGAAAATCAGGTTGCTATCTACATTGCCAAGAATCCAGTCTTCCATGAACGCACTAAGCATATAGAGGTTGACTGCCACTTCATCAGAGATCAGATCAAGAATGGGACTGTTGTGACTCTGTACGTCAAATCTGAAGATCAACTTGCAGATGTCCTCACAAAGCCATTGAGTCCAACAACATTCCAGAACTTTTGCAACAAGCTGGGCATACACGATGTGTACGCTCCAGCTTGAGGGGGAGTGTTAATATATCTCTTTATATTCTATTATTTGTAATTTCTATATATTGCTGGACCTCTATGTAATTTCTCCAGTTCTATTAATAAAAGTGTGAGGGATCATGAACCCTTTGGCAAGCCGCATTGCGCGTTGCTTTGTGGCATCCACTTTTACAATATATATTATGTGTGTGTGTGTGTGTTTATGTGTGTATGCATATTAGATACACATGTAACTATTAAGGTCATTAGATATACAATCTTATTGACTAAAAAAGTAGGAAAAGTATTAAAGAATAGTTGAACAATAACAATGTACATGGTTTGGTAAAAGAAGAGCGTAAAAGAGAAAAATCGTTGAAATCGTAATCGTGAAAAGGCGGGAAATATGTAAAAAGTCTTGAAAAATCGCCGACCGACGTATTAATCGTGTTGAACATTCAGAGCCTATAAAATTGCAAAAAATCATTTATTTTTCGTAAATTCGGAGACTTTGTTTCTATTCATGTAACTATTAAGGTTACTGGACATACAATCTTATTAAAAGTAGGAAAATAATTAAAGAAAAGTTGAACAATAACAAAGCATATAACAATTTGAGAGAAACATGTGAAACAACAATATTGATTAATGAAAATTGAGTATACGTGGTAATGGTAATGAGAGATACGAGGTTAATAAATAAAAAATGTAAAAATGAAGAGGACACCGTCTGTTTGCTGATTGAAGAAAAGAATATTAAGGCGAGATGTGTTGAGAGTTTAGGGTGCCTATGAAGGTGAGTGAGGGAAAGAGGGAAGAACAAGAAAGATTTAGTAGCAAAAAAGAGAAATGAAAAGGAGGAAGAAGGAAATCTTCTACAAATGCTTACCTCGAGTTGATGCTTTTGGGTTGATGAAGTTAAAAGTTGCCACAATTTAGAATTTAGAAAGATGAAAGATCAAATGACTTTAAAGCATGGTGTAGGACTTCGACTTCGTCTCGACTTTGCCAAGTGTGGAAGTGGAAGTTTGTGGAAACTTCGAGGAAGTTTCGAGGAAGTTTAGACGCAAACTTCGACAAACTTCGATGCCATTTTTTGAAGAAATGATGTGAATTTTTAGAAAACTTTGATGGAAAACTTCTAATTATGTTATACCTCTATCTTATATATGTGAATTTAAAAAAAGAACACGATTTATGACTCTCTAGCCCTATGTAGGTTAATAATACAATGTGTTGCTTGAAATGGTCAATTGTGCAATACATATATATAGATGTAGTTCACCATATGTATTATATACAATATAAAATCAAATAGTAGTTACAACACCCTCTCTAGGAATGAGTGGCAACAAAAAACATAGGAGTTGATATTAGAAGTTATGAAGAGGGTTGGAGTGATATTTATGCCTTATATGGCCATTGGGGCACTAGTTGGGATTATGGTTCTGGGTGGTCTTAACTTCGCCCCAACTTCGCCAACTTCGAGAAAACTTCGACAACTTCGGAGAAGTTGAGACGAAAATACACACAAAAAAGTCAACTTCGCCGACATCCATGAAACTTCGCCCCGAAGTTTGGACGAGGTCGAAGTATATGGTATTCGACTTCGCCTATGGTCGAATTTCGAAACTTCGGCGAAACTTCGCCAAACTTCGACGATGTTGTGTTCCATGCTTTAAAGAGAAAAATTATAGAAAAATCACGAAAGGTCATGAATTGGAAAAAAATCATGTAGAATCGTGAAAAATCTTATAAATCACAAAAAAGTGGGAAAATTGTGATCGCGAGAAAGGGTGACCGATGTATTAATCATGCTGAGTATTTAGGAGCCTAATAATTTGTGAAAATTGCCAATTTTATAAAAGTTGAAGACTTTGTTACAAAGGATGCAGCGAGTATAACAATTTTTTCCCTCCAAGTTGAACTTGTGTGTTATTTCAAGATGTCATATTTCTCATCTTGTGATGCATGTGATGAAAGACAATATATCCAATGCAAATGACTAATGGATTTTGATAAGTGTTGATTGTATTGGATCCACCTATTATCCTTCCAATAATGGTCATACAATAAGTTGATTATTTATCCATACCTGTGAGAGTGGGTAGTATTCACCCACTCCCCACTATTCTTAAGTGGGCTAGTGTATGGAATACCCTTAGCGTACTGCTGACAACCCAATCTATAGGTGGTTACAGTACAATATTGAGTTGGATAAAAAATGAAAACGGGAAAGGAAAATACCATATATATATATATATAAGTTTCCTTTTAAATCCTTTGCAATTACTTCATCTTTTTTTGGAATTTCAGAACAATTTATAATCTTTATAGGAAATAATAGAAATATAGAAAATCAATTTTGGATTTTTTAGTGAATTTATATAATATATTCGATGATATATCCACAAAATTCATAGTAAATTCCAAAAATTTTCAGGTATCTATGAAAAAATCATTCTGAAAGAACTATTTCCTACACACGCTATGACGTGTTACAGATGCATTAATTAAAAAAGACCTGAAGTCAGAGATTCATGAATAGAGGTAATATTGCATCAGTACCTAACCAAAGTGCAACTGCAGTACCAATAAACAGGCCGGTGTTGCTACCGGACAGCAAAACGGGTTTCAGACACTGTCCATAATCCTAGTGGTACTAAAGCCATTCATAGGAGATTGTAGTAATGTATATACGGGTTTTGGAATTTATTGACATTCTATAAAAAAATATTGTCAGTAATCCTAGTGGTACTGAAGCCATTAAAAAAAGATCTCTCTCTCTCTGTGTGTGTATATATATATATACACACACACACACACACACACACAATACATATATATACTCACAACACATTACATGCCCTGTTGTCTGTCTTGCTTACCGCTGTGGTTTTGCTTAACCGTTGTGGTTTTCTGATGAAACATGGTTTTGCAAAGAGTTCCAACACTTCTTGGTTAGGCTCTATTTCTCTCACTCCCCTAGAAAGTTGTTTGCTTTGACCTAAATTTACACATACAACTATAATTTTTTTACTAACAACTTGACTTTATGATTACAATACTCATTTACCTACTTTGAATGGAATCCATGTGGTTGAATTCTCGTGGATTTGCAGGATGCCCATGAATTTCTTAATTTTCTACTTAATGAACTTGTTGATATCCTTGAGAAAGAAGCAAATGCTACTAAAAATTCGCCTGAGATGGTATCTCTGAAAAGTAACTCCAGTACCTCTTCCAATGCAGCGAATGAGGAACCTCTCATTACCTGGGTACACAAGAATTTTCAGGTCAGCAATATTTTTTTTATCAGACAAAAAATCTTCTCTATGATATGTGACTATGTAGTTGAAATTTGGTAAATGCATGTCCATTCAATTGGTGTATGTGTCAACTCTGGATGATTCGTAGTTCCTGAAATGCAATGGTATTCATGGAATCAATGTAGATTTTTTATTAGTTTTGTAATTCATCCTTGATTTCTGAAAAAGATCTATTATGCATTCTTGAATATTTTGACTGTGTGTGTGTGTGTGTGTGGAGGAAACATGTTTTTGCTGCAGACATAGATGGTGAAACTTTGATGGTCAACTATCTTCAAAATTTGTCACAATCTAGGAAGAGACAGGGATTTCATTCCCATTTGTTGCCTACGCATCTCGTGGCTGTAGGATGGGAGATTTCTCTATTGCTGGACCGTTTGGATAGCCATGCTCATCCTTGCTATTTTAGTATCCAGTAATAAAAATTCTCTTCAGAGGAGTGTTGGTTGGATTGAAATGGCTCCCTTTTCTCCTAAACAACATGACTTATGGACAATATTGTGAAGTTTGTGCACGTTCTTAAACTAGAGATTGTCGAGTGTCTTGGAATGGGGGCTGTCTGATTTTAGAGGTCATTTTTGTGAAGGCAATGTGCCACTATGGTGCTTCGTTATTGAAAAAAGCTGGCCAGCATGAAGCTTATATTGTGATAATTTAGATCTTTCTTTGGAGGGCTCTAATTAATGGGATGGCCACAATGTAGGACGCACAAACACTTCCTTGGATCTATTGTGCCCGTATCGTACACATTGGATGCCGAAACACCTAGGACACACCTCAAAATGTATTGAACTAACCTATTTATGTAGTGTAACATCTCTATCTAAGTGTGTCTTGTGTGAAGATCAGTGTCTAAGTGTGTCTTGCGTGAAGATCGAAAAAATGTGAAAAAGATTTCTTTTCATACAATGATATCCTTTGGATCATTTGCTAGACTTATGAACGATAGCTTCTCCCCATAGCTTGGATGTACGATCCAAGCGACACTCAACATGACAAACGTTGCCATCTTATAACTTTTGTATGTAGTGTTTGTTGCTTGGAGCATAACTTGTAAAACATTTCTTTGATTGGGTTTTGAGCAATTATGGTAAAACGTTTGATGTTTGCTAGAAACACAAGATAAAAAAACAACATGATCGAAAGTCACAGAAGTACAATTGAATTAGAGGAGATAACTTGTACAATTGTATTTCCATGATTTTTGAAAGAAAACTTGTACTCATCCATACTCTCTCAAGACCAATATATATGTGTTTTTTTATCTTTTTGAATGTCTGTCCTATATTTACGATGTCTTGCCTGTGTATGTATTTGTGTCTAGAATTATGTCCTTGCTTGCTAGGCCACATTGGTTGGTTGGGACTTTGCACACAAATGTGACATCATGTGAATCTTACACGATGGTTTTATGAAGGAGTTTGAGCATCTCATCTACAAGTGTATCATTACCCTTGCTTGCTTGCTATCTTACGTGATCGTGGCTTGCAGTGTGGGAATGAACGATTGAAGTTATATTTTATGTGCTGACATAAATAGAATCAGTCTCCTAGGTGCCTAGTTGTGTGTGTAAATAAAGCAATATTGAATGTTGTATCTAAAACAAAACACTCTTTTATAGGATAAGAGAGTAGGTGAAAAACAGAAACAAGAGATATGGGATAAAAGTAAAAGTAAAAAAGGACACGTTTAAAGCATATATAGCACAAAGAATATATATCAATAGTCCCCCTGAAGTTAGAGCATAGATGTCTTGCATGCCCAGCTTGTCAACTAGAGTTGCAAATCTAGATTTCAGAAGTAACTTTGTGAAGATATCGACGATCTGATCTTTTGCCTGGATGTAAGGAGTGGAAATGTGACGAGACATAACAATTTCCCAAACAAAGTGACAATCCATCTCTATGTGTTTGGTGCACTCATGAAATGGTGGATTGCTAGCAATAAAGATGGAGGCTTTGTTTTCGCAAAACTTAAGAATATGTTTTGGATCACATATGTCAAATTCTTTGAGAAGTCCCTGACTTCCTGGACCCACTTCAGTTCACATGTAGTATGAGCCATGATTCTATACTTAGCTTCAACATTAGAGCGAGTAACAACTGTCTGTTTCTTACTGCGTTGTGTGACCATATTTTCTCCAACAAAATGTAATAGCCAGAGATGGACTTTCTATCGCTTCTACTACCAACATTGTCTGAATCAGAGTAACCACTGAGTCTACAGTGTCCATGTCGCTGATATAGTAATCCTTTCATGGAGAATTCTTCAGATATTTAAGAACGTGACAGATAGCATCCTAATGACATTGTCAATGTTTATCTAGACACCTACTGACAAGTCCTACAAAAGAAGTAATGTCAGCTCGATTGACAGTGTTTGAATCATCTTACCAACCAATCTTCTATATTGGTGATTATCATGATAGGGTGGAGATGACTCATCATTCCAATTTGTATTGGGATCCAGAGGGGTACTTGTATGCTTAATACCAAGCATGCTTGTTTGTTTTAAGGGTCAAGGACATACTTGTGTTGTTAGAGATAGATGCCAGAAGAGGAGCGGGAAACCTCGCTTCCCATAAAGCATGAGTTTCCCTAAATCCTTGGTAAGAAAGTATTGTTCGAGATGTTCTTTAGTTGCTAGAATACCCTCCTTGTTGCTTCCAGATAGAATAATATCATCCACATACACAATCAAGACGATAAGGCCAGAAGTAATCTTATAAAAACATAATGATCTGAGTGAGAGCACCTAAAGCCAAATTTAAGAAGAATATGGCTTAATTTGTCAAACCATGCTCTCGGGCTATGCTTTAGATCATAGATAGGTTTGTAAAGTCTGCAGACTTTGGAACACTCCCCCTCATCAATAAAACTAGGAGGTTGCTCCATGTATGCTTCTTCATGCGGTTTCCACAGAAAAATGCATTTTTAACATTAAGTTGATAGAGGGGCCAATCATGATTGATAGCGACAGAGATGAGTACCCTAGCATAATTCAGCCGAGCAACATGAGAAGTTTCAAAATAATCGGCTCCATAAGTTTGAGTATATCCCTTTACAACTAGATGGGCTTTCAACGTATAATCATACCATCTAGCTAGTAGTTCACAGTAAATATCCAACGACAACCCATAGTAAAGCAACCTGGAGGGAGATCGACAAGGTCCTAAGTATGTCGATCACAAAGAGCACCATTTCAACTACTATAGTTTGACGCCGTGCAAGATGTTGTAATGCTTGAGTAGCATTTTAGGAACATGAGTAGCAGAGATGGCAAACATAAAGCATGCAAAGCTAGCACTAAGGTTAGAAGCAGAACAAAAATTACTAATAGGATGCATCAAGGAAGAAAATGTCCGATTTCAATGCCGTTTCGCTGGCCACAGAAACAGAAATTCACTGAAATTTCTATGGAAATTTCGACAAATGCGTTCCTAAAGTTTCAACGGAAAAATTAACGAATTAATTTATGAAATTTTACCAGAATTATCTACTAGTGTAGATCTACTCAAATAAGCAATAATATTTCATACTAGATACGTGGGGGTGGGGGTCTCCTCATGTGTGAGTGAAGGGCCCTGAACTGTTTCAATGGGGATTTCGATGGAGAATTTTGATGTCATTTTTTCAATGGTGAAATCAATAAATTAATTCATTATAGTTTGCAAGCACAATGTTAAACTTAAAGACACAAAACTGTGTAAAAAAATATGCTCTAGGAAATCAATAGTACATTAAAAAGAAAGAAAAATTTCGATGGACAATGTGTTTCGATAGTGCATTTCGATGCCCGATGGCCATCAGTATGGAAATAATTGTGGCAATTTCGACAATTTCGTGGAAATTTTAAACTATGGGATGCATAGTCCATGAACGAACACCTTTCCTTAGTTTAACCTCCTGAGCACTGGGGGTGTTGTGATCTTCCGACACAGGAGGATCTGGTTGTTGAGAGGCCATAGAGGGAATTGCAACCATGGGTCTTCATTTGTAGACTTTGAGAGGTGGAGTGAGAACCATGGTTCTAAATGTCGTCGACATTGGGTGATGTGTCACCGAAAGTGTCGATGTCGATAGTGGGCGATGTCGAATGCATGTAAACATCTTTTTTCTATAGTGTCGTCGACATATTGGGCCGACGACATGGGCCCAAAAGTCACTGAAACAGGCCCGACCCAGTGCAAATATTCCAATAAGTCGCCGAACTGGGCGACACGGCGACATATTTGCCCGACGTTGCTGCGATTTTGACGACTGCTGACTGAAGAAGAGGAAAAAGGAGCTGGAGCTTGGAGCAAGGTAATTTTGATTTTTTTTTTGCTAAATCTTAGTTAATAATAGTAGATCTACCCTTTCTCTACTAGATCTACCCCTTCTCTACTAGATCTACCACAAATTTATCATAAATTCATATTTTCTTCTAGTTTGCTTCCCAAATTCGTATTTTTTGAAATCTACTCACTATTGTTAGTATTTAACAACTAAAATTGGTAAATCTACTCCCTCTCTACTAGATTTAACATATATTTATGAAATTTTTGTAGATCTACCACATTTTCCTCTCCTACCCCTCCTAAACTCCTTTTTTTTAATATTCTCATTTTTTTTTGGATTTTACATATAATATAAGTTAAATTTATATAATTACACTCTTATATAGTTATACACTACTAAAAATATACTTAAAGTTGATTATAATCTACTGTTTATTATGGAATTTTGTATTAAATATTCATTAATAAGCTGAAATTTTATGAATAAATATTAAAAACTTATGAATAATTCTAATATGTATTAGAAAAATTAGTATAATAATTGCAGCATATATTAGCTTAATTTGAGGTCTGATTTGTTTAGTAAATGTGAAATCTTTTGAACATAAAATTCTAATCTTGATATCACATACACGTACTATGTTCATAACTTCATATTAAGTATATGGGTCATTAAATTAACAACTGATACACTTATATAGGTCTGAAATTAAAGATAAGTATATTTTCTATTGCATTTGAAGAACGTTTACTATTTACATGTGTTTTGTAAAGTAATAAATATTAACCCTTGTATATGTCTTTTAATTTCAGGCTACGAAAGTGTGATTTAAGATGTGTACTTCATTCCCTGGTTCTGAATCTGAGGGTGGTAGGATGAGCCATGATGGGAGTGGGAGGGAGGAACATGGTGGTGGTGGTGGTAGATCTAATATTGGGGGCAAAACTAATCCAGGATGGGAGCATTGCCAAATGGTTGATGACACTAAGCAGAAGACAACATGCAACTATTGCAACAAGGTTATTGGTAGTGGAGGTATTTCTAGGTTTAAAAAGCATCTGACAGGGGGGACAAGAATGTGAAAGTCTGTGGGAGATGTCCCGATGAAGTGAAGAAATACTTTAAAGGTTTGGAAAATCAAAATAATATGAAGAAAGCTGATGACACAATTTGAGATAACAGATTCAAAGAAGTATTGTTTGGTACTAGTGTATCCATGTAGATGATAGTGACGACGATGATGATGATGACATTGTGTACCTTAATGATATTGACACACCCACCAAAAGAAAAGCATGGAGGGCAATCATGAAAGAATATGTGATGGAAAGGCATAAGAGAGATGACATTAGACAATTCATGGAAACCCGAAAAGGGTTTGGTTCTTCTACTTATGAAGCAGGGGGTGGATCTGGTGCACCTCAAGCCACAAGAAGTCAAATCTTGAGCCCTACAATGGAGAATTTCAGATCCCATAGCATGAAATTCACATCTTCTGAGCCTACTTTCCGCAGGAAGGATGCAAAGCAGAAAACAATAACTGGCATTTGGAAAAATGCCAAAGAGATTGTAGGTCAAGCTATTGGAAAATTTATTTTTGCACATGGTATCGCTCCCAATGTGGCGTCTGGCCCATATATGCAACACATGATTGATGTATGTGCACAACATGGAAAGGGAACTGAGGTCCCCAACTCCACATGAGTTGATGAACAAGTACTTACCTGTTGAGAAGAAGGAAATAGACGAGTGGATAGATGAGCAGAGAAAAAAAGACTTGGCCTATCTTCGGTGTTACTCCGATGTCTGATGGTTGGACAAGTGGCACAAAGCGGCAAATTATAAATGTTCTAGCATTTAATGAGGGAGTGACCTACTTTCCAAAGTCTGTTGATGCATTTGCACATATCAAGGACCACAAATATTTCATTTGCTCTTGGGATTGATTCTGTGGTCATTCCAAGAAATCATCTTGATGCTATGAAGGATATTGGCTGGAAACAGGCTATGCATGTTGAAATGTCTGCTTTGTTACAGAACAACACCTGGGAACTTGTTGACTTACCTCCAGATAAAAATGTTGTGGGATGCAAATGGGTATTTATGCTAAAACATAATCCAGATGGTTCTGTGAAGAGATTGAAAGCTAGACTGGTGGCAAAAGGGTACACTCAGACATATGGGGTTGATTTCTTTGAGACCTTTTCACCAGTGGCTCGTCTGAATTCTATGCGTATTCTTATTTCTCTGGCTACTGCATTTGATTGGCCTCTATTTCAGCTCGATGTCAAGAATGCCTTTCTTCATGGTGATCTACAAGAGGAGGTGTACATGGAGCAACTACCTGGTTTTGTTGCTCAGGGGGAGTGTCAGAAGGTGTGTAGACTGAAGAAAGCCATCTATGGATTGAAACAATCTCCTAGAGCTTGGTTTGACAAGTTCAGTGATGTTGTGCTAAAGATGGATTTTTCTCGTTCTGTTACTGATCACTCTTTATTTTATTCTACTTCTTCTGGTGGATCTATTATTATTGTTGTGTATGTTGATGATATTGTTATCACTGGTAGTGATTCCACAGGCATATCTCGTGTGAAAGCGGGCTTGGAGGGGCACTTTCACACAAAGGATCTGGGAAAACTGAGATATTTTCTGGGCATTGAAGTACTTAGATCTCATGCAGGTACCAATTTGTCTCAGAGAAAATATGTGATGGATTTACTACAAGAAATTGGTATGAGTGAGTCCAAGCCTGTGTCTACTCCTATGGACTATCATGTGAAGGAGATGACTGATGATACTGATTATCCAGATCTAGGATATTATAGGAAAATTGTGGGAAAATTGATATATTTGACAGTCGCGCGTCCTGACATTTCTTTTGCTGTAGGAGTGGTGAGTCAGCATATGAGCTCTCCAAAATAGTCTCATTAGACATCTGTCTGTCGTATTCTGAGATATCTGAAAGGTGCACCTGGTAAGGGAATCACCTATTATAGGACGAAGACTCATGTATCCACACTGTCTCTTACTAGCTATGCAGATGCAGATTGGGCTGGTAATCTGAATGACAGGAGGTCTACGTCTGGATATTGCACATTTCTGGGGAATCATCTTATTACCTGGAAAAGCAAAAAGCAAAATGTTGTGGCACGATCTAGCACGGAAGCTGAGTATAGAGCAATGGCACATGCATGTTGTGAGTTGCAGTGGGTTCAATCTGTACTTTATGAATTGAAGATTCCTATTTTGTCTCCTATAGAACTCATATGTGACAATCGAGCGGCCATATACATTGCTAAGAATCCAGTCTTCCATGAACGTACTAAGCACATTGAAGTTGACTGCCACTTTATCAGAGACCAGATCAAGAATGGAACTGTTGTGACTCCACATGTCAAGTCTAAAGATCAACTTGCAGATGTTCTTGCGAAGCCATTGAGTCCAACAACTTTCCAGAGTTTTTGCAACAAGCTGGGTCTACACGATGTGTACACTCCAGCTTGAGGGGGAGTGTTAATATATTTCATATTTATTCTATTTTGTAATTTCTATATCCTGTTGGACCTCTATGTAAATTATCCAGTTTCTCTTATTAATAAAAAGGGAGAAGGTCTATGGCCTCTATCAACGCTGCATTGCACGTTGCATTGCGGCACCACATTTCACATGATCCTTATGGACAATATGGTTATGGTCAACAAGGACAAGTTCAAGTGCCAGAACAACCATCCGTTGATAACTTAACTGAATCTATGGGATCTAGGCATATTAGTGGTCCTAGTACTAGTAATGTAGAAGGATCTAGTATCATGGATGATTTATTCGGAATGTGCAGTGGTGGATATAGTGTTGCACCTACTCATTATCAAATTCCAGAGAAGAAAACTGATATTGATAGTGTCTTTGGTCATTGTGGGAGTGGTCATTATACTTCTAGTGGATCTCATGGGACAAGTATTCAAAGCACAACACAATATCCATTTAATAGCTCTATGGTGAATCCAACTAATGATCATGAAAGATCTCAAGGGCAGACCTATGATCCTTTTATTCTCTCTAGTCATGAGCCCTCCTGCACACATTCTGAACATGAAAGATCATCTACACCTTTGTCACATGATTCTGACGCTCTTCCCAGATCAAAATCATATAGAGCTGTTGATCTTTCTTCTTATGCTCGATTTGGATGTCTTGCGGACCTTTTTGATTCCGATTTTGCGGCATTTGTAGCTGACTATGAGCTAAACCACAAAAAAAATATAACATGGATGCAATATGCTTTAAGAGTGGATAACCAGATAACTGGCTCTAGGCATATTGGTCAATATGAAGAGCATGCAAGACATTCGACATGGTATTAGTCTTAGTTGGCACTCATCAGACTCGACTCAAGTGGGTACTTCAGTTTGTATTATTGGTATTTTTGTTAAATTACTTAGTTGCTTTCTACTTGTGTTATGCTAGTACTTGTAATTTGTAATCTTTTAAGTTGTCTAGTTGTCATAAACCTATATATCTTGAAGAAATCCCTAGTTGCACAACTTGCACTTGCATCACACACTGGCATGTAACCGTGTGTTTTTCTACGTTTGCAAATCTACATGGATGGTTATATGCTTATTAGTTATAGTTATATGTAAACATATTGTGTTTTTAAGCTAGATTTGATGAAATCTATCAATTTTCATCACAAATTCAGTATTTTTTTGCTTAATTTTTGTCGAAGTTGCGTCGAAATTTGGTTGTAAAAATCCTCGACATTTCCTCAACATTTTCATAAACTTCCATGTCCACACCCGTTGAAGTCGGCTCGAAGTCGAAGTCCTGTTCCATTGTGAGAACAATATTGTTCTAATGGGAGTCGTCTTCTACAATCTAGGGTAGCGAGTATTATCTAGAAGTTCAAGAGATAAAGAAAATCCGTTCTCAGAATAGTACGGCATATGTTCAATGAAGATCATGTCAACACTCACAAACCACTATCGGGCAAACAGATAATAACAAATTAACAATGATACCCTTTTCGAGTTCTAGAGTACCCAAAAAACATGCATTTAGTGGATATGGGATATAATTTTGCTAACCTTGGGCGATTTTAAAAAAAGCATGTACTGCCAAAGATGCAGGGGGGAACAGAGAAAAGAGGGACATCAATGTACAAAGAGAGAGGGTTACATGATATATAGAGAACATGAAATGTGTCATTTCATTATATTAATTCTAATGCATTCATCCTTACTACCTTTTGATTCAAAGTCTCTATAGAGTAACAATCTAGTTTCTATCAGATATACTCAATAACTTCCTTATGATGAAATGGAACTAGTTTTCAAAAGAAAAACAATGGTACAGCTAAACAAATGAACAAGTCATATATGGGTAAATTATATTCAGAACAGAAAAAATTGATTGAAAGAAAAACTATGTTTGAAACCTGCATGAGCCGTTTGATTTGAAACAAAGGACATGTAATGTATTAAGCATAAGATGAAATTAGTAGGCAAAACATTGATTTAGAATTTCGACTTCATATTAGTAAAAGGATAATAAGAAATATATATGGCATGGAATACATAATCACACACATGAATGAGTTTCATGATCATAAGAGAAGTACAAGTTAATGATGATATATTGAAGAGTAGCATATAGGGAAAGAATAATAGATATTAAAGAAAAGTTTTTGAAACATCAAGAAATAGTATAGATGGAAAAAATGATAGGGAGAAAGATTATGAGATGTAGGAAATTGCTAATTAATCAAGTCTACTTGGTGATAGCTAATCAAACCTTGATATGAGAAATGTGTTAAGTGAATGCTTGAAAAAAAAATAGAATTTTAAATCTCAAAATCATCCTCTCTTTTGTATCTTCTTTAATGAGAGTGACGTGGGGATGGAGTGACAAGAGAATGAATTTTAAATGATGCATACCACCATGATAGATACATCTATTGAATGTACTGCTATGGTGATGAAACCCCAGCATGGTAAATAAAGAAAACAAGAGAAAAGAAATTCAAATGATAAAGATAAGTAAGATTTTATTAAACTTCAGGGGAGCTAAATTTTGAATTTGATTAAAGGAGTAATATCATCTCACAACAAGATCATGTTATTGAATAAGGATCGCATGTTGGAATATTTAGGGTTGTAGTAGATAAAAGATGTCACCTTTGATTTGACCTTCAATGCTGATAATAATATAAAACAAGATCCTGAGATTAGCAATATGAGAAGTAAACTAGCAATGATAGTAATCCGGGGTTTAATGGTAGCAAATGAGAAAGATAGATAAATAATATGCAAATGACTAAGAATGGCGGATAAGAAATAGATTTAAAACGCAAGAAGCGTTATTTGAACAAAATGAGAAGTGCAAAGGTACATGAGCAAAGTGTGATCTGAAATAAATTCTTGCAGTAATAGCTAGAATGATGAATAGTTCATTCTTACCTCGAATATTTTAATGTTAATGATGTTTATTCTATATGATCAAAATGAGAAGGATAAGTAACAAGAAGTAAGAAATAATGGATAGGAAAGAAGTCAAATAAAACAAATGATTTTCAGTAATACGTGAATTTATTTTGAGAAGTATAATTTGTTGAAGGTATATCAAGGGATGTAAATTTGTTTTGCATATGGTTTCAGTTGTACATGTGCAAGCAATATATTAAATTGATAAGGGTGTTATGGTTTTAGTCATTCATGCCAGTTTTTCAGCTTAGTGTTGTACAATCGTTGTTAAATCTAGTCTTGCAGCTTATGAGTGCTTTGTTATTGGAGTAGCACAATAGTAAACTTCAAAACAGCAAGGTGAACTCTCTTTAGTAACTCAATTGTGATACAAAACGATAGTATGAATTGAGCTGTATAAATTGAGATAGTTGGATCAGATTATCCATGCTAAAATAACATCTCAAGAGAATGTGACATGATTGAAAATGGTTGATTTCTTTTTCTCTTTCCTAGTAATTGATTGTGACATAGCAAATTCTTTTCTAGTCATTGAGAGGCCTTGTCTCAAATTTATTGTGATCAGAAGAGAAATAAAGGACTCAATGTTGAAGTCAGTTTTCAAAAAAAAAAAATTTACAAGAGTAAGTGAGATACAATATTTTAGAATTTTCAAAGAAGCCTTGAATGTACTTCCCCTACGTATTTATGTTTTGAGGATGAAACCTTGTTGGGGGGAAGAGTATCATGCTCACGTCTGAGCTTAATTGGTAAATTAGGGTTACTTGGATGATTACATGTTTAATTAGATTGATAATCGCTTAAACCTGACTAATGATGGTAGCTCAATCATGATGTTTTGAACTTACTGAAAACTAAGCATGCTTTCCTTTTGAACAATTTGGGTTTGAGAAGTATAAACCATAGTTAGTAGAATTAGGGTTTCTATGGTATGTAAATAGAGAATTTGATAATAAAAAATGGTGTAATGAATTATTTTTAGTATTTTCTATGTAACTTGGATTTACATGAAATTTGGATAACTCAATTTTTGCGTGTTAGTGCAAAATTTCAGAATATTTGGATGTTCTTTCATTCTGTTGTTCGATCGGATTTCGACCGTCCATGCTGCAGACTGTAGTATAACAGTGTATTGTTTGATTTTTAATCATTTGTTGGTAACTTTGAATGACCTGAAATTTTTACTAGATCTCTGAAACTTAATTTCAGACAACATACTAATTTTTCATAATTTTGTAGTAGTATGGACCTATTCAGTAAACATTTTCCGGTAACACTTTATAACAAAATTCTGCTGAAATAAAAGAAAATGCAAGTAGGTTTAATTTGCAATCACCTTAATTGCTCTATATGAGTTACCTAACACACTAGTAGCTCCCATATTTCGTGATTAATTCCAGAGACAAAATCCTAGGGAGAGAGGGAGAGTTAAGGTTTGGAAGGAGAAAAATGTGAATATGGCAATCTAGAGTTTTCTTTTTCTATAGTTGATGAAATCAAGTAAGTTCGTAATCCTTAGATAGCTTTTCTTAGTGATATTTTACTCACATGTTTAGATTCCGTCCCTGTTGATTTGATTCAAAATGATATCAAATCTCTCATTCTTTCTACAATTCTCCATTGCTAACGTTTCTGAGTTGGAAGGAAGAAGAAAACGGTGAATTGCTTGATGTTTGATATGGATTCAAAAATTTCAAATGTTCGGCTACAAATAAAATTTCCTTAAGTTATTGCAGAAGTTAGAAGAATATGCCAAAATCTAGGGTTTTCAGTTTTGTCTGAAATTACTGTATAACTAAGTGAAAAACTTTGCCTATTAAATCTTTTTATTTTTTAACCGATTGTTTTATCTGAATGTTCAGTATAGATATGTCAAATATTATATATGGACGCTATCGCTGTTTGCTTAATATCTCAGTAAATAGGGTGAAACCTTAGATGAGTGGAAAGTTGGAAGTTTGTGAATAGACATCATGAAATCCAACAAAAGTGATTCTTTATAATATTATAGATTTATTTATTCAAGGTTTTTCTTGACGCATCATATTTCAGTGAATGGCGTGGAAACCCTAGTTTAATTCCATACCAGGGTTTTATATACATGTTTGGTTGTATGTGAACTGTTGGAAGCAGTCTTTTTACCGGTTAAACTTTATGATGTAGTAAATCCTTATGCGAGTCATGTTATGTGTGAATGAGGCAAATGAATCCCTAAGGATAGGACATTCAGTAAATCAAGTATTTTCATTTTATTGCTTCTCAGTATGATAAGTGGTGTTGCTCAATAACTTAGTTTACAGTACATATTACAGATAATCTATGAAAAAATTATTTACAAAGTTAAGATCAGTGTTCAGGAAATCGGTCTGTGTGGCCGCTTAAGCGGTTCGGACAAGGGACCGCCCCACATATGACAAAGCGGAGCAATAATCGGACCAGGCCCGACTATGCGGCCGATTACCCGCTTATGCGTCCGCTTAATCACCGCTTTTCCAAACTGAAAGGAACATAATATGTATATGGTATTGTTGTTGTCTCATATTTCTTTTTTATACAATATTACTGCTCCCTTGCTTCTTATTTTCATTTTTTGTATGATATTACTGTTGTCTTTTATTTCTTTGTTCACAAATTCCCTTTCTTCTTCTATTTCCCCTTCCATCTTCTTTCTTTGATGTTGCAACAGTAAACAAATCATTTCCATTTCCCCTTTTCTTATTAAGTCCAGCATGCTGCTTTTCTCATTTCCTTGCTCTTATTTTCTCTTCTTCATACTGCCTGTTGAATTCCTCTAATGCTATTGAATTGGTCTTCATCTATTCTCTCATTTTCTTCATTCTCTTTGATAAGAGCAATAGGTTTCTTCTCCAATCTTATTTCCCTTCTCATCTTCATTCTCAAAATTATTATAATTTCAATTCTTCTCCATATATTCGTCTTCTTGTTCTTCCAATTCTTATTGACTAGTTGTTAATTGTTAACGTGTTTAAAGTATACCATACTAATCTATGAAATTGTTTGGCACTATCATCATTTTATATTGCAATTTGATAGTTGCATGGTGCATATAATATAATTACTTTATAGTTTCCTCTATTTATTTATTTATGTTTATTGATTATGGCAAACTTTACAGTTCATAGCATAAGAATGGTTGTTTAACTTGTGTTAATCAAATTGATGTCATGTCATGCTTTGCCAACACTCCAAATGAAGTTTTGCTTCTTGTTGTCCTCATATGTAATTGTTCAATGTAAAATATAATTATATATGATTAATATATAAATTTATATTGATATATAATTAATTTATTTTAAAAAATCCAAAACCGCATATACTCCCGCATACCGCATATACTCTATTCAGTACCCCGTCCGCCCGTACACCGAATACCGCTTTTCTGAACACCGGTTAAGATAAGAAGTGTTGATTTGATGATTGAACTGTGAATTTAAAGAGTGAATTAGACATTAGATGCCTTGAACACTATAAAATTCTCCATAGGAGGCCTGTGTTGTGTGGAAGAAACATGCTTCTCGACTGGAGATAGTCCAGATCGAGGTAAGCCAGTAGGGTGCGGGGTCTAAGTTAGTGAGAGCAAACTCCTTAGGATTGTGAGGTATCCAACATCAAACGGGGAGCTGGTGGTACTTGTATTGCGGATCAGTGGTCATCTTCGGTAGGGCCACTAATGCAGAATAAGCAGAGTGCTTTGACTTTCCGCCTGAGTACCCAGGTTTAGAGGTGTCTAGATATTAGGCCGCTCCCATTAGCCGTCGATCGCCAGACGTGGCAAAGCCCGCTGTAGAAGGGGTTCTTTGAGATTACATACTTAGGATCCCAAACATTCTTCTAAGTCTTGTACAATGAGATTGTAGCTTGCTACGATGCTTTCATATGTCATGGTACACTTCATGTGGATTTAGGGCATAATAAGATGAACATGAGATTAACCAAGTGTATGCAGTTATTCATTTATTCTTTGTAGTTATTTGGAGTAGTTGCTATTTGCATGTTTCTGAATGACTAGTTCCCTTGAGATTTATCAAGCATGTTTAGTCATTGATTTACTCCTTGTAGTTATCTAGAGAAATCCTGCCAATTACATATTTGTGAATGATTAGTTTCTTTATAGCTTGTTACTGATCTACTTTAAATTCAGTTGCTCAATAATATATCTTTTGACTATGTAAGTGCTTTAAACTCTTTCTTTGAAGTACTCATTCACTGAGGACTGAAGAGTAGGCTTACCCCTCTACTCAAAATTTTTTTAGAAAAACCATATGAATTGAAGAATGTCAATGCCAGAATATATATGCCACAAGAGCGAAGTATTAAATTAGTCAAGTTCAGTCGGTCCCTGTCCCTTTAGGTCCTTGTAAAGAAATCAGAGAGTTGTAAATGGCGTAATTTTATTTCCTTATTAATAAAGTATGTATCCAATTATCAAGTCTTATGTGCCTGGAAGTGTGAGAAACAAAATGAATGTTTAAATCTGTATCTTTATTGTTGAAATCAGATTAGAGGAATCAAGGTTTAACTTCCCTTGTAAAGCTAGTTTATGTGATTGAAAGTGAGAAAACAAAGAGCTTGAAATAAAAAAAAGGTTAAGAGTGATCTTTGTATTAAGTTTAATCCTCAATTAATGTCGCAATCTCATAAATAATGGTTATTGTGAGATGTGGGTGTGACAATAACAACCTGGAATATTATATACCATCTCTCATATTCTCTCTCATGTTGTCCTCATACTCTCCTCTATATCCTCCATGCATGCCAACTACGAAGAGAATTGAGTAGGTGGTGGAGAAAAGAGACACATGACCCCCTCACGTAGAAAATTTAAAGCGAGAGGTGCAATATGTAGAGAAGAGAAATCAATAATCCGATAAAAGTGCAATACATCCTGATTATAGAGATCCAGAGAGAAAAATTTAATGGATCTTTTTTTGGCCCAAAAAATAGGAGAGAAAGAACTTTGAAAGTCGTCATAACTTGAACTGAAAAGGAAGTAGTCAGACTTCTTTGGACACGTCGTGTGGAGTTCTGACACAGTGTGTAACTCTTTTGGTCGAAGATGACAAACTCCCAACAATTCGCTGTGTGGAGGTTCGACACGCCATATATAGGATTCAAAGACAAGAAACAATCTTCCGCCGACACGTCCTGTGGTGTTCTGACACGTCGTATAGGATGTCGAAGATGTAAAATAGATTTTGTCAACACACCGTATGGAAATCTGACACGTCGTGTAAGATGTCAAAAGCGTGGAATAGACTTCCGTCGACACGTCGTGTTGAGATTTGATAGGTCGTGTAACTTTCGCTCTGAACGACACTGTATGCCGTCAGGATGATTTCTAGACTGCAACACGGCTGTGTCGGTTGGACAACACGTTGTGTCAGACGCCGTCGATGCATGATCTCGACACAATTGGCACCATCAAGGGGAAAACAACCCGAGGAAGACGCACCAGAAGTGGCAACACCCCCGGAAAATGAATCGGAGGGGTGACGCAAATCATAACTCTCCCTTGTGACAATGGACGATGCATCAACAGTCCCTTGCAAGACCATGAACGGATTTGGACGGGAAAACTTTCCGTCTAGAGAAAAACGTCTCAAGAAGATACTACGGGAGGTGGTGGAGACTTTCGTTGCTGTTGTGTCAGCGTAGAAGATGTCCAACATGACATCCAACCCTTGATAGGCTAGAGGCAACGACATTTTGGGATTCAATAGACGCTGGAGATTGCATTGGGAAAATAAGACTGTTGATGATGGCTGGTGGAACAATGTCTGCACATGATCGAGAAGATAACCTCGGGGAAGAGACGACGTGACTTGAGGGTGTGACGACCACATGAGAGACTTGGTGGCGGCTGCCTTTGACTATGAATCGGGGAAGCGTAGATGAAGATCTTTATGAAAGAAGAAGAGAAATGACTATAGAGGTCGAGAAGATGCCAGGCGGGTAGCCGACCATGCGAAGAGGAGACGGCGGCCGCCCGTAGGCGCATTCTCTCCCTTCTCTCTAGTGTTAGGTTAAGTGTTGTGACGCCATGCTGAAAAGTGTGAGGGAAACTCACTTGTGTCAATATTAGACGACTCACCCCTGTCCTATGTATAGGAGAAAGTGGGGAAGCATTACATACTCGAGACTCAAGTAAAGCTTATATGGGCCGAGACACTTAAGCCCATTCACATATTAACCTATTAACTAAATAAGCAATAAAACTTTCTAGCAACACACACAGATATATATATATATATATATATATATATATATATATATATATATATAGTCAGGCTAGAATACACTCGAGTGTACGGATCGCACGAATACACTCAAGTGTGTTTGTATATCAAGACTATTTTTTGCAAAATGTAAACCATTGATCTTCACCGTCATACTATAACTAGGCTACATACAAATTTTGAGCCCATTTGGATGAGTGTAAGTCATTCATCCAAGGGCAACAAAATCGACGCGCGAAACTAATTTGAAATGCATAATTTTTGCGGTCTTCATAACATGAGCTATACACATCCAAATGTGCTCAAATTTTGTGTATGAATTGTTCACGAGATGTTTAAGAAGATCAACGAATTAGATTTAAAAAAAAATATTGCATCATGAAAAACTACTTGAGTGTATTCCGCTCCGGATACACTCGACTGTATTCTAGCCTGACTCTCTCTCTCTCTCTCTATATATATATATATATATATATATATATATATACTCGAGTGTATTCCGCTCCGGATACACTCGAGTGTATTCTAGCCTGACTATATATATATATATATATATATATATATATATATATATATATATATATATATATATATATATATATATAGAGGTTAGGAAGTGTGTACCGGCCAGTACATGTAAGTTACGTGTACCAGCCATTAAAATGACATATGTGGAGCATGTTAATACAATCCAACCATATGGATTGACTCATAATTATATAGATTACATGTGTTTAAAAAATCATACCAATATCTCACATAGATCATGAGATATAGCAATATATCATCGAACGGTTTTTGTAATTTCTACAACTTACCGTTGATTAGATAAGACATAAATTCTTTCATTGGATGATCTATGAATATCATATGTTGGTGATTTTTGATACACATCTTATCTAAGTGGTATACACCGCATCCATAAGGTTGGATAGTGTAGTTTAATTTTACAATTATCATAAATGAAGGTAGGTACATGCAAGCTACATGTACTCGGGTACACAATTCTTTTAGCCATATATATATATATATATATATATATATATATATATATATATATATAGACTAAAAGAATTGTGTACCTGAGTATATGTAACTTAGTTACATGAGTATTAAAAATCACATCAATCTGACATTCATAGATTATCCAATGAATGAATTATATGTTTTCTAATCAACAGTTAGTTATAGAAATTGCAAAAAGCGTTGGATGATATATAGCTTTATTTCATTATATATGAAGTATGGTTGTGATTTTTTGAACACATCTAATCTAGACAATGTTGACTTAATCCATATGGTCGGTCTACAAGTGTTACATGTATTGGCCAATACACACTTCCTAACCTCACACACATACACACACACACACACACACATATATATATGTGTGTGTGTATGTATATAGATAGGGAGATGATCTCCTGCGGACCGTGCGGACCATAACACTTCACACGTCCACATAACAGCGTGTTCTGCTTTAAATAATCTGATCCTTATCTTTATCATTTCCGTGCCAAAGGCATTTGCGTCTTCCTTTTTTAACAACAACTCTCTATATTTTCTACTGGATCTTTCCTACGGCAATCGAGTCTTCCGCAACCATTCCCTCATCCATAGTTCTTGAGCCTTTGTTCTACAATCGCAACTTGTGATGCCCCCGCAGTGCTCGCACCCTTATCCCCACTCAAGTAGAAATGTGGTGGTGCGGGAGAGTAGGTAGACACCACGTGTGTTGCTGCCCATCTCGCAAGCATGGACATCAACGCCCTCCTACTTCAACAACACACGCCACCCATCGAGCTGGTCTAGAGAGGTTCGTGAGGTGCCACTACAGGGACCTCGTGATCGTATTGACCTAGTCGAAAATCAAGGTCGTCAGGCAAACCGGAAGACGCGTCGAGGCCCAACCCAGAGCTTGAGGCGAGCGCTTCAAGCAGCTGGCTTCCAGTAGCAGGTTTTATTCGTCGTCAGGGACATCAACGCCATTGTCGCGGCATTAGGGTCCTGGCTCGAACAGGCGGTGGTCATCATCGACCAAAGCCGACCTTGTGGCAATGGTGATTGGTGACATTCTGGCACGTAACCAGCCTGCAGATGATGCCCAGTTGTTCTGCTTCAATCGATACGACGACAATGACGGTAGATATAAGTGGGCGGTGCACGACCTGAATTGCAGGGGCGACAGTAAGGCGGTAATCTTGACGACATCCGCCGTGGTGCTCCCTTGCCAACACATGTGCTTGTGTGTAGAAAGCCATAGAGAAGCGCAGCGGTAACGACATGTGCATCTGAAAATCCGCCAAGGCCGCCAACATCTGAGTCATCTTCGCCTACGTTTCAGGTCGATTGATTGGCCAGCGGTGCTATGTGATATTGATTAGCTTGTTAGCCACGGGGCGTTCTTTTTTATTATTGGTGAACGTTGATACGTGGACACGTGAAGTGTTATGGTCCGAACCAGAAGACGGGCCGCAGGAGATCATCTCCCTATATATGTGTGTGTGTGTGTATATGTATATATGTGTGTATATATATATGTATATATGTGTGTATATATATATGTATATATGTGTTTATATATATGTATATATGTGTGTATATATATGTATATATATACAACCCGGGTTCGAATCCCAGTTGCCGCCTTGATTTACCACCCTCTCGGGCGTTCGGCTTCCGCTACAGGCATGGGAGAAGGGGAGAGAATGGCTCTCTTAATCCCATATATATGTGTGTGTGTGTGTGTGTTAGAATATAGCCTATTTAGTTAATAGGTTATTAGCCTATTGCCTACATGGGCCTGTTGCCCATGGCCCATCACTTCCTTTGTGCCTCATTTTAATAGCCTCCTCTCCTATATAAGGATAGGGGTGTACATATGAAACAACAACATAACATTATAGTACATACTTCTTCACATGGTATCAGAGCAGTAGAGAGGGAGAGAGAACCTTAGCCGCCGCCTCTGTGACGTCCCCGGATTTTCTAAAACTTAATCTAATGTGTGTGACGTCCAAATTGAAACCTCACCTCAGCGAGAATCCCAATTTTAAACATCCCACACTAGGCTAAGAAGAAGAAAATCAGAGGAAATCAAAAGGAAACAATGAGTAGCACATGTACATGAACAATAATAAAATCACAACACATGTTCACCATTCAACATATAATTACAACATGAATTGTTACAACATTTGATATTACATATTGAACAACAAACTTATACATATACATGTACTACCACTAAACTACAGGATCTTAAGACAACAGGTCCACCTGTACATCAGCTCGCCACACAACTCTCACTATCCTGGATCTTCAAGAGCATAACTACAACCTAAACAAAAGATTACATGCGGTACACGTCAGCACAATATTCAAGAATATTGTACTGAGTACGCCTACGTGTCTTTTATATACCTCTCATCATATCTTGGCAATAAGATAAAACTAATATACTTGGCAGTAACAGAAGAATATAAGAAAAGCGTATACTTGCACAAAGATATTCATTAACAAAAGAGAACACATATTTTAAGCACATTTTCCATTATATCATCCATGCATTTACTACCTGAGAGTTGAATGCATAAGTCCTTTATGATCTACTACCAAAGAGTTGGATCATTTCACAATGTGATCTACTACCAAAGAGTTGGATCACTTCCAAGTACTTTACTACCAAAGAGTTGAAGTACTTGTTTTCCAGCACTTTACTACCAAAGAGTTGAAGTGCTTAGATATAATGGAACAAATATCTTATGTTTCATGTGTTCATAGCAATAAGTATGGAAAATCATGCAACATATCATACAAGAACAATCATTTCATCCAATATCATATGCCAAGTATTTTACTACACATATAACACGAGCATATTGTATAATAAGCCAAGTAAGAGGTAATGGCGTACCTTCAACTGAGATAATCTAATCACCACATATTCTTGATATCAACTATATCCTTGGTTAAACCTGATTAAGACAAGATCACATACTATCATCAGGTTCTCATCATCTTAACCCTAATTATATCCATTTTAGGGTTTACTTAACTTAGTAGGATATTCCCACTTTTACTTGTATTATCATCTTGTTGTTATGTTCCTGACTTGGAAATTAGCTTACTGATGTCATATTCCAGATTATGATTCATTATCTGAACATTATCTTCCATAGCATTTTTGTGCACATTAATTAACCCTAGGTTATACCATTAACCGAGATTAGGGTTTTATAACATGTATTAAGATTCATCTTCATATAACATGGATTCTGTTCATCATTATGATCCCGTAATTAAAACTGAGGTTTCATATACTGATATGAGCTTACGCTATGAATTTCATCATTTATTGAGCATGTGTGCATTTATTGCATTTTATTTAGGGTTAAAAGCCCTAATTAGCCATATTAATCAAATTATATTCTTTTATGCATCAACATGACCATAACTGACATCATATGCATTATAAACATGATTATAGACTTACTGACGTGTTATCATGATTTTAGAACTTCGTTTGATATTTATTATCCATTAAACAAGCATTACACATCTTTTATGATATTACTGTTATTAATGCATCAAAAGCCTGATATTATGCTACCATATTGTTTTACGCATTTTTCTGAGAATATTTGTACCTTATTTGTATTTTTCTGATAAGCGGACTAATTTCTACGAATTATTGAAGATATGGACATTTTCTGAGATATTACCTCAATCTGCCAATCCAAGTCGGCCACGTGTCCTCTGTGGGCGCGGTTCGCTCATCCTCTGCCCAAGCTAAACCGGGGCGATTCTGTGGTCTGGGCCGGACGGTTCTCCCTTTCTTTCTCTGGTCCACACAAAGTTGACCCCTGCGCTAGCTCGTCCGAGTCCCAAGCGGGACTCCGTTCTTCCGTTGTGTGAGGGCTGCCGCCGCAGCAAGCACCTCCGACGACGAACAAGCGACACTCCTCTCCTCTTTGTGGCCTCCTTCTGCATCCAAAGCACCCTTGTGTGCTTTGTCAACACCGTCAGCTTATCTGGATCGCAGGGGTGTCTCCAACTCACGGCTGGGTGATCTTGCCGGCACTACACCTGGTGCGGCTGGGCAGAGAGGGGCAAAAAGCCTATTTGCCGGGGAACTCCAAACTGAGTATCGTGGTAGCACCACTGAGACTCCAGGAACTGGGCCACACACTTGATTTGCAGTGAGGAAGCCCCGCAACCTGCCTCCGAGCTACCGCTTTTCCTCTGGGGAAAAGGGGATTCAACGCCTAGTAGGACCTCCACGGAGAGGATTGGAAAGGCCTGGGAAGAGAACTCCAGACCTCCAACTTCGTTTTCCCTCTATTTTCTTCCACTGAACCCCTCTAATCTCGACTTCACTGTCTTGCCGCCACCTGCATAACGCTATGGAGAGACCAAGGGTCCAAGCAGCTTGTTCTACCTATTGGAATGGTCTCGCATCTCCTTTAAGGGGTCTTCTCACTCCTTTAGTTGATTCAAACACGAATGTCCGCTTCACCTCCCCCCTTCAGGCCACGACCAAGACGTGTGGTCGTGAGGATGACCGCAAAGCTAACTGCTCGTTGCCTTGCTCTTAACTGCAAGGTAGGAGACAACCTGGTGACCCTTGATCTAGCATTCTAGGGTCCCTGATCACCTGCCACTCAAAGCAATCTGTGGCTCCTCTTGGGACAGCTTACAACCACACGATCACGTATCCATGATGCACAAGAGGCTACGCAGCCCACCACTTAAAGGGGCGCGTGACACATCCAACAAATAAAACCTTAGGCTAAATAAACCAAATTTTGGTAAACACATACCCCAATATTCACATTATTTCATGATATTCAAACCTAAATAACTCTCTTTAGGATACTCCAATTGCCACCAAATTTTAACCATAGCTTCCTTACCTCTTGAGCTACCTTATACTCAAATTTGGTGACAAAACTCATCTATTTGATCATTCTATTAAATTTCTCAAGAAGGCATTAAAAGAGAGATCTTAATCATTATATAAATCTCAATCAACATTCCAACTTTACTAAAATACTTGGAACTCTCATTATAACTCAAGATATGGATTCTAATATGTTATTGGAGATTTATGGATTTCAAAAATCCACTCCATCACAGCCTCCCTTCCCTCTTCTCTCCGCCGCCCCTTCTAGCCCTAGCCGTCGACCGCCCTTTGTCTCCTAGAGAGAGCAACAGAGGGAGCACCCCTGCCTGTAGGCGGCGGCCGTCGCCTCTGCCATGACATAGGTCGGCTGCCTGCTAGACCGACCTCCATGGCTCTTTCTCCCACTTTCACATAGATCCGTACGTCGGCGCCAACCTTCCTGACATACAATCTATGTTTTCCGATCCAAAGCTATCGTTGACGCCATCCTTCCGGACAATCTATCCATTTCATTCTGTTTGAGTCTTTGGACGGCGCCATCCTTCCCGTCTAGATCTATCAGTTCGTCGTCACTTTCCCCAAGATCCGTTCGTCAAGCAGCTCCAGCCGCCGCTATTGAAGAAGCCACGCCAAGAAGATCTACCTTCTACTTCAGCAACAACCGCCATCATCTTCACCACTGAGCTGCCCTGCCGTCTTTGCGTCGAGCCGCCGATCATCCATCATCTCCGCATCCAGCCGCTCCATCACTCCACCGCTACACTGCTTCTCGGGACCCTGGACAACGCTAATTCCCGTCCAAATCCGGCCGTGGTCAAGCAAGGAGTCACCTCTGTACAATGTCAAAGGAGTACAACATACAACGCTAATTCCCGTCGACCCATGGTGCTGATTCCCGGGGTATTTGTCTCCTTGACGACACTAATTCCCGTCGAGATCGTGCATCAGCCGCTGCCGATACGGCGTGTTGTCCAAACAACACGGCGTGTCGCGCTCTAGAAATCACCCTGACGGTGCGGAGTTTCGTCCAGAATGCAAAAGACACGATGTGTTTTTCAAAAGACACGACGTGTTCGATTCCAGAAATCTTCCTGACAACGCATATCGCAACAAACACAACGTGTCATCCTTGGAACACGGCGTGTCGGCGGACAGTAGAGTCACGCTTCCGACTTCTGACACGACGTGTCCACTTGGAACACGATGTGTCGGCGGAGATCCAACTCACGCTTCCGACATCCGACATGGCGTGTCGTATTTTCGTATTTTCACACGGCGTGTTGCAACGAGTCAGTCAGATTTCAGTGAAGGAGCTACACGGCGTGTTATTAGGAGTCTGTCTCTCACCCCCGACAATCTACATGGTGTGTCCAATCATCGACACGACGTGTCTGAAGCAGTCAGAACACTTCCAGTTCATGTTTGACGTCTTCCAAAGGTCCATCTCTCCTCCAATACTTATGATAATCGGATCCTATTCCTATTATTGGACCCTATAAAAATTTTTGGGTCAAGAAAAGATCCATTTATTTTCTCTATCCGGATCTTAATCGGGTGTGTTTTGCATATTGAT